>JAJOZX010002645.1:487500-623663 GCA_023014485.1 Bathynomus jamesi | reverse complement strand
AAAAAAATCAGTTAGACCAATTGATCGCATAGCTAATTCAACAAAGAAGAGATCTTTAGCAAGCGCCCAAGAAGCACAAAATCGTAAACTAAACCACAAGAAGAAATGACTGAAGCCACCAATGTTTTACCATCGGAATTTATAGAAAATACTGAAGAAGACAGGTGTAGATTCGGAGAGTCAGGATGTAGATTATGATGCCGATTTAGAATTGACTGAGAATATTCAGAACAGGCACTCCTATAAAAACCTAGCATTAACAGCAGATCGTTATCGTGTAAGTTGTAGAGCTGCAGCTGCAATAATCAACGCAGCTTTAAAAGATATGGGGATCCTTAACAGCACCAACATGCTTGACAGAAAGAAATTAGAAAGAGAAAGAAATCGCATGGGTGAAACAAATACTTTTAGGTCTAAATCCGAAAATCTGAAGATGGAGTGCTTTGGATTTGATGGCAGGAAAGATAATATATAAACTAAAAGTGGAAAGATAAAAGAAGAACAATGATCCACCCGAAGAGGATGCCAGTGGGCATCAAAACTGTTGTGGAAATAAACTCTGTATATTAGAGTGGGTTTTTATTATCATATTTTGACCTTCACGTAGAGAGAAGTGAAGTTTTTTGCATTTATTAAACAAACAACTTATCATGTAACATATAACAACATTAAACATATGCGAATATGAAGATAAAAAGGGAGGAGAGCATGTGATAAAAAAACCTTCTCACATAGTGTACTTTTTAAGAAATAACATTTTTTTCCAATTTAAATATATGCAAATATGATGGGTAAAAAGGGGGGATATGTGCTAGGGGTAGCATGGGTAGCACATGCTTGATATTTTAATACTTTGTTAAGATGATAAAATGAAACTTCTCACACAGTGTACTTTTTAAGAAATAAAAAAATTCCCATTTTCGACCCGGCCTAATATATATATATATATATATATATATATATATATGATGATAAAACCACGAAGGAAAGGAAACACTGAAGTACAAAAGAATTACAGCCTATATATAGGTTACAGAAAGAGAGAAAAAAAAATATATATATACAATAAACGGAGAAACGAAATTAAAGGATTGTGGAAGGGGCACACAAATTTATAAGGAAAAACTATCGATTTTTAGCACAAGATTAAGATTTGTTTCCAAACAATGTTATAGATAAAAAAAAAAAATAAAAAAAAATAAATAAAATAAAAATAAAATATATATATACAAATTTATACTGGAAATCTGCCCAAGTTTTAGCACTCTGCTCTTTTTGTATATAAAAATTGAACAATTATCGATTTTTAGCACAAGATTAAAAGATTTGTTTCCAAACAATGTTATAGATAAAAAAAAATATATATATATATACAAATTTATACTGGAAATCTGCCCGGGTTTTAGCACTCTGCCCTATTTTTTTGTATATAAAAATTGAAAAATAAAGTTATTAGGGTGGCATACAAATTTTACCAAAGATTTAGCGTTCTACCTTTCTTATCTAAATCTGTTCTGAAGGAATTCAAAACAACAGGATCGAGTTGAAAAAGACCTTTGCTTATGTTAAAGTTATTTGTTAGTTGGATAATGGCAGATTCAAGAATATTTCTATTAACAATGTTGCTAGAGTGGAATAAAACTGAAGCATTATTCCAATCAATACAGTGGGATAACTGACAAATGGACAAAAAGGGCACTGGACAATTGTCCTGTTCTAACGGAATATTGATGCTGTTTTATACGTGTGTGCAAATCCTTTCTCGTCTGACCTATGTAAAAGGAATCACATTGTTTACAACCAATTTTATAGATAATGCCTGAATTATTGGTAGGGCTATTTTTTACTATGATATTTTTCACAATATTGTTATATGAAAATACTACATTAATATCCAAAAGTTTAAATACATTAGCAATGCCTAAAAAGCCCGTGAAAAATGGAAGTACTAAAATATTTTTTGACAAAGTACGAGTGTTATTATTGACACGATAGAAAGTTCGTTTTGCCTTGTTGAGACAAGATTCCATAAACGCAGATGGATAACACAGATCACTTCCAATACCGTTGATTTTTCTAATTCGGCATCGATGTATTCCGGACTGGCGATCCTAAGGGCGCGGAGAAACATTGAAGAAAAAATGGCCTTCTTAGTGGGGGTGTCATGTCCCGAGTAAAAGTGTACGTAGCTTCTCCAGGACCCCGCCACATACAGCAAACTTAGGAAGAACCCGCAGGATGACGTCATCAAATCATTTAATAGCGGCTTGAAACGCATTCTCAAAGATCATAAGGACTTAATTCCGCTTTTCATGTCCACTTCACCTTCTCTGCCCTACCTTTACGGTCTCATTAAAACCCACAAACCTGGCAACCCTATGCGCCTTATTATTAGCTCGGTGGGCTCTATTACTTATAAACTCTCCAAATGGCTTGTCAAAGTCTTGTCCCCCATTCTTGGAACTATCTCTGATTCACATGTAAAAAATTCCATGGATCTTACTGAAAAATTGAATAATGCACGTACTGAAACTAACGATAGATTGATCAGTTTTGACGTTTGTTCAGTTTACAAAAGTGCCGATTGACGATATGCTGGACTTTCTCTCCCAAGAATTACATAAGTATGACCTGCCACTACCTTCACACATTGTTTTGGAACTTATTAAGCTTTGCATCAAAGACTGTAAATTCACTTTCAATAACGAGTATTATCAACAAGTGTTTGGGATGGCCATGGGCAATAGGGCGGATCGAAAATGAGGTTTTTAAACTTTTTTTCGAAATTCAAATATGGCTAGTGCGGAAAATATGTGGGCCTATAGATAATGACTGTGTATAAATATTAGTCCTGCGAAATTATATCTTCAGGTGCCACAAAGCCGTCGAAAAAAGTGAAATATAATGATTTTCTTATATTCTGCATTAGTACAATAACTGAAACTTACTTGTTATTATTATATATTAAGTGTTCCAATTACCAAAATAGTTACTGAATTACGCAGCTCTTAGTTTATTTAGATCAATGTTCTTTTGATTAATGATCTAAATAATCCAGAACTGCGTGTCGAGCTCCACCCATGCCCTCCCAACCACCCATCCTTGCGCATGTTTTTTTCTATTAACGTTTTATTTAAACTTTATATTCAGCTTTACTTTCGAATGATGGCATTTTTTTTACGTGACTGAAGTGTTGATCTTATGAAGCCATCTCGCGCGTTCAATCCAAATACTTTTGATGATGCTTCAGTCACTAATTTTACCATTCTTTCTACTACTTGTGTATGACAAGGGAATTTCTCGAATGGAGGGGTACTCTTGTTTTCTATGAATTCTTCAATCTCATTTTCTGTCAGGTGTCTTGTCACAGGTGGTTCAGTGACAATGCATTTTTGCCAATTAATTAAATCAGTATAATCAGTAGCTTCAAATTGAATAACAGGTACTGTGAAACGCCTCACAACTTTTTCCTTGTTTGTTTGCCTTGCTTTCTTTATTCGCCTCCACGCTAATTCTCTTATGGCGCTGCGGTCATCATGAATCATTGATGCTAGAATATTTTCTGGATTTGCAAAAAATGCATTTCTTTGTATGACAGGGTTTACAATATCCTTTACTTCGTCATTCAGTGTTCTTGTTAGTTCAATAGTTTTGAAAACATGTTTTGAGCCATTGACAAAAGACGTACTTTGCTTAATAGAAAACCACATTGGGATGTAGACCTTCATTATAAAAGAAGCAATGTTCATGAGGTTCTCAGATGGACTTACAGTTGAAACGTATAGACGAAGCAAACGATTTGCTGTAGTCAGCCATCGTGAATGTGCCATTTTGCCTGGACTACGATGAGCAAGATCTGGAGAGCAATATCACTTTGTTATGGCCTGATGAATATCAATTAGATATTTTTGGTCGGTGCTAAGATCTTCACAGTCTACAGTTGGTTCCTCAGCATCAATCCTTTCAAGCTCGACAATAGGAAGACTCTCACAGTTCTCTAATTCCCTGCCAATAGGACCGGTGAATCCGCGGGGGCCAGATGTTTTTCCATCCAGCTTTGCAACTAAATGGCGTAATGGCAATTCATTGGCATGGAGCTGGCACACTAAATGTTGAACTGGCTTCTTCAGCTTCAATTCTATAAGCCTTATAACGCCTCCCTTTTCTCCAGTGTTGACTGCTGCACCATCGCATCCAATGGCAACAAGGTTTTCCAGGTTCATGTCATTATTTCCAATATACTCAAACATTCCTTTACATATTTCTTCAGCTGATCCAGAATTCACAGAATAATGGCCCAAATAATCTGAACCAGGTTCTCTCACTAAAGTGATATGTTCTTCTGTTACCTTCTTCTGATATACTTTGGACTCTTTTTTTTCTTGGAAGAGTGTAGAATCTTTTCGACCATCAAAATAGATTCCTCTGATTGGCGGTGTTCTACGAATATCTATTATCACCTCACACTCTGTGTGCGTACCTCTTTCTAAAACCTCGTCAGGTGTTGCCCCAATCGCGAGATGGTGTGAACGGTTGTATGACGAGGCCAATGATCTCAGAATGTTTATATATCTGTATGTGTTTTTGTGTAAAATAGCGATGCATGCGCTCCTTTATGGTACGTTGAACTCTTTCAGCTAAAGAGGCCTTATGTATAGAATTGCTAGTGTAGTAACTGATATTAAACTCTGCCAACATGTTCTGAAAAGCTTGGCCTATAAATTCTTTCCCCATATCCGTACAAAAATAGCTTGGAACCTTGTTTCAGGCGATTTATTTTTCAGAGGAATTAGCCACTGATAGCTAGAGAATACATCTATTATGAATAGGCTGTAGTGATAGCCATCATTATATACTGAATATCTTTGCATGTCTGTTAAATCCGCTTGCCAAATAGAGTCAATCGAAGCCGCTGTTGTCCTGGCTGTTTTAAACCTTTTTCTCACTTTCTCACCGGCTTATGAAGTGTATAAGCATCCTGCTCCCGCACTTTTTTCCCTACTCCATCATTATAAACACCTCTGTACAGTCTATCAACACCGCCATAGGAGGCTGGGCTAGAAATGTCATATTAGCGTTTTGTTAATATAGCCATTTGGGTATTTTAGAGACACGTGGATAGGGTTGGCCGTTGTTGTTTGGTCTCTTCTTTCTTCTCTTCAGAGATGCTACCGTTTGTGGTAGTCTTGCTTTAATATGCTTCTATCCTGATGGTGAGAGCCTGTTCCACTTTCTCACCAAATCATGGACAATGTCGACGATATTGGATCCCTGTACCTTTGTTCATTCAACAAAAACCTCGCCTGTATCGGTCCACTGTATGATGGGGTCCTCACTCAATAGATTATAAAGACTTAAGCCTTTATTCCTCAATGTATGTGGCAGACTGTTTTTTAATACATGTTCGATGTGTTGCGTTCCGTTATTCTTTGGTTGGTCATCTCTAACGTTGGACCCAGGTCCCATATCGCCATGCTCATCGTTGCTCGCTCTGTGCCTAATAACCACGGGGATCTCTGTCGGATTCTTATAATCTTCGTACTCATGAAGAAATTTCTGCAGAGCTTCTTGGTATAAGATCCTTTTCTCATTAGGTGACTTTTCACTGTTTAATAGGGCTATCAATTCGCTTTCCATTCTTTTTAAGCCTGCTTTTACGGGGTTCTAGAACCGTGTCTGGACTCTTTGAACTTTGCAGCGAAGCATAGACCTCGTACGGAATCACTACCACTTTCTTCATTATATTAATCTAGTCAGTAAAGGTTCCAAAACTGAAAATAAAATGGGGAGGAATGATCCCCCTCTTTGTACAATAATTCGCTTTTTCTTCCCCACAGTTTGACTTTTACGAGCGAGCGTACGTATTATGTTCTTGTAACGACGTAGGCGAGCCTTCTGAGGGGATTTCATTGGTACATTACATTTTATAACATTAAGGCAGATTTCACAGATGCATTTTAAAAAGTCGAAGTCGATATTTTTAACAAACATCTGCTGCAATGCTCGAGGCAATCGATGATAGATTTTTATTAATTCAAGGTATTGCTGTTATCTTTAGCCTATTTGTCATTTTGGAATATACACCGTTTCAGGCTCGTTTGGGTATATATTCGTCCCAAACGTGCTTCGCGGGTGAAGGTCACAAAGAAAATATCCGTAACGCTGTCTTGTAGCTTCCTTATAAACTTCCAAAAATCCTTACGCTGATTCGGGAACATTTGATTGGCTAATACCCCAATTTGTGACACATCTCTACGTTGCGCGAAGACTAGCTATTGTGTATTTAACGACACATCGCGCATGTATCTATTTTTGAAAAATAGATTCTGATTGATGAAGAACACGCTTATGTTAATTAAGATGGTGGGAGAATACTGTAAATGTCTCGGCAAACGTTTTATCCATTTCCAACATGAGATCGTCAATTACAATGACTGCATGCTCATTTTTCTTTAACGAATTAACGTCATATACGCCTTTCTGGAACAAAATATCATCTTGATACTCGTTGAACACTGACTGGTACGTCGAATAGCACCCTATTACTTTATGCACAAATTTTGAGAACATCTCCCCCTTATCTTTAATGATTTTAAGCATAAACACAGTTTTACCACATCCTGTAGGGCCAGATATAATACATGTGGATGGGCTTGTGAACCTGAATTTTTCTACAGATTCCATCTCTAACACGTCACACCCCTAAGTGGAACATTTACAAAATATAACAAAATTTAAGTGATGTTCCTTATACTCTTGTTTTTCTTCTTCTTCACAGAACCGTGAATGACGATGAGGTACAGCACCCCATCACCAATATTACAGATGACCCAGATGACAGTGTAGTTGTGGTTACAGACTCCATCCCCGCTGACGAACCCTCACCAGCGACACCACCACGTGGCAGTTCAAAGATGAGGCACGATCATGAAGAACCTTCCACGTCAGGTATAAAACGTGCCAGGATTGCACCGGTTGCTGGACCCCCAGTAATAGGCCCCAACCCTCTACGTCTTACGACAAAACCTCCACACTAGCTCCCTCCTCAGTTAAATTTATACCCCCTTATTCCTGTTCAATTCCGGGTACATCCTCCACACCAGCAGCTTCTCGTGCTGTGAAGGAAGGTATAACATTTGAACTGGTGCGCACCGCTAACCCCACCCCGGCCCTGACGAAATCGGTACGTAGTCAGGGTTGACCCTGGAACCCTATATAGCAACGATGTTGAACACGGACTGCGGCGCGTAGTTGAGCGTATTGTGGAGTTTGCCCTTCAGAACCGCGATGAACGTGAAGTCCGGACGAGATTGTCCTTCGGGTTCGGGTCAGTTGACGGGGAAGTAGATGATTTTTGGGTAGTAATACCATTCAGACGCTTGGTCGATGTAGATATAGAATATAACTTGGGGAGTATAATGCAGGCCTCTCAAGGTTGTACAGCCTTCAATATGGACAACTTCACGGTAGATATTGACAGAGTATTCCGGGTTGCGGGTCATAGTGCCATACCTTATACTCCTAATTTCAATTCTCCGGTTATTTACCGAAAGCATATAAATGCCAATCGTGGCTGCGGCTTTATAGCAATAGTCATAATGTTATAATGTTATAATGTTTCAGACCAACAAAGACCCTAGGATCCACTCATGGCTGGTCTACCTAACTGTGTTCGTAATTGTGTATGTCCTCCGTGGTGGCGGAGGGGACCTACAATTTTACGTGGGTTTCGAACCACAAGAACATAAGAAATTTATGTAACAACTTCCTGTACAATGTTTACATTGGCAACGACCAATTTAGCAAAACTAATTAATTATCGATTTAAAACTAAAGATAGAATCTCTGGATCCAGAGGATCACGTCATAATAGACTACTATCCACAAATATGTTACACTCTATATCTATTTATAACCGACATGCAAATATATCAGATCCAGAGAATCAAGTCAATTTCATTACGGTATCCATCAATACTAGTACCTTGTCACGAAAAATACGTCACGGTCCATATCGATTGTGGACCAAGTCAAAATTTACAACCATATACATTACAATATATACACTTACGAGGAAAACTGTAGGTGTGGCTGTAAAGACTGTACAGTAATGTAGAAATGTGTGTGCACCCATCTTGGGTCTCCCATTTAAAGGTGTTTGTGGGGCAAGTGAAGATCATGAGTTTTTCAATACCTCACAGTACTATGGGGGGCACCGCTCAGCAGAGGAATCTCTTTAAATGGGGTGTGTAAGGACAGAGAGTATCCCCTAACCCAAGACGCTGCCTCCCTATATCCCACAACACTTGTGTTGAGCTGTGGGATCTATCCCCACAAAGCCTTAATTTTACTACCTTAAACTATACCCAATCTATCAACATATGCGTCTAATCGATTTTTAAACATGTTTATAGACGTGCTACTAATTACTTCTACCGGAAAACTATTCCACCTATTTACTATTCTATGCGTAAAAAAAGTTTTTGGCAACTGCTGTCTCAAACCTTCCACTTGTCAACTTACACCCGTTATTTCTAGTCCTATTATATTGAGATATTTCGAAAAAGCTATCTCTATCTACGTTATCGAACCCATTCATAATTTTGAAAACCTGGATTAGATCACCCCTTAACCTCCTAGTCTCGAGTGTTGTCAATTTTAACTCCTTAAGCCTATCCTCGTACGACTTTGACCTAAGCGACGGAATCATCTTAGTTGCTCGTCTTTGAACTCTTTCGATTTTCTCTATATCTTTGCGCATATGCGGATTCCAAAATTGGACCGCGTACTCCAAATGGGGTCCAACTAATGATTTATAAAGTGGAACTATAATATCGCGCGATTTGTACTCAAAATTTCGAGCTATAAAACCTAACACTTTGTTCGCCTTATTGACCGCTGCTGTACTTTGTTTCGCTACTTTTAAATCACTAGTGACTATAACTCCTAAATCTTTTTCCTGCTCTACGCTTGTTAAATCTTTCCCTGACATACTATACGCAAAATTACCGTTACGCGAACCTATATGCAAATTTTGCACTTATCCACGTTAAATCTCATTTGCCATGTGACTGACCAATCAACGATTTTATTCAGATCTTCCTGAATTTTACCTCTATCTTCGTCATTAATCGCCCTACCACCCAGCTTCGTGTCATCCGCAAACTTTGAAACTGTACTAACTAGGCCGACATCTAAATCGTTAATATATATAAGAAAAAGCAAGGGGCCCAATACAGAACCCTGAGGAACGCCACTCGCTACATTAGCCCAACACGACTCCGCTCCATCAACGACCACCCTCTGTTTCCTACCTCGCAACCACTCTTCTAGCCAATTTATTACTACACCCCTGATTCCATGAACCTTAGTTTTTTCAATGAGTCTTTTGTGCGGCACGGTGTCAAACGCGTTTTGAAAATCTAAATACACTACATCAACCGCCCGATGTCTATCGTAAACGTCAACCACGCTTTGGAAAAATTCTAAAAGATTAGTTAAGCAAGATTTGTTTCGCCTAAATCCGTGCTGCGTATTTCTAACTAGCTTATGGAATTCTAAGTGTTCGACTATACGATCCCTAATTATTGATTCCAGTAGCTTACCTACAACAGACGTTAAACTGATTCGTCTATAATTTCCCGCCGCACCTTTATCGCCTTTCTTAAAGATAGGTGTTACGTTTGCTAACTTGAAATTATCTGGTACGCACCCTTCAGAGATAGACGCATTAAAAATCTTTATCAGCGGCACAACAATGCTATCTTTTAATTCTTTTAGTTGTATGGGATATATGGAATCCGGCCCCGGTGATTTACGCGTTTTCATTTTATCAATATAGCGCATTACCTCCCCTTCACTAACGACAATATTATCCAAAATTACCATTATCAAAAGGTATTATGTCTATGACCGTAGGGATATTCGTTACATCTTCTATAGTAAAAACTGACGTAAAAAATTCGTTTAGCAAGGTAGCCATTTCCTTGTTTTCAGAAACTAGATCTCCGTTTACATTTTTCAATGGACCCAAGACACTTTTTACTGGATTTCTATTATTGACGTATTGAAAGAATCGCTTGGGGTTTTCTTTACCGTCACGAGCTATGGAGATTTCAAATTCGCGCTTGGATTTTTTTATTACACTTTTCGCTTCACGCCTCAGAGATATGTAATTGTTTCGGAACAACAAATTGTTTTTATCGCACTTATGTTGCCTATAAGCTCTATCTCTACTCTTTATAATGTCTCCTACTCTAGAAGTAAACCACAAGGGCTTGTTGTTTACTTTCGCACGCTTAATTTTGTACGGTACACATTCCTCATTTATAGTCCTAAATACTGTTTCGAACGATTCCCACATTAGTTTTGCGTTGGAGTTCCCCATCACGTTTTCCCAATTGACGTGTTACAATTTATCTCGAAATTTACAAAAGTCTGCGTGCTGGAAGTTAGGAATTTTAGTCGAGTTAGTTGGTTTCGAGTGACTTACTGAGAGGACAAACTCTACCATATTGTGATCGCTATTGCTTAACGGTTCTATTACTTGAAGATCAGTAATTAGCCTATCATCCGTAGTTATTACTAAATCTAAAATACTGTCCAACCTCGTAGGTTCCCCAACCTTTTGACTAAGAAAGCTATCCTCGAGAAAATTAACTAAATACATGGACGCAACAAATTTGGTTGCCTACGGTTGTGCAGCGTGCTCATAAACTGGCTTCAGATTGCCAGCTTGAGTTTGAGTGTAATATGGCCCTGAAGAGCTGAGAAGGGTAGAGCAGGAAATGAATGTTTGTATAGATGTGTTTGGAATGGATGATCAATGATCATCGTAGGACTGTATATTTTTAAAAGCTGTGTGAGAGATCGCGCAAGACCTCTACTTATTTTAGGATTGTCAGGGTCAACGTATCTCCCCATCCGTAATATAAGGGCTCTTTACGCTAGTTGTGATAAAAGTCGAAAATATGGACGGCTGTGGGAATTATTTCCCACTGTATTTAAATTTATATCGTGTAAAATTAGATACTGTATATATATTTCTAATCCAAGAGAATGCTCCCTTGAGGAATGACGTGTAACATTTGTAGGCTCCGCCCATCGTACGCCATCTTGAATGTGGGAGCTCGTAGTTGTAAGAAATTTTGGTCACTAGTTCCCCAGTTTTGCTACCGTAAGGTTGTGCTCCGCTTAAATTGCGATTGATTCTCTTTAAAATCTTAAATGTTTAACTTAGTTTAAATTCCTTTTGAAAGGCGCGTTCATAACCTCGTTTAGGCTACTGTTGCCACTAGTTATTGATAATTTAATCTTAATTTGTCCTATTTCGGACCGAGAAACCATTTTGCTCCTTGTGTATATATTGTAAATATTTTAAATTAGGCTATAAACATAATTATTTAGATAAGCAGTAATATTTCATTTAAATTTAAGTTAAGTTTAGATCGCTGACGATAATTTACATTAAGTATTGCCGTGGGATTTAAACTGATCATTACGTATTGGGTTACGTAACCCTCCTCTTGTCTGCTCTGTGGATTTGAGGAGTCTTTGGAATTAATACTTTCGATTCCCCCTATCCCCGGAGTGGATTTAAGAGAAGGTCTAGGAGTGGTTAACTTGCTGGCCATTATTTACTCAATCAGTCATTCAGACTCAGTCGTGTTTAACTTGGGTACGGCTTGGGTCGAGGTGGTGATTGGCCTCAAGAACTTCGTTACTCGAAGAGCTATCACCCTTCGATTCTGTGGCTGTTCTCCGAGGTTTGGTAAAGGGAGTTCCACCCAGGCCCTAAGTCGCTCATTTTGTGTGGGACCTCCAAACTGCTCCGAACCGCAGTTGAGGTCAGAGCGCGTCTCGATTGAAGGCTGATTAATCCAATTGAGTCAGGGTGGGTAGCCCCTCGAGTCCCCACAACGGCATCACGACTTGTGTAAGGGATGTCTCGAGTTTGCGGATGATAGAGTGAAGCATTGTAAGGAATGCCACATGGTTTGTGAGCAGTGTAAAAGCCCCAAATGTGAAGGTCGTGTAGTTGAAGCCGAGAAGAGGGAATGTAATGTGTGCAGACTTACATTTTTCAATAATAAATGCTTTGAGCTCCATACGTCAATTGGCACTTGCAGGAAAATGAGAATCTGTGAATGTGGCGTGTTTCATATAATGGATAACGGGGGGAAATTCACGCATAAATGTGATGAAATTCACTGTTCTACATGCCATGAAAATATAAGGCGGACGGTGTAAAGCATGTATGTTATACGAAAGATACTAAGCCTAAAAATAAACCATGTATAACCGTGTACTTACACAAACCCTGAAACCAAAGAGGTTATCCCACATCTACTCGTAGGCCAGACTATCTGCGATGAGTGCATGGAGGTTGAGTGTGATGAGTGTCACAAGTATGTTAAACGGACAAACGTTTTCAAAACGAATGCACACAACAGCCCTGTGAAACTCTTTGTGTCCGATATTGTCAAGTTAGCGGAGAAGTTAAAAAAAATGACTCTGTATATTCTTGCCCATAATTGGGCAAAATTTAACACACAGTTCCTTTATAAGGAACTGCTTGAACACGATTCATCGGAGATATTTGCAGGTGACCTCTTGAAAAAGAGAACAAACTTATACAAATGCAGATAAGACGTAATGTTCAGTTTAAAGATACGTTATTATTCACACCTTGTAATCTAGCCAAGCTAACCAAGGTGATGGGTGTAGCCGCCGAAGTTTCAAAAGGGTATTTCCCATACACTTTTCTCACTAGCGACACATTAAATTACGTAGGACTACCTTCCCCTAAACAATACTTTAACTACACCAACATGAGTGATAGTGAGCGTGAAGATTTTGACCGCTACTACAACAGTTTTAATGAAGCTAATCCTTACAGTATAGCCGATGAATGTGAGCGTTATTGCGTGAGTGATGTGCGCGTGCTTAGAGTATGTTTCCAGGCCTTTAGAAGGATGTACATAAGCCGTTTCAACTGCGATCCGCTGCAAGTCGCAACCACAATCGCCTCATTGTGCTTTACTGTGTTCAAGAACAATTTCATGCCTAAAGACACCTTAGCCATCATTCACAGAAACAAACCTCGCAGTTATGGGCACAAGGCTATTTACTGGCTCATACACATACAGCAACAGACCGGTGTATACATAAAACACGCCCGCAACACGGGCGAAGTACCCATTAAGGTCAATGGTCGTGCTTTTTGGGTTGATGGTCTAAGTGAAGAACGTGCCATTGGTGAGAAGAGTGTACTCCTTTAACGGTTGCAGGTGGCATGGATGCCCAGTGGCCAGCTCGGTGATGTTGTACTTTATTATGTACGTGTTACCAACATTCACGAGTACATGCCGCCTATTGGGGAATTCATCGGAGAGTTGACTGACGAGATCAAGGATGAGTATGGTGATGGTGCATACGCTGACTTCTTTGTATCAACAGGGCCAAAAACTTATGGGTGTGGGTGAGGGTGGGGAAAGAGCTGAAATATCTTTCTCTCTCTCTCTCTCTCTCTCTCTCTCTCTCTCTCTCTCTCTCTCTCTCTCTCTCTCTCTATATTCCGCAGGGGGTATAATGGTTATGCACATTCCTTCTGGGTGTTGTAAACTTTATACTTGGGGTGTGACAGCCCTCCGGTCCCGAGTCGTGGGATTCTAGAGAAATTGGCTGCCAGTTCCTTTAGGTTCTCTCTCTTTCGGGAGGGCGGGTGAAGTCTGTTGTACAATCCTGTCCCGTGGGTTACTAGGACCCCATCCCATCCCTACTCTGTCCTTTTAGCTTAAGTTAAGGATGTTCTCTTCTGACTGCAAAAAAAAAAAAAACTTTTCTTTTAGTATTAAGTCTCTTTCTCTTCTTTTACTATTAGGACCCTACTGCTACCTCATGCGTGGGAAGAGAGGCTTTGAAACCTCTATAAATAACACCATTTAACGCTCGTAGGTTGTGAGAGACTGGGATGGAGGGGTCCCAGGCGTAAGGGCGCGATGAATGGAGTGTGGCTAGTGCCCCGTTAAGCCCATTCCTAACGCGTAATAGCCGACCAGCCCCCTGCGACCGTTCTTCTGGTGACCAATTGATGGTGCTTGGCGCTGTACTGCTCTTAGGTGAGAGAGCTTTACTGCCCAGCTGGCTGCCAGGCCAGCGTAAACTCTCGAGCGTAGCTTCTGGGTCTGGTGGATATCCCTTGAACACTGGATTCTAAGAGTCTGGCCGCTTGTGAGTGACTAGTAAGACTTAGTAAGGGGCTGCATCTCGCTGTCGCTCCTGGCGGGAAATCCGTGACGCCTGCGTCGCGAGTATTTGTCAGTTGGTAGCTGCGACACGTTTGGGACTGTCCGTCCCTGGGGAGACCCTTGGTCGGTGCAGCAGCAGCGAGAGGTGTAGTCTTCTGGATGGGATGAACGTCACATGCAAATAGGCGGATGCGTCTACGCGCGGGAAAAATTCACCCCTCCCACTCCTTTTTTATATACTGGTCACAACGTTTTTAATAGTTTTTATTTGCTAGAACGCTTTATGTTATTCAGTGTATTCAGAGTTCGAAAAAAAAAAAGTTACAATGACTGGACCGCAGAAACTGAAGGCTGAATGTGCGAGGTGTGAAGTAAACCAGTGGGTGACGAACTTTAAAGAAGCCTGCTTCGAGAAGATCAACCACTCCAGCATGTGCCGCTTTTGCGAACTCATGCGGTTTTACGAGAAGCTAGAGGAGAGGGTCCGGCGGCTCGAGTCGTCCATACCGGCTGTTGGAGGTGCGCCGGTCACTGACGCGGCTGCGCCCTCCACCCCGGAGCTCATTGATAGGATAGCTGCCATGGAAAGGCGGTCCAGCGAGGGACTGGACAGAGCTCGGGACCGCGGAGAAAGGGAAGAGGTACAACCGGGAGCCAGGGTACAAAATCAGTGTCAGGAATCGCCAGCGACTCATGTGGAATGCATGGAACCGCGGCGCAAGGTGGAGGGCGTAAAGAATGGGGCGATAGAGAAGGGTGGGAAGGGGCCGATAAAGAAAAAGGGTGGGAAGGGGCCTAATGATGGCCCAAAGAAACCGAAGGATGTAGCTGCCGGTCGGGGTGGGTTGCCGGGTTGGGTGGTGTAAGTGCGTCTATGGGTGGCGACGGGTATCGAAAGGTCTCGAGCAAGAAGGCTGCGAAGCCTCAGACCCAAGTTGCCCCTGTCAGGACCTCCAACCGCTTTTGTCTCCTGTGCTCGAAGGAGGAAAACACCGTTTTGATTGGGGACTCGCAGATCAGGGGCGAGGAGAAGTACTTTGCTTCTGCAAAACGGGACGGGAGGAAGGTAAGGCGCTTACCTGGGCGGGGAACGGCGCACTTAAGGAAGGAGGTAGAGAAGCTGCGCGTGGCTAGTCGGAGGACTGCGATCGTTGTCCACGCTGGTGGCAACGACCTGTTCCTCAAAGTCGGTAGGGTAGTCTTGCAGAAAGGATGATCTAAAACTGAAGACAGACAGGGGAATGTTGATGGGTATTTTACCGCGGATGAGTGCCAGTGACCACACACTCAGTAAGGTCATTGGCATCAACGAGAGGGTGCAAGACTTGTGCGTCCCGCTGGGCGTGAGGTTTATTGACCCCTTCGACGAATTTTCGGGTAGGTGGGACCTTTACCAGAGGGATGGTGTCCACCTCAATGTCAAGGGTAAAGGTGTGCTAGGCGCGCAGCTCGACCGGCACCTATACAGAATGGTGAGGTCGGGCCCGGGGAGAGATGACGGGATCCCACCGGGGAGAGATGACGGGACCCCACCGGGGAGAGATGATGATGAGCCGGTGGCAGACGTACCTTCAATTGAAGGGTGCGTCCAGGTACAGGTGGGTGACCCTCCATCCACGTTGGAGGGGGCTCAGGCTCCTGCGGAAGTTGCACCCTCGTCGGTGAGGGGTTCTTCAACTCCCGACAGCTCTGGCTGTTCGGGAAACAGGTCGTGCTAGGGGGCGGTCAGAATCGGGAAGGCTCCCTCCGTGCAGTGCTTTTTAATGCTAGGTCGTTTAGGAATACGTTTTGCGAGCTACGGGCGCTCTTAGCATCAGAATACCAGGATATCGTTGCATCACCGAGCCCTGGATTCATAATGATGGTAGGGACTATGTAGTAATGCCTAGTTAAGAATATTAATTTTTGTTTAATTAAGATTAAAGTTTAATATAAATCATTTACTAATAATTGTGAAATTGTTTGAAATTGTTTGGCAATCCTGAACAGAGGCCGACAGAGCGGGCTACCCCCAAAGGAGTCAGTCTTTTGGCAGCGCGATAAGCGTGAGGTTGGCGCCATGTAACGTAAAATTTAATTAATTGTTTTGTGCCCCTCTTCCTCTCCGACGTAAAATGTTAAAATAAAATTCCGTACACGCATCCCCCTAAATTACTTAAACCATTTTCGGAATTAAATAAAATATTAACAAGTGTTAAAAGAGTGTTAATGAACCCCCCCTTTGTTTTGTAACGGCTTTCATAGTCTCGGCGTGGCTACCAGAATCTTATACGGTACAGCGAAAACGAGTGTAGAGGAAGCAAGCGATAAATGAAATAGAGAGCCGATAGAAGTAGTAAATAATGAAGAAAGTAAAATAATAAAACTTGTTCACTATATTTGGTGGCAGCTAACCTTATTAAATTGTTATCAATTTAATAATACGAACCCATGCACTCCGTTAGGCTTAGGCATTATTTTTTCGTCTCTGATAAATAGGAATTCAAAAATTTGTGCGTGTGTTCTTTCGAGTAATCACGATCGTTTTCACGTTCTCCGTATAAAGAAAATTAGTGGATATTCTGTTTCGCTACCCGTTTTAGAGTAATTATCAAATTAAGCAAAAATTAATTGTAAATGTGAATTCAAAATGGCGCCCCTTACATTCCAAATTATTCTGAGTCGCGTCGCTTCAAAGACTTTCGCGCGTCAAAATTTGTTGTTTGAGATTGAGTCTAGAGACTCAAAACTTATTTTAGTCGTTACAGAGTCGGTTTTCCGTTGGAGTCAAAACATTTGAGTAACAGTAAATTTCAGAGTCGTTTGTTTCCGAATTCGTTAGCTTTCGTTCAGCCCGTCGGAGAGGTATATTTCAAATCGTTCGTCGCTGCCGAGACTCAATTCTTTTCACTTCATTTCGTTCACCTTTTCTCCTGTCCTCAAACCTACCTACGTTGTCTTTTTTGTGTTTAAACCTTTGGAATTAGAAATTGTGATAATCATAATAATAAGAATAACGATTAATAAATAAATTTTACTGAATTTGTACAAGTGAATTATGTTAGTTTAAATACAGTGTGATACACATTTTATATGGTCCTTTCAAAATGTTTCAGCGAAAATTTGTACCGCATTTCTAGGTATATATACATATATAGTATTGTAAAACATTTCATGAACATGTAAAATTTTCTGGGTTTCATTAGTAGATTTTTGATTATATTTCGATTGCTTGTATATAATGATAGACTTACGGGCTTTTTGCTTCGCTTCGCTTCGCGCTAAATAGGATTAAGTTACATTTTAAGGGACAGTCGAAAAATAATCTTAAACATAATAATTTGTCAGATTATAGGCTGGCCGTATAGGATTGTGTTAGACTTCAAAATAAGCTAAATTGGTTTAACTGAAATAGAGAAATTGTGTGTGAAATTTTCTATAAATTTTTGTTTTTTTTTTTATATACTCATAATTATACACTTACATATTAACTTATACGTATATATTAGTTATATATAATTATATATATTTATATACTCAAAATTTGGTAGGTAGGCTGATTTATCTATTTTTTTCCGTTCTTTCGTTCATTTTCACAACAATTCCGACATATTTTATAAAATGGCTATTGTATTGTACTAAAGAAAGATTTCTTGTAGGCCTATCGTTAAATATTGTTCGGATATTGACATCACTACGGTATATGTCTATTGAGTATTAAATTCTTAGAGTTATTTAACAAAATTTTAATTGGTTTAACATAAATAATCATAGGATTTTCCTTTAATAAGCACAAATGTTATGCATTAAATTCTAAATTGTTCTTTCGCGCATAGCATGGAATTTATTAATTACACTGGTATGCATCAATTTTGCTGTCAAGGGTTTTGTAAGTGATTCTTATAGAGTTTTTCCTGCTGATTTCGAATCTGCAATCCATTTTTCTCAATCAGCTCAGGTTATCGGCTATGGCCTCATAAGTAAAATAGAATTTTTCGTGATTTTGTCAAAGCGGAATTGGAACAGTAACATCTATCATCACTTGTTTCACTTGTATAATATCTTTTTTTACTTTCAGGCATATAGATAAAATATTTCATAATGAATAGAGCGTGTAAAAATGATCCCAATAGATTCTGCTACATATGTGGGACGGTTACCATGCCAAATAACCAGTCCCAAATCACTAAATTTGTGAAGACAATGTATAGAGCATACTTTGGAATTAAGCTAGGGGACCAGGACAAAAATTTCGCCCCTCATATGTGCTGCAAGACGTGCATTGAAAATTTGAGAAGATGGAGCAAAGGCAGAGGGAAATCTTTGCCTTTTGGAATTCTCATGATTTGGGAGAAGGAAAGGATCACGTGACAGATTGCTATTTCTGCATGACAAACCTCCAAGGTGGGCTTATAAATTTATTTTTCTTAAATATTTTGAAATCCTCGTATGAAACTTGACATAATATTCACCATAATGTAATATTCACCATATATAGCATAATATTCACCATAACGGTAATCATACATTTACATATACATATTGTTATAGAAAATACATTTACACATACATATTGTTATACAAGTTACATTTACATATACAATGATTGTATATTTTCTTTCTTTTTCATTCATATTGTCCCCGAAGGGACAATATGAATGAAAAAGAAAGAAAATATACAGACTCCATCGACCTATTTCATATCTTACAGACCGCAGCCTTCCCTCACGAGCCGCCACTGTCTGAATGCTTCTTCTATTTCATATGCAAGTTTTATATCCATGTTTCTGTGTTTCTATTTTCAGGAGTTAACAAGAAGAATAAACACATTGTTGTATACCCTGACATTCCTTCTGCTATGAGACCTGTACCCCATGGTCCTGGAATTCCAATACCCGACCCACCTCAAACCCTGGACTTCGATGATTCTGATGATGAATCAATGACCAATGCCAATGACCAGTCCCAGTCGTATATACTCAAAATACCGCTTCAAATGAGCCGAGGCCTCTCAACCAGGCCAAACTTAATGATCTTACCAGGATTTAGGACTTTCCAAATTAGCTGCCGAGATCTTGGGCTCACGACTTCGAGGGACAACTTGCTGGCTCCGGGAACAACATTCTCCTGGTATAGGAAACGAGAGGAAGAATTCCGCAAGTTTTTTGCAGTGCACGAAAATACCTCTTCCTTAGTGTACTGCTGCAATGTTGAGGGGCTAATCGAATCCTTGGGCCTGCCATATAACGCATCAGAATGGAGGCTATTTATAGACTCGTCTAAACGAAGTTTGAAAGCAGTACTTCTCAACATTGGGAATAGGGTTGCATCAGTCCCTGTAGCACATTCCGTACAACTTACTGAGAGCTACGATAACATGAAAATTTTACTGGATGCTCTCGTATACGACCAACATAACTGGAGGTTCTGTGGAGATTTGAAGGTAATACTAATATCATAAGTAAACTATTGCTATTGACTATGTTGTTTTTCCAAAGGTTATTTGAGAGCGTATAAGAACACAACTTCCCCACAGAAGTGATACAGTCCAATGCATAGATTTTTTTATCTGATAGAACAAATTCTCTAAATTCTTTAAATATTTTCATTTTTTTTCAGATTGTGGCATTTGTATTGGGAATGCAAGGGGGATACACGAAATACCCATGTTTCCTCTGCAAATGGGATAGCCGAGTGGATGAGAAGCACTATGCACAGCGTGAATGGGCATCCAGAGAGAATTTTGAACCTGGATCGCATAATGTCGTTTCAGTGCCCCTTGTACCACCAACAAAAATTTTGCTCCCACCACTTCATATTAACCTGGGCTTGATGAAAAATTTCATCAAATCAATGAAAAAGGAGGGTTCAGCATTCCGATATCTCGAGAATAAATTTCCTCATATATCTGATGCTAAACTAAATGCTGGGGTTTTTGATGGTCCTCAAATTCGAACTTTGATCAAGGATACTCAGTTCGAAAACGCAATGACTCCAACTGAGAAGAACGCCTGGCAGGCATTCAAGTCAGTTGTCACTGATTTTCTTGGCAAGCGTAGAAGTCCAGAATACGAGTCCGTTGTGTGAAAACTTGATGGAAGCTTTCAAAGCTCATGGGTCGCGCATGTCCATAAAAATGCACTTTTTGTGGTCCCACTTGGACTATTTTCCTGAAAATTTCGGGGATTATAGTGAGGAACAGGGTGAACGATTTCATCAAGATATCAAAATAATGGAAGAGAGGTACCATGGAAACTGGATATCAATATGCTGGCGGACTATTGCTGGTGTTTGAAGTGAGACGTGCCCGAAGAAAAACACAGACGGAAACCAAAAAAACTTCATTCCTTCCTCAATAAACTTTTTTCCATATTCATTGTATGAATAAAAGTATTTATTCACACAATGTTTTCATTTTTCACGAGTGTTCTTATAATATTACTCGTATCTACAGTGTTTAAGCTAAAAAAATCAATAAATTTGGGGATAAAATTGGACTTATAATAAATGGCCAATAGAGAAAAAACCTGACCTGATTGAGGAAAACCAATGTCATTTTCGAATTCAGCATGGTCGAATTATATAATATGAGTTGAAAAAACCCTCACAGCAGACAAAAAATTTCATATGCATACCAGTGTTATAGGTCTAAAAGTGCGGCAGTAAATTTTATTTTTATTGTGGGGCCTATGTGAGTTACGTTACACTTATTTTACGAAATCTGGATATTAAGATAATTTTTTTTGAATTACAGAAATTGGTAGAAAATTCTTTTCATATATTGTTTCTTTACGTTTTATAAATTCATTTAATTTTATTTTTATAGGTAGGCCGATTTTTATTTGTCTTTCCAGTTCAATGACAATGGTAAAATTTTTATTTGGAATTTAGATTGTATTCTAAAAAGGATGTTTTGATTTGATATTTTAATTTGGGTATTAGAAATGAAAAATGTATTTTTTAGTTCGAGCGTTTGCATGGAAAATATTAAAAAATTATGTTAGGATATAATGCAATTTCATTCGGTTAGGGATATTTGTATAGAGGTTCGCTTACAAACAAAGCGACCGCTCTGAATTATGCAATGTTTTGTTTTTGTTTACAGTAGGTTGCGTGTATTTTTTAGTGCATATTATCTATTCTTATTTAGTATAACGATAAAAATTTGTAGTTTCACTTGGAAACGATCAATTACTGGGATTTTTGTGATTTGCAAACCATACTGGGGTTCCTGTTGAAGGAGAAAGTTGCCTCTCAGATATAATTTGTGAATTGCGAGTTTGATTCCGATGAAATGTGGCGTTTCAAGTTGAAACTACTGTATTAAAATAATTTTCGGTAGTAATTTTTAATTTTTTAAACTTTTTAATAACTTTTGGAAAATTATTATTGTTTAAACCTTCAGTCGGGGTTAACTAATGCATTTGAAACATTGGCTCAAGTGTATACTCGGAAATGGAGCCTTCTAGATAGCCAGTAACGTTTTTGTGGCGTCTTCGTGTGCTCCTCCTCAAAGGGCAAGAGGGTTCATGATTGTCAGAGAAGTGATGACATGAAGTTTCTGGGGTTCATTGTTGTCTTTTGTATTTAAAAGTATCGATGTGATTTCTGACGGTAGTTTGAACAATAATAGTTCTTAAATTATACTAACAGTTACTATGTATGGGCGCTTTTATATTTATACTGTACAATTTTGTTTCGTACGTTTTATGACCTTTTTTTATCTTCTCCGCTGTAACTGCCATAAGTGACCTTATTGGTAGCTAGATTTGATTAAATTTTTGCGAAATTTTGAGATGTGTAATTTTTTTTCCGTGAATTTGGCCAGAGCAAATGTGTAGTTATTGTTTCGAAGTGAACTGTCGAGAAAATTCGGTAAATTAAATATTAAATAAATGATAAGCAGTACAGAAACACGTTTCGAATAAACTTTTTTTTCAAAATTTCAAAAGGCTCGGTTTGGAGGCAACCAAGTTGAATCCGAGTTCCATCCATTGAGTTTAGTCGACCGGATAGGTGATCGATCACCAATGATGAGAGAGAGAGAAGAGAAACCAACTGCGCAGAGACTTGGCGCAGGATGGTTTCGGAAGAGAAGAGATAGAAGAGAGGAACCGAATGCGCAGGGACTTGGCGCAGGACAGTTTCGGAAGAGAAATTTACGTGTGCAGGGTCTTGGCACACGAAAGTTTCGATCGAAGATGGTCTACTGGTATTTTTCGGGCAGTAGCTGGTCACGCTGCTCGAATGCTTCGCTAAATATGTGTCGTAGCACGCGGTAGGCAAGCCACGAGAGCTTGAACGGGTGTTTACGACTGTACTGTCCATACAGACATACAGTAGGTTCGTTGGGAAACGGCCTACGGCGGAGTGATCGTTTGATTGTTGCCAGTAGAAGAGTCTTTCAGCTGGACGTAGGAAGAGCAGCGTTCACGACAAAAGTGGAGATGAGACAAGGCGAGTTTCTTCATCGACTTCTAGAATTGCAAATTCCGTCCAATTCCAGCGCGTGGTCCCGCTTTCAGTATATCTCCCCCCCTGATCCTTTTAGAATTGGACGTCTCTCTTGTTTTTTTTTTCGCCATTTGGAGAGAGAGCGTAACCATTATAGCGTGCTGCCCTGTTGCATGTTGATTGATGCAATCCCTTGCAGTCTAGCGAAGTGAGCAGGAGAGCTGCGATTGAAAATTGAAGTCCGTTGTCAGCGTGCGGATTGTGATCTAAACAACGTCCAGCAAATTAATGTACTGATTATTATGTAATGAAATTATAAGTGAAAGGGTGCGATTATTGCCCATATTTGTTGTGTTTTCGTGAAATAGTATGTGCGCTCTTGGTCAGTATTTTATGTAAACTTCTTATTTTTTTCTATGTTGCCGTGATAGTAACTGTATAACTATACAAATAATTGTTTCAAATGTAAAGCGATCTTTGATGAGAAATCGCTGGAATAGATTGTGAACTTGAAATTTGTGTAACCAACGTAAGAAAATTTTCCGTTATTTTTTTTGGCAGTGTAGATTAGTTACAGGTTGTAATTTAATTATTAGTGTGGAATGTTATTTTATGCAAATGTGAAAATTATAAAGTTTTCGATTTTTATAATATCATACAAATATATGTGTGGAATTTGTCATTCTAATTATTTCTTGTCTATCAACTTTGAATTTGTTAAAGCAAAAAAAAAAAAAAAATTGCAAAATATAAAAATTTGTTGAATAAATTTACTAAATTTGTTAAACGATATTAATAAGTTTTCCTAATGAAAAACTTATTTTCAAGGGGGTGATACGAGTGTAGTAATGCCTAGTTAAGAATATTAATTTTTGTTTAATTAAGATTATAAAGTTTAATATAAATCATTTACTAATAATTGTGAAATTGTTTGAAATTGTTTGGCAATCCTGAACAGAGGCCGACAGAGCGGGCTACCCCCAAAGGAGTCAGTCTTTTGGCAGCGCGATAAGCGTGAGGTTGGCGCCATGTAACGTAACATTTAATTAATTGTTTTGTGCCCCTCTTCCTCTCCGACGTAAAATGTTACAGTAAAATTCCGTACTCGCATCCCCCTAAATTACTTAAACCATTTTCGGAATTAAATAAAATATTAACAAGTGTTAAAAGAGTGTTAATGAACCCCCCCTTTGTTTTGTAACGGCTTTCATAGTCTCGGCGTGGCTACCAGAATCTTATACGGTACAGCGAAAACGTGTGTAGAGAAAGCAAGCGATAAATGAAATAGAGAACCGATAGAACTAGTAAATAATGATGAAAGTAAAATAATAAAACTTGTTCACTATATTTGGTGGCAGCTAACCTTATTAAATTGTTATCAATTTAATAATACGAACCCATGCACTCCGTTAGGCTTAGGCATTAGAGAAAGCAGGCGATAAATGTAAGAGAGAGCAGAAAGAGAATAAATAATGAAGAAAGTAAATAATATAACGTGTTCACTATAACTACGTTGGGGAGTTCGAGATTCCCGGGTATAGAATGTTTCACAAAGGCCGCACTCGTGGGGAGGGGGAGGGTACTAATATACGTGAAGGACACGTTGAGTCCGGTTGACTGCCAGTTCCGATCGGAACGGGAGCTGCTTGGCGTCGATCTGAACGTGGAAGGGACGAACTATAGGTTAATCTTGGTGTACAGACCTCCGCATCTCCTCCTTGAGGAGGATACAGCCCTGTACACCGAACTCCCTAGCCTGCTACGGGACAGGGTGTGTGTAGTTTTAGGAGACTTCAACTGTCGCAGCATAAAGTGGGAAGACAGGACTGCTGATGCCGAAGGGAAGAGGATAGTTGACTTTGCTGTTGAGGACTTCCTCACTCAGTGGGTCAATGGGCCTACACGAGGCGAAAGCGTTCTAGACTTAGTATTCACGACCGAAGACAACCTCGTCACTGGCCTCACCGTTGACGAATCGTTGGGCTGGAGTGATCACGGTCTGATTAGGTTCTGTGTGTGCGTCCCTCGGGTGAAGCGTAGTAACTCGAGAGGCAGTAAGCTCGATCTACGGCGGGCAGACTTTGTTGGCCTCCGGGATAGCGTAGGTGAGATGAGGTTAGAGGTCGGTGGCGATGTTGAGGAAGTATGGAGTGCATTCCGGGACGAGTTTATGGTGCTGCAGTCTGCTACCATACCCTCAAAACCGGTCACCCCTGCTTCAACGCAGCCTAAGTGGCTCAGTGGTGACATCGCTTCGGCTATCCGAAATAGGAAAGCTGTGTATAGGAAGGCGAAGGCCAATCGTTCCCATGAGAACACTGAGGCGTATGTCCACCTGTGCAGGGAAATGAAGGCGAAGGTTAGGCTAGCTAAACGTAACGAAGAACTACGGGTGGCAAGCCGACGCGGACATCGCTAATGTGCTGAATGAGTACTTTGCGGGAGTGTTCACCAGGGAGGACACCCGCGTCATCCCCGAGACAGGAGTCAGGCACGAAAGTGCTGGCCTGGATAGTTTTCGTTGTACCGCGACAGTCGTTGCCGATAGAACAGACAAACTGAGCGCGTTTAAGGCTCCTGGGCCAGACCAGTTACTCCCCAGAGTGTTGCGGGAGGTGCGCGACCAGGTGGCTCCCCACCTGGCTACAGTCTTCAACAAATCGTTGGAGACGGGCCAAGTGCCTGGTGACTGGAGGGAAGCCAATGTGACCCCTATCTTTAAGAAAGGGGATCACGAAAGTCCAGTCAGCTATCGTCCCATTAGTCTCACTTCGGTTGAAGGTAAATTATTGAAAGGGACAATAGCGGATACGATCGTTGACCATTTGGATTCCTACAAGCTGCTTGGGGACTCCCAACATGGGTTTAGACGGCATATGTCGTGTCTCACCAACTTACTTGCTCGAGTTTTTCCACGTCATGTTGAGTGAGTATAAGAGTAGGGCGATTCATATACTTTATCTCGACTTTGAAAAGGCCTTTGATAACGTACCTCAACGCCGGCTAATGGCCAAAGTACGCGCGCTGGGTATCGGTGGGGAAGTAGGTAGGTGGATTGAAAACTGGCTGAAGAATAGGCGGCAGAGGGTTGTAATTAAAGGGGTTTGTTCGGGTTGGGCCTCGGTCACTAGCGGGGTTCCTCAGGGTTCCGTTTTGGGGCCACTGTTGTTTATCATTTACATAAATGATATCGACGGTGGCATCGTCAGTCGGATCGCCAAATTCGCTGATGACACCAAGCTTGGGGCCAATGTTGGGACGCCCGAGGCGATCGAGCAACTGCGTGCGGACCTACGTAGGATAGGAGAGTGGCCCGAAACATGGAAAATGCCGTTTAACTTGGGTAAATGCAAGGTGATGCACATTGGCTACGCCAATCCCAAGTCGGACTACTCGATGTTGGGGAGTAATATCGAGGCCATTGATTTGGAAAAGGACTTGGGTGTGCTAATTAGCAGCGACCTTAAATTTACCAAACAGTGCGTAGAGGTAGAAAAGAAAGCCCAGAAGTTGCTGGGTTATATCAGGAGGCAATTTCGATTTCGGAACAAGGAAATTGTTCTCTCTCTGTACAATTCTCTGGTTAGACCGCACCTGGAGTATGCTGTGCAGTTCTGGTTGCCTACCCTCAGGAATATATTGAGAGGCTGGAGCGAGTGCAGGCGAGGGCCACAAAGTTAATCCCTTCCGTTAGGCATATGGGCTACAATCGTCGCTTACGAGCCTTGAATTTGTTTTCGCTGGAAACTCGGAGGCTGCACGGTCAACTGATCGAGGTTTTCAAGTTCTTACGCCGATTCAACAATGTCGATTTTAGAAGCATGTTTAGTTTAAATGATAACCGAACTCGCAACAATGGTTGGAAGTTGGATTTGAAACGGTTTAGGACTAGTGTGGTGTGGGAATTACTTTACGTATAAGATCTGTGACACGTGGAACAGGCTACCTTCAGAAGTTGTGAACAGTTCTTCTGTGGATCTGTTCAAGAAAAGGTTAGACCGAATCTTACACACTATTTGAGGGTGTATGAATTTTTCTCTGGCACCCGTTGCCATTGGTACCTCCTCGGTATGGGCCGCAAGGCCTTTTGAGGTTCTACTTTTCCTTGTAACTCTCTCTCTCTCTCTCTCTCTCTCTCTCTTAGGTTAGGTATACCCCTTTGGGGGGTGAGGCCGTCCCACTTTCTCCTCCAAAGAGGTCAGGTGGACTCTCCCAGCTTGGTGGGGGAATTCCCCCATTTTTTGGCACCCTGGGGTTGGCACTGGGGGAGAGGGTTTGGCACATTGCAACAAGGTGGTGGGGTGGGTGGTACTGGCACTCATTTGATCAACATTGCAATTGCTCTGCGCTCTCTCTTTTTTCTGCCATACTACTCCACCCCACCCATGAGAAGCCTACTCCAAACAGGGGAGGACAAGAATGTTAAAAGAGGAGGAAGAATTGAGTTGTGTATTGATGAAGGTAACGGGATAGTCGTGTGGAAGATTGTGACGAGTAGATAAATGGAGGAACTGAGTTTTTGAGGAATTGAAAGCCACAAGGTTTTCTCTGTCCCAATCAAATATGGCCATGAGATCAGAGGTCAGGTGTACCATAGCCGTCCTACGCGAATCATGGAGTGACTGTTGAAAGGGACGCTTCGTGAAGCGGGTGGAGAAGTGAAGAGTGGAATCATCGGCATAGGATTGGATAGGACAGGAAGTGCGACTTAATAGTTCATTGATAAATAAAAGAAAAAGAGTAGGTGACAGGACAGAACCCTGAGGAACACTACTATTAATAACTTTTGGAGAAGAACAGTGGCCATCCACAACCGCAGCTGTAGATCGGAGAGAAAGGAAATTAGAGATGAGGGCACAAATAGAACGATAAAAACCGAAGGAGGGCAGCCTGGAGATTAAAGGTTTGTGCCACTCTATCAAAAGCTTTCGATATGTCTAGCGAAATAGAAAAGGTTTCACCGAAATCCAGAAAGGAGGATGACTAATAGTCAGAGAGATATACAAGAAGGTCGCCAGTAGAGTGTCCCTTGCGGAACCCATACTGACAATTTGAAAGAAGATTGTGAGAAGAGAAGTGTTAACGAATCTTCAAAAAGTTTAGAAATGCAAGAAATCAAAGCACCTGGACCATAGTTGGAGGGTTGAGAGCGTTCACCCTTCTTTGGGACAGTATGAATGAAAGAGAACTTCCAGCAGGAATGGAAAGTACCAGATAAAAGACAAAGACGAAAGAGTTTAACTTGGCAGAGTGTCAGCGCAGAAGCACAGTTCTTAAGAACAACAGGAGGAACACCACCAGGAATGTGCGTCTTCCTAGAGTTGAGCCCAGATAGGGGAGAAAGAACATCTTTGGAAGAGATTCCAATTTCAGACATAATTAAGTCAGAGGGGGGAAATCGTCCATGGTTGAGTTGGGGGCAAAAGTTTGAGCGAAGAGTTCAGCTTTATCAGGCGAAGAGACCAGAAATGACCCGTCAAAATGGAAAAGCGGAGGGAAAGAAGTAAAGTTTTGAAGAGGTTCTTAGCTAGATGTCAAAAAGAGTGAGAAGAATTAAAATTAGATTGGTTTCAAATTTTTGTCTGATGAAGGAATTTTTTGAAGGTGGAAAGGGTGTTTCACTGATTTTGTTTTATCTTGATTACTAATAGAAGGACAGTCAAAGTCCCTTTTCAATTTATATTTAGGTATAGCATTGTACCTTATATACGCACATAATATACTTGCAAAATAGGATGTGTAAATGGACTAGATTTTTCTTCCCTGTAGTGCTTCTCGTGGCTCGATTGGTTAGGGCGCAGCTCGGCAGTGCTGAGACCCCGCTGGGTCGTGGCTTCGAACTGCAGTGCTGCCTAGAGCCTGGCGGTTTGTCTTTTCTGTATCTTACGTCACAACGAAGCAGCGGACAAGCCACCCTCTTTTTAACTGACTCGAGGCCCCTACCTCTTACTTCCAGGGACGTTTTTAACATAGGTGCAATCGGTGCGGTGCACCGACGGGCCTCTTATCTTGCGGGCCCCTTGTCCTTACTCACTGTAATGCAAGAGTCATTAAAGAAACCTAATACAAAACTCAAACAAATATTGATGAGCATTTGTTGTTTTATTACAGATAACACGAATATTTCAGATTAATACAAATAAATTATGCTCAATAAAGCGAGCCCCCTCAAAACCTTGCATCGAGAATTCTGAAAGTTTAAAAACGTCCCTGCTTACTTCATTTGGGAATATGAGACATGAATATTACCTTTCCTGCCTTGCATCAGCGTACTTGTATACGAGTTTTTTATTTATTTATTTATTTTTCAAGAATGCTTATCGTCCCACCCAAATCCCACCCGCGTGTCTTTTATATCTAATTATTTCACAATCCACTTCTTACGTATAAGGTATAATATACGTATAATCAGGCTCACCAAGAGGGTGGAGATAGCGGGAAAAATCCCCGTGGCCCTGTCCTCTAGGAGGACCGAAAAGAGGGGAGATAAAATCTAAAAATATCAATAAAGCAATTGATTAAATGACAGAGAGAAAATATAATTAATAAACATATATTTTATCGAGATTATCATAATCAGGATATAAATTACTTAGTGAACAGGGAGGCCCATATACCAATCTTTCCCGGGGGCCCGATGTGTACAATACCTACATACTGTAGTCTTTTACAAAAGTTTTTTTGGGGCGATGGAGATCAAGGAGTGTGTCTTATTATTTTCACATTTATGCATTATACGAGTAATCTTTAATTTATCATTTTAAATTCAGGATTTATTATTGCTTTATATCCACTGGACTGAAATAGTTCCTCTCAAACTGAATTTCAATTTTGAAAAAGTTTTCCTCCTTTGGTAAACTGGCATAGACACATTACAAATAAAATTTTTCTAACAAAAATTCACTGATGCGTGCGTAGAGACAACCATAATTTGTAGTAAAAGCTAAAGAACCGCGAAAGAACTTCCTCCTCTTTAACCAAGGGACCGAACTAAGGCCAAATGCCCAAATGTGCCTTAATTTTACATTTCCTTTTTCTGGTTTGGCATTTCAGACAATGACCTATACCTCGATGGCGCATTAGATAGTGTGAAAAAAATATCGATTCTGAGGTTCCCTCTCAAATGATCCGAATCCTTCCACAGGCATGTATGTTTTACCAACGTAGGACAACATGCTTGACCTTCGTGCGAAACTGATGACAGTAGATGACAAAAGTTAATGAATTAATTTCCTATCACAAAGGTTCAAACAAGACATTTCGATCAAAATCTGTTATTTACATGAATACATAAAAATTCTTTGATTAAATCGAGTAACCTTTCAGGTGTTCCGTACGATGACTCCTCATTTCACGGAGGTCAGGCCTGGTGAAGTGAATAGTTGGTAAAGAGTTGGGGTGTATATATATATATATATATATATATAGTCATCGTACGGAACACCTGAAAGGTTGAAAGAAAAGGTACAGGCATTTTCGAAGATTGTTTTTCTTGTCTTCTTCAACAATTTTTGCATCGACTCCTGCCTTCAAAAGAACTAGGAGGAGGATTTCTATAGTGCCACTCTGTGGGCATACAGTTTTTTCAAGTGCTCGTCAGTTGGCATTTGGAAATGCTTCCATGATGACGACCGCACATCTCATTAATCTTGTTAGAAGGAACCTCAAGGAATGTCTGAGGTATGACATTGCTACTTTTTGGGCTAATTTGAAACGTCAATGAGCTACTTTTTAAATGTACGCGGTACTCTTGTATAATAAATACAGAATCTCAAAACACACATTTACTTTATAAGCTTCAGTAAACGCAGTGGCGGAGCGTGGTTCTCCCGAGCCCTGGGGCAAGCTTTCTTCGTGGCACCCCCCTTGCCCCCTAGATGTCAATATTATAAATTAATAATATACTGCAGTAAAAAATTAACTCCATACCTTTTTATTTATTTTATATGGTACCCTATGGTTGTGAATATACTTTTCACACCTTGATAATATAATTTTAAAACCCAAACGCATGTTCATTATACATACGTGTACAGTATATATACTGTACACGTATATATAATAAACATGCGTGTACAGTATATATACTCTTACTACCATATACACATAATTACAGTGCGTACTACTATTTTATAACAAAATTTATTTTTTGTCTGTGCAATTTAAAAACGAAAAAAGTGTCCGAAAACAATGTTACGCTTGAGGTCATAATAAACTATGAAAAATGTATACCATATATTACTTAATGGCACTCATAATATTTATATATATATATATATAATATATATATATATATATATATATATATATATATCAGTGGCGACTCCTGCACTCGGGCTTCTCGGGCTCAGCCCGAGAAGCAAGGGGCAAGGAGAAGCATGAGAGATAAAATTGTGTATTTATAGATTTAAGTTTTAAAAAAAAAGTTTTAAATACAAATTGTAAAAATGGTTTTTGGCTGGTAGTATGTTACTATTTTTCTGTCTAGCCTTCGTCACGCAAGCAAATTTTGAGCGCATTTAGATACCCTTACTACCTATAAAGAAACTATATTGACACTAAGTTTTCGTGTAATCTTTCAAGATCCTTAACTCGGGCGCAAGACATTACGCCCGAGAAAGTATAAGTAATATCGTATATTTAAAGTTCTTTTAATGAATAATTATTTGCTCGCATACGGTTACATAATAGTCCTTCTTCTAATTCTCATTAAATAAAATACGTTTTTCCTCCTATTAATTTTTTTTATAAAGAAAAAAACATTTCAACTCGGGCTTATATCCTTCGGCCTTGTAGAGGCACAATTTTTAATTCTGGCGATACATGGTAACTTTTTACATTTCGATAAGCGTGCCTTCAACTGCCTGAGAGAAAAAGGTTTTAAATTCGGCTATTTTATTCATTGCTGTGCACGTAAGTTAAATTTAGTGTTAAGTAGAATGTCAGAGAAAGTTAACGGGGCTAAAATGTTCTTTTCCAATGTACATGCTTTCAGTAAATTTGCTTCTTCAAGTACGAAACGAAAAGCTGTATTTAGAGAGCTTAATATCAGCATTCCATCACTTTGCGAAACAAGGTGGTGCTATAGATCTAGAACCGTGTCAGCAATAAAAAGGCAGCGTGAAACTCTGAAAAATGCATTTCAAAAGATTTTAGATGACAGTGCAAGATGGGATGAAGATACTCTTAATCAAATTGATAATCTACTTATAAAATTACGTGATTTCACTTTTCTGTTTTTTATTAACTGCTTTGAAAATATTTTCTCACAAGCCGAAAAACTATTTGATCTTCCGCAATGCAAGCAGCTTGACATGAAGTTTGCGCAACAGAAAGTAAATGACTTTATTGAATTTATTGAGTGCGCTCGTACTGATAAAGCATATAATAAAGTTTTTCAAGAAACAATGGCAGACTTCGAACAATCCGAAGACCTGCCTTCTCCCCCGAGAAAAAGAGCTAGAGGCAAACAAATGAACTATAAAGCAATATATTTCGAAATAAATAACATTATACTAATGTCAATGAGGGAACGATTTGATTACATTCGGCAGTTTGCGTTCTTTGAGTTGATTGATGTGCCCAAATTTCCAGAATTTGCTGAAAATTTTCCACTGCATCATCTTAATGCTTTAGAAACTAAATATCCAAATGTAATTGACTCCAAATCCTTAGTTAACGAATTGAAATATCTTTATCGTGACAGTGACTTTAGAAAATGCAAATCTGCAAATGAAATTTTAGAAGTCTTTCACGAACTAGGAGTATTGTCCGCGATGTCGGAAACCACAAATCTGATTCAGCTCCTTCTTACCATACCCGTAACTTCTGCTTCAAATGAAAAGTTTCTCCGTTCTTGATCGAATTAGATCATATTTAAGAAACACAATGACTCAAGAACGGCTCTCGTCCCTGGCTAGGATTTCAATTGAAAAATAAATACTTATTGATTTAGAAAGCAAAAAGGAATTACATGACCGAATATTAAAGGAATTTGCTTTAAAACCAAGACGCTTGGAATTTATGTTCAAGTAAATAAAATTCAAATAATTTTTTTTACCGAGGTATGTATTTATTTTATTGATAATCTTAAGTTATTGTCATGCATTTAAATGTCGGCTCATATGTAGACTTGAAAATTTAAAAAGAGCCCGAGTAGTCTTCAAGAGCTGGAGTCGCCACTGATATATATATAAGAATCATATGAAAACGTTATGAAAGATGAGCAATCTCGGATTAAGTTCCTCTGTAAGAGATACGAGTCAATGAAAGTAATTTGAGCAGTGGCTAGTGAGCATTCATTAATTTACTTTAATATGACTGAATGAAATTAAATGAATACTCTGTGGCTTTTTGTAGACTCGCTTTCATTTTGAAGGAAATTAGGGTACTTTTCCGTAATACTCCGCAATTTAATAAACCACCAATGTCGATCGCCCTTGACGATTATATATATATATATATATATATATATAATATATATATATATATATATGATATAAAACCACGAAGGAAAGGAAACAGAATGGTGCTCAAGCGCTTTCGTCTAATGACGAAAGCGCGCTTGAGCACCATTCTGTGTTTCCTTTCGTTCGTGGTTTTATTCATCATAAATATTTTTCACGTGTTACTTTCGTGAAATAATTTTCATATATATATATATATATATATATATATATATATATAACGGGTGTGCCATAAAAAAGGGTACATTTTAAAAAGGCTATAAAATCAACATTTGTCATTTAATTTTAATAAAACTTCTACACAATAAAACATATGCAATTATCTATACGCTAACAAGTTTTCAGACTAAAATATCAAATAATTCAAATTCTATCAACATTTAACGAAAGAGTATTATTTTTCTACTTAACATGCAAAAATTATTAAACCTTTTTAATATTTTTTTTTTATAAAAATAATTTTTAACAAAATTTACCTGAAATTATTAAAAAATTTGTTCGAAATGCTTTCCTTCCATTTCAATAACTTTTTTTTATTCTTGGCCGGAATTCATCTATGGCTCTGCAGTTTATCATTTAATATTTTTCTGATGTAAGTTCTGATGTAAGATGGGTTTTCAGGCAAAAATCCTTGAGATTCGTTTCAATATTTACAACAGAAAATACTGTAAGAAAAGGAGTAGAAGTAACGGAAAATAAAATAAAGTTGCATTTAATTAGTTTCTATCATCACAAATTAAAGGTGAGATAATAGAAATAATAGAAAAAAAGAAGTGGTAAACAGCATATGATTAAATACCAGGAATAATTAATTTCCATTAGTACAAATGAAAAAATGAGATAGTCTTAAAGTAAAGTAATAGAAATACAGGTGAATGAGGTTCATTATAACGGGTGGGGCACGGGAATCAAGTGTTTTTTGAATAGCTAGTAATCGGCCATTAGGAATGGGAGGGGCGTGCGGTAGGTAGCATTCCATTCCTGGGTTCATAGCATTTAACTTTAACACTCACCTTTATCTTTCAGGTGCCATCATGGAGCAGTGGACGTTAGAACACCGCATGTTCGCGTATGATCATTTTGTTAGGAGTGGCGAGTCAGTGACAGCAGTTCAGCGTGCGTTTCGCCGCAGATTCAACATTCATCGAAATGACTCTGTTCCCGCTCGTGACACAATCTTACGTTGGGTTAACAATCTTCGAACAGGAGGCTCAATAATGAAAACAAAACCGAAGGGGCCGCAATGCACTGTGCGTACTCCAGAGAACGTTGAAAGGGTCAGACAAGCGATGTTGCAAAGCCCAGGCCGCTCTGCTCGGAGACATTCAGCTGCACTCGGAATCAGCAATCGTACTGTTAGACGGATTTTGCATGAAGAATTACATTTTCATCCATACAAGTTAGCGATGGTGAAGGAATTGAATGTAAACGATTGCCCCCAACGACTGAATTTTGCACAAGAAATGCTTGCACTTTATGAGCAGAATGAAAACATGATGGTGGTAATGAGTGATGAAGCCCATTTCCACCTTAATGGGGCCGTCAACAATCAAAACTGTCGGTATTGGGCTGCTGAAAATCCGCGACAACTCCATGAAAAACCGCTGCATAGCCCTAAGGTTACAGTTTGGTGCGCGGTGGGAAAGTTTGGCGTCATCGGTCCCTATTCCTTCGAACAAAATGGGGTTACCGTTACCATAACATCTGGGCGTTACATTGAGATGGTGAACACCTTTTTCATCCCTGAGTTACGAAGAAGGCGTATTGCTCGTCGACATTTGTGGTTTCAGCAAGATGGGGCCACGCCACACACCGCCAGAGCGTCAATGGCTGTTCTTCGCCCCCTGTTTCCCAACCATCTCATTTCGAGATTTGGTGACATTGCATGGCCCCCTCGGTCCCCTGACTTGTCCACATGTGACTTCTTTCTATGGGGTACCTCAAGTCACGTGTCTACGAGGACAAGCCCCGTACATTAGATGCATTGAAGGAAGCGATCCGTCAACAAATCATCCAAATCAACAGAGACTGCTGGGAAGAGTGGAGGCCAATTTTCGTAAACGCCTTCAACAATGCGTCGACGGCCAAGGACATCATATGCCAGATATAATTTTCGGTACATGATTATTATAACATGAAATGCTATGTTCTTACGAATGTTGTTCTACCAATATATTTTCTTTACAAAAATAAATATCATTTTCCTGATTATTCCAAAAACACTTGGTTCCCGTGCCCCACCCTGTATATACGGCATAACATAATGGAAATTTTCAAAATATAATTTATATAAGCTGTGATTGCACCTGATTTCAAACTGTGAGTCCTTCATATATAATAGGCCTCTGCAATTTTTGAAAAGGGGGCTGCGATTGTTTTTTTTACAAGTTGCAGTACATACACACACACACACACACACACACACACACACACACAGAAGCAATATTGGATGGGGTTGTAGGTGGATGGGAGACCGTCCTCTGCGTCCAAACAATGTAGCTACCCGTGGTTCGGTTCCCACGTAAAGCTGAAGGTCCCGTCCGTTATATGACCTTATAGATGTTGCGAAGTAGGTTAAATAACCCAATCATTATTATTATTGGACCTTTTCGGTATTTTCTATAAATTCCGATGGTAAAACATTGGTGGCTTCAGTCATTCCTTCTTGTGCTTTTAGTTGACGGTTTTGTGCTTCTTGGGCTCTTGCTAAAGATCTCCTCTTTGTCGAATTAGCTATGCGATCAATTGGTCCTAACTGATTTTTTCTTTGTTTTTGACTCACAAAAGACTCCCATTCTGCCATTGGTATTTTATCCTTACACCTGCAAGATTTCTTATCAATTCCCTTATCATAGCATTCACAAAAAGATATATCAAACATTTCATCATACTGAGCTACTTTTAAGGCAAAACTTTCATTTCTTCGATGTAACGGCACCTTGTTCAATTTTGAGGCTTCTTCTATTAGTCGACTGACTTTAAGATAGATACCTTTGGTGTTAATCGAAGGTAAAGAAAATTTCATCCAAATGTCTTCAATATCTTTTACAACAACCCTGTAACAATCATTAGCAGTTGCTGATCCTTTTGATTTAGCTTCTTCAACGACGGTGCACAAAAAGGTAGTCTCACAACATCTGCTTTTGAAGGAGTCATGGCTGTTCGGAATTCCTTAGGATATCCAAAGGCTGCATTTGAGGGCTTGCTTCTAGTAGTCATAGTTTACATTCAGAAGTAAAATCAAATTATATGTAATTTATAATTTATGATAATTCAAATTGTAATTAAAGCAAGTGCAAATTATTTCTATTTATCTGAAAAATTATTTCTGTTTATCTGAAACATAAAAATATTAAGCAATAAACAAACAACTTATCATGTAACATATAACAACATTAAACATATGCAAATATGTTATAATGTTATAATGTTTCAGACCAACAAAGACCCTAGGATCCACTCATGGCTGGTCTACCTAACTGTGTTCGTAATTGAGTATTGTGCATGTCCTCCGTGGTGGCGGAGGGGACCTACAATTTTACGTGGGTTCCGAATCACAAGAACATAAGAAATTTATGTAACAACTGCCTGTACATTCGCAACGACCAATTTTTGCAAAACTAAATAATTACACTGGGCAACAAAAAAAAATTTTTTTCGTGTCTCAAGAATGAAAATACCTTATTCTTATAGTATTTTCTGTGCTGAATCCAAATAAGTTTGTAAAATTTCTCTATCAGGTCTGGTTTTTGTGTGACATGCAATTTAATTTTTAAAAACCCATATAGTTACATACTTATTAAAATATGATCGAAAAGACATACCTGTAGTTTAAAAAGTAGCTTGTTTTGATTTTCTGCTGTGCTTTGTCTCAGGCATGTCTCTCTTAAGAGTCTAGCAATAGTCAGCCAGCATACTGGGGCTCCATTTGCCTTGGTAACGGTTTTCCATGGCAGAAATATCCTGATGAAAACGCTCACCATGTTCGTCGCTTACCGCACCCAGGTTTTCCGGAAAAAAGTCCAAGTGAGAGTCCAAGAAATGAACCTTTAATGACATATTGCACCCCATTGCTTGGTAAGACTTAAGAAGATCTCCTACTATTTCAGGATAGTTTTCGGCCTTGTGATTTCCCAAAAAATTTGTGCAGACACTTTTGAAACTCTGCCACGCAGCTTTCTCAACTTCATTCAACTCTCCTTCAAATCTCTCATCTCTTAACAATTCTCTGATCTGAGGGCCTACAAAAATGCCTTCTTTAATCTTGGCATCACTGATCCGGGGAAACTTATTTCTCAAGTATGTGAATCCTGTTTGCGCTTTATCCATCGCTTTAACAAAGTTTTTCATAAGTCCAAGCTTGATATGCAAAGGAGGAAGGTACACTTCTCAGGGTCAACAAGTGAACTATTCACATTTTTCTTGCCTGGAACAAGTGAGGTGCGTTTTGGCCAATCCTTCTTAACGTAGTGGTTTTGCTTGTCCCTACTGTCCCACTCAGATAAAAAACAACAGTACTTGGTGTAACCTAGCTGCAACCCTAGCAAAAGTGCAATGACCTTCAGATCTCCACACATATTCCACTTATATTTCTGATACTGAAACTTTTCTAAAAGCAACTTCATGTTGTCGTATGACTCTTTCATGTTTGCAGCATGTGCAATAGGTACAGAAGGAAATTTATTTCCGTTGTGAAGAAGGACTGCTTTCAAGCTGACTTTTGAGGAGTCAATGAACAATCGCCACTCATCCACGTTATGTTCATGACCAAGAGCCCCCATGACTGAATTAACATCTTTACAAAACACAAGTCCATCTTCATGGGAGAACCATTCTTTGAATTCATCATGGCGGCTGCGGAAAAAACAAACTTTAGTGTCACGTTGCAGTAGATTCCAACCCTTTAATCTTGAACCTAAAAGTTCAGCCTGCTTCTTAGATAATTTCAAATCACGAACTAGGTCATTTAGATCTCCTTGTGACAGTAAATGTGGTTCATTGGAGGAACAGGTAGCCTGGAATGTTGGATCAGAAATGTCTTCATCTTTTTCCTCGTGATATGCTACAGCTACGTTTGATTCCTCATCACTTAAACTTACATGTTCAGGAGGATTTGGTACTGGAAGTTGAGCACTGTGGGGAACTGGTCTCATTGCAGACGGTAGATTAGGGTATTTCATAAGGCTCTTTGTTTTTGAAGTGATCCCCTTTGTATTTACCAGGCAGAAATAGCAGTCTGTTGTGTGATCTTTGGGTTCCCTCCAAATCATTGGAATAGCAAATGGCATGTGACGTGAACCGTTTAGCCATCCTGTAAGTAGTCTTACACATGTCACACAACAAATGTGAGGGGCCCAACTCTTGTCCTGATCGCCTACTTTACATCCGAAATAAAGTTCATAGCATTTTTTTACTAATGGTGTAAAGTTACGTTTCTGGGATTTTAAAGTTAGATCACCACATACATAACAAAAGGAATTAGGATGATTCAGACAGTTCCGCGGCATTACAAAACATCTATATGAATACAACACTGGTGTAAAATTAACAAGAAGCAACAGACACTAGCTGTTAACACTGTGACATTTACAAGCAGACTGACTTGGAGCTGCTCTACACACAGAAACTAGGCTCATGTCTGAACAGGTACAAACATGTTTCAACCTGCACAGTCTGCTGCTCCGACCAAATTTATCCTGCCAGCATTATCAGAACTTTCTCCCCAAAGGAATAAATTGTACTAATTTTACAGAAAAATTAATACAACGTATATATTAATATTAATATATTTTATTGTAGTTATATTAATTAATATAATATATTATTATATTATTATTTTTATAATGTTTTATATTATAATATTGTTATATACTTAATTATATATAATATGTTATTATTTTTTATCCGGTGATCATGCTAAATGAGGAAAAAATGAACATAGCGTCACAAGTAAACTAAGCCTGATAGAAAAAAATCTGATTTCATATTTAGATTCAGCATGAAAAAGTACACTTAGAACACCCATCAAAACCCTTGTGACAAAATTGTTGTTGACCAGTGTTATCAATTAAAATCTAATTAATTATCGATTTAAAACTAAAGATAGAAACTCTGGATCCAGAGGATCAAGTCATAAAAGACTACTATCCACAAATATGTTACACTCTATATCTATTTATAACCGACATGCAAATATATCACATCCAAAGAATCCAGTCAATTTCATTACGGTATCCATCAATACTAGTACCTTGCCAACGAAAAATAAGTCACGGTCCATATCGATTGCGGACCAAGTCAAAATTTACAACCATATACATTACAATATATATATACTTAAGAGGAAAAGTGTAGGTGTGGCTGTAAAGACTGTACAGTAATGTAGAAATGTGTGTGCACCCATTTTGGGTCTTCCATTTAAAGGTGTTTGTGGGGCAAGTGAAGATCATGAGTTTTTCAATACCTCACAGTACTATGGGGGCCACCGCTCGGCAGAGGAATCTCTTTAAATGGGATGTGTAAGGACAGAGAGTATCCCCTAACCTAAGATGCTGCCTCCCTATATCCCACAACACTTGTGTTGAGCTGTGGGATCTATCACCACAAAGCCTTAATTTTACTACCTTAAACTATACCCAATCTATCAACATATGCGTCTAATCGATTTTTAAACATGTTTATAGACGTGCTACTAATTACTTCTACCGGCAAACTATTCCACCTATTTACTATTCTATGCGTAAAAAAGTTTTTGGCAACTGCTGTCTCGAACCTTCTACTTGTCAACTTACACCCGTTATTTCTAGTCCTATTATATTGAGATATTTCGAAAAAGCTATCTCTATCTACGTTATCGAACCCATTCATAATTTTGAAAACCTGGATTAGATCACCCCTTAGCCTCCTAGTCTCGAGTGTAGTCAATTTTAACTCCTTAAGCCTATCCTCGTACGACTTTGACCTAAGCGACGGAATCATCTTAGTTGCTCATCTTTGAACTCTTTCGATTTTGTCTATATCTTTGCGCATATGCGGATTCCAAAATTGGACCGCGTACTCCAAATAGGGTCTAACTAACGATTTATAAAGAGGAACTATAATATCACGCGATTTGTACTCAAAATTTCGAGCTATAAAACCTAACACTTTGTTCGCCTTATTGACCGCTGCTGTACTTTGTTTCGCTACTTTTAAATCACCAGTGACTATAACTCCTAAGTCTTTTTCCTGCTCTACGCTTGTTAAATCTTTCCCTGACATACTATACGCAAAATTACCGTTACGCGAACCTATATGCAAAATTTTGCACTAATCAACGTTAAATCTCATTTGCCATGTGACTCACCAATCAACGATTTTATTCAGATCTTCCTGGATTTTACCTTTATCTTCGTCATTAATCGCCCTACCACCCAGCTTCGTGTCATCCGCAAACTTTGAAACTGTACTGACTAGGCCGACATCTAAATCGTTAATATATATAAGAAAAAGCAAGGGGCCCAATACAGAACCCTGAGGAACGCCGCTCGCTACATTAGCCCAACACGACTCCGCTCCATCAACGACCACCCTCTGTTTCCTACCTCGCAACCACTATTTCTAACCAATTTATTACTACACCCCTGATTCCATGAGCCTTAGTTTTTTCAATGAGTCTTTTGTGCGGCACGGTGTCAAACGCTTTTTGAAAATCTAAATACACTACATCGACCGCCCGATGTCTATCGTAAACGTCAACCACGCTTTGGAAAAATTCTAAAAGATTAATTAAGGAAGATTTGTTTCGCCTAAAACCGTGCTGCGTATTTCTAACTAGTTTATGCAATTCTAAGTGTTCGACTATACGATCCCTAATTATTGATTCCAGTAGGTTACCTACAACATACGTTAAACTGATTGGCCTATAATTTCCCGCCGCACCTTTATCGCCTTTCTTAAAGATAGGTGTTACGTTTGCTAACTTGAAATTATCTGGTACGCACCCCTCAGAAATAGACGCATTAAAAATTTTTGTTAGCGGCACAACAATGCTATCTTTTAATTCTTTTAGTTGTATAGGATATATGGAATCCGGCCCCGGTGATTTACGCGTTTTCATTTTATCAATATAGCGCATTACCTTCCCTTCACTAACCATTATATTATCCAAAATATTACCATTATCAAAAGGTATTATGTCTATGACCGTAGGGATATTCGTTACATTTTCTATAGTAAAAACTGACGTAAAAAGGTAAAAAAGGGAGGAGGGGCAATAGGGCATGTGATAGGGGTAGTAGGGTAGAACATGCTTGTTTTTTTAATATTTTGTTAAAGTGATAAAAAATACCTTCTCACATTGTGTACTTTTTAAGAAATAACATTTTTTCCCATTTTAATATTTGCAAATATGAGGGTTAAAAAGGGAGGAGGGGCATGTGTGTGATAGGGGTAGTAGGGTATCACATGCTTGAATATATATATACAATATATATATATATATATATATATATATATATATATATATATATATATTATATAGAACAATGAATAATTCTTATAGTCATATATTCTTATATTCCTATATTCATTTTTGCATATAGAGTCCAAACTCGCATAACGCTGATGCAATTTCGGATAAATTTTTGATTTGCTTTCTATTTTATTTTTGCTGAATAATTTATGAATTATTTCTTTTGAAATTACTTAATCATTTTTTGAATTTAGCTTAATAATGTAATCGTGTTAAATTCTGCAATGTTCATTTTCTTTATACATTCCCTCTTCGTTGTAAAAGATGGTCATGTCTTGCTTAATACTTAATTTTAAATTTTAAGCATTTAATTTTGGCTCATATGCATGTTTAATTGTAATTCATAATAAAATGCATATTTCCATTTCCATTTTTAGTTAACTCGGCAGATCATGATAACATCAGATCTGTCAATATGCGGTTTAAAATAAAAATATGGCTTCATCTTCAAATATCTTTCTTATCTCTCTAGACATTGCTACAGATAAAATATTTACCTTATCTTCAAATATTTTGCAAAATAATTCAGCCTATTAAGACTAAAAAACAAAACAGGTCGGCACTAAATAATAATGATGTCAGCAAAATTTATGTATGAGGAGTGATCAAAAAGTATCGATAATTTTATTGCTATAGACAGATGAATACAAATAAGAAGTAACCGTTTGCATGTGAGTCTTCCTGCCCTCTGGCGTCTGCAATCTGAAGCAAAATCTGCTACCATGAGTCAATAGTTGGTTGGAACGCTTAAAAGGAGGATGTGTTTTTGCAGTACGTATAAATCTCTGAAATGGAACAACGCGCGTTCGGAGACGAACTAAATGATTAAAACAGCTTTTGGAAATGATGCTCTCAGTGTAGCTAACGTTTACAAATGGCACAAAAAGTTTAAAAATGGAGAAACATTTGCTCGTACCAGAAATCGAATCTGTTGGACATTTTCATCCGTACGAGAAGTGGAAGGGCGGCTACTGCATTCCTTGTCTTCAAGCGATGTTTCTCCATTTTAAACTTTTTGTGCCATTTGTAAACGTTTGCTACACTGAGAGCATCATTTCCAAAAGCTGCTTTAATTATTTCGTTCGTCTCCGAACGCGCGTTGTTCCATTTCAGAGATTTATACGTACTGCAAAAACACACCCTCCTTTTAAGCGCTCCAACCAACTATTGACTCATGGTAGCAGATTTTGCTTCAGGCTGCAGACGCCAGAGGGCAGGAAGACTCACATATGTAAACGGTTATTTTTATTTGCATTCATTTGTCCGTAGCAATAAAATTATCGATACTTTTTGATCACTCCTCGTATATAAACGTGTATAATTTCTCCAGTTATTATTCTGATTCTGATTCTGATTTGTCTGATCTGACTTAGAGGCTGAGCATTACCTGTAACATTTTAGCAGTAAACTACAGTAAGAGAATATCTTTGTCTTCTCCTTTGAGCCTTGCTTTCTTCAAGAACTTAGTCTTAAAATAGAGAAAAATAATTTCCCGATACGCTACAAGAAGAATCGGGGAACCCTTAGAGAATTTAGTAAGCTTCAGAGACTCCTCCGATCCCCCACAAGAAGAAATCGGAGAGTAATGTAAGAGAAACTACTGCGATTCTCTGTACAGTACCAGCTACCTGAAAGTAGTAATCCGTTGCTGCCACCTAACCAGAACCCCCGTCAACCTCGAACCGCCCAAGGCCATAGAGGGAGGGTTAACACACGCACACACACACACACACACACACACACACACACACACACACACACACATATATATATATATATATATATATATATGTTAAACACAGACCGTGCATGGAACAAGGAACTCTTCTGGGAAAATTAAATCCACTATAGTCCGAATAAGTAATGGTAAATGACAAATACCATAGTTTTTCTTTTTCATGATGTTAGCCCGACGTGGGCAACGGGTCTCTCGCAAAGAGACCCGTTGCCCACGTCGGGCTAACATCATGAAAAAGAAAAACTATGGTATTTGTCATTTACCATTACTTATTCGGACTATAGTGGATTTAATTTTCCCAGAAGAGTTCCTTGTTCCATGCACGGTCTGTGTTTAACATATAATTTTCTCAGGGAACCATTCTGTTTGTGTATATATATATATATTCTTAATGCATGGTATATTGGGCTATATTTTATCAACTGCTACTTTTCGTTATACATAGTATCTGGCAAACTCACAGTCGAGCCCGTACCATGCACCACACCAGAAGCAATCAAACCCGCCCTCCACGGGCTCATATTATTTCATTAACTTAATTAATACTCAAAATTCGTTTCATTCGCACTAGATTACTTTTTCGCCAATTACTAATTAATTACTGTGCCTTTGTCCTTTTTTTACCAACATTAATCAGTATTTATTCACTTTTCTTACCGAGGAATTTATTAAGCATTATAACGTCATTCACTCCACAACATTAACTGAAACGTTAATGCGATTTTTATTGTCTTGTTTTAATGAAGTAAGAAAACTCACTCTATTCAATTCCTTCTATTAGTAATACTATTTGTTTGGTCGAAAGACCAAACTGTTGACCTCGAGTTTCAAACAATCATTTATTTAAGTAGCCTAACTTACATTTATTATACTGACAACTGGTTAGTGTGTTTATATATATATATATATATATATATATATAATATACAAGAAAGCATGCTACAGCAGGAATACGAGGCGCAGGACAACACAATACAGGAAAGCACGCTACAGCACGCTATGCTACAGGTAGATGCAAAAGTAGCCTCAGAGGATGAAATATCCCCTGCCAAAGGGAGATATAACAGGAACACAAAAGAGAAAGAGAGGGATACCAGGAACACAAAGGAGAAAGAGAAAGATACCAAGAAAACTAATGAAAACTCGCCGAAAACAGAAAAACCACTGAGTAGGGAAGAAGTGGTGGCGGAACAGAAGAAAGCAATCCCCTATATTTTCACATAAAGGGTACCCAAAGAAGAGACCCTATCCGTATTAGAAGTAACAAAGGAGCAAGGACAAAAATTTTTTAGAGGAAATGAGAACGATAAAAGCACAGCTTACCCTGCTAACAAGAAAGGACAGGACTCCCCAAGTATATTCCCCACAACATTACATATATCACCCCTCTATCCAACACCACCTACCGATAATACAACAACCACAGTGGTATCAAGTGCCGCAACCCCAATTCTCCCAAATGTAGCGGCCAAACCAATAACACCAAACAGGAACCGACATTGACCTGGAAACGACCACTACAGTATATAGGAAAACTCAACACGGAAATTAGAAACCCGGTAAGTGTTTTATAAACAAATATTCAAGGCCTCTATACGGACCATGCAGGCTGCAAATTACAATACTTACAGAATTTAGTTACCGAAGCCAGCATAGATATCATATGCCTAACGGAAACACACTTGCATACAGTAACTGCGAAAAAGGCTGTGTGAAAACTGCATCGAGGATACTGAATTAGCATTGTTGAACTACAATATACACAGAGCAGATAGAGTGGCTAGACGAGGGGGAGGGTGTTGCATCTACCTGAAAAACACATACACATGTGAAGTGAAGGTAAACAAATCAAACAGCACAGTTGAAGTTATTATATTAGAAGTAAAAGAAATGAACCTAACCATTATGAACATCTACAGACCACCAAACACCACAAAAAGTGAATTCCAATTTATTACAAATGAAATAGAAAACATATTAAAATTACTTGAAATTCCAGCAACAAATATTCTAATTTTCGGAGATTTTAATTTCCCATTCATAACATGGAAGAAAAATTGATGAGAAGTTTCATGTCAACGTTACAAAAGATGATAGAACCCATCCAACAATGCTATTAGATATTATGGAACATTACGCCCTCACCCCTGAAATCTGTGAAGCCACGAGAAAAGAGAACGTTTTGGATTTAATCTTGACAAATAACAACGAGATAATAATAAATAAAAAAGTAACAAACACAAAGTTCTCCAACCATAACCTCATCAATATACAATTGAAGTTAGCACCCAGAGGTCCGAAAACGCATCCTAGAGAGTCAGAAGGAATATTTGAAGGCTTAAACATAAATTCAAAGAAAGTAAATTGGGAAAACGTAAATAAAGATTTAAAGGAAGTAAATTGGAATTGCTACGTCACGAGACGACTCCACAAGAAATACTATGTATAATAGAGACTGAAACCAACCCTATAATACTGAAACATATTCCAGAGAGAGAGTTACAAGGAGTTACAAGGAAAAGAAGTACCTCAAAAGGCCTTGCGGCCCATACCGAGGAGGTACCAATGGCAACAGGTGCCAGGGAAAATTTTGTACACACTCAAATAGTGTGCAAGATTTGGTCTAACCTTTTCTTGAACTGATCCACAGAGGAACTGTTCACAACTTTCGAAGGTAACCTGTTCCATGTGTCACAGATCTTATACGTAAAGTAATTCCCACACACACTAGTCCTAAACCGTTTCAAATCCAACTTCCAACCATTGTTGCGAGTTGGGTTATCATTTAAACTAAACATACTTCTAAAATCGACATCGTTGAACCCGCGTAAGAGCTTGAAAACCTCGATCAGTTGACCGCGCAGCCTCCGAGTTTCAAGCGAAAACAAGTTCAGGGCGCGTAACCGTCGATTGTAGCCCATATGCCTAACGGAAGGGATTAACTTTGTGGCCCTCGCCTGCACTCGCTCCAGCCTCTCAATATCTTTCCTGAGGGTGGGCGACCAGAACTGCACAGCATACTCCAGGTGCGGCCGAACAAGGGAATTGTACAGTGAGAGCACAATCTCCTTGTTCCGAAACTGAAATTGCCTCCTGATATAACCCAATAGTTTCTGGGCTTTCTTTTCCACCTCTACACTGTTTCGTAAACTTAAGGTCGCTGCTAATTAGCACACCCAAGTCCTTTTCTAAATCAGTCACCTCGATATTACTACCCAACATCGAGTAGTCCGACTTGGGATTGGCGTAGCCAATGTGCATCACTTTGCATTTACCCAAGTTAAACGGCATTTGCCATTTTTCGGACCACTCTCCTATCCTACCTAGGTCCGCACGCAGTTCCTCGATCGCTTCGGGCGTCCCAACATTGGCCCCAAGCTTGGTGTCATCAGCGAATTTGGCGATCCGACTGACGATGCCACCGTCGATATCATTTATGTAAATGATAAACAACAGTGGCCCCAAAACGGAACCCTGAGGAACCCCACTAGTGACCGAGGCCCAACCCGAACTAGCCCCTTTAATTACACCCTCTGCCGCCTATTCCTCAGCCAGTTTTCAATCCACCTACCTATTTCCCCACCGATACCCAGCGCGCGCACTTTCGCCATTAGCCGGCGGTGAGGTACCTTATCAAAGGCTTTCTGAAAGTCGAGATAAAGTATATCAATCGCCCTACTCTTATCATACTCACTCAACATGACGTGGAAAAACTCGAGCAAGTTGGTGAGACACGACCTATGCCGTCTAAACCCATGTTGGGAGTCCCCAAGCAGCTTGTAGGAATCCAAATGGTCAACGATCCTATCAGCTATTATCCCTTCTAATAATTTACCTACAACTGAAGTGAGACTAATGGGACGATAGTTCCCTGGACTTTCGTGATCCCCTTTCTTAAAGATAGGGGTCACGTTGGCTTCCCTCCAGTCACCAGGCACCTGGCCCATCTCCAACGATTTGTTGAAGACTGTAGCCAGGTGGGGAGCCACCTGGTCGCGCACTTCTCGCAACACTCTGGGGAGAAACTGGTCTGGCCCAGGAGCCTTAAACGCGCTCAGTTTGTCTATTCTATCGGCAACGACTGTCGCGGTACATCTAACACTATCCAGGCCAGCACCTTCGTGCCTCACGCCTGGCTCGGGGATGACGCGGGTATCCTCCCTGGTGAACACTCCCGCAAAGTACTCATTAAGCACATTAGCGATGTCCGCGTCGGAGGTCCGCAGAACGCCGCTTCCGTCCTTTAACGGGCTTCTAATGGGCTTTCTACTATTAACATAACTGAAGAACTCCTTAGGGTTCCCCTTGCAGAGGCTTGCCACCCGTAGTTCTTCGTTACGTTTCGCTAGCCTAACCTTCGCCTTCACTTCCCTACACAGGCGGACATACGCTTCAGTGTTCTCGTGGGAACGATTGGCCTTCGCCCTCCTATACGCTACTTTCCTATTTCGGATAGCCGAAGCGATGTCACGATTGAACCACTTAGGCTGCGTTGAAGCAGGGGTGACCGGTTTTGAGGGTATGGCAGCAGACTGCAGCACCATAAACTCGTCCCGGAATGCACTCCACACTCCCTCAACATCGCCGCCAACCTCTAACCCCATCTCTCCTACGCTATCCCTGAGGCTAACAAAGTTCGCCCGCCGGAGATCGAGCTTACTGCCTCTCGAGTTACTACGCTTCACCCGAGGGACGCACACACGGAACCTAATAAGACCGTGATCACTCCCGCCCAATGATTCGTCAACGGTGAGGCCAGTGACGAGGTTGTCTTCGGTCGTGAATACTAAGTCTAGAACGCTTTCGCCTCGTGTAGGCTCGTTGACCCACTGAGTGAGGAAGTTCTCATCAGCAAAGTCAACTAGCCTCCTCCCTTCAGCATCGGCAGTCCTGTTTTCCCACTTTATGCCGCGACAGTTGAAGTCTCCTAAAACTACACACACCCTATCCCCTAGCAGGCTACTGAGTTCGGTGTACAGGGCTGTATCCTCCTCGAGGAGGAGATGCGGAGGTCTGTACACCAAGATTAACCTATAGTTCGTCCCTCCCACGTTCAGATCGACGCCAAGCAGCTCCCGTTCCGACCGGAACTGGCAGTCAACCGGACTCAACGTGTCTCTGACGTATATTAGTACCCCACCCCCCTCCCCACGGGTGCGGTCTTTGCGAAACATTCTATACCCGGGAATTTCGAACTCCCCAACGTAGTCCCTACGATCAGTATGAATCCAGGACTCGGTGATAGCAACGATATCCTGGTATTCTGATGCTAAGAGCGCCCGTAGCTCGCCAAACTTGTTCCTGATCGACCTAGCATTAAAAAGCATTGCACGGAGGGAGCCTCCCCTATTCTGACCGCCCCCTAGCACGACCCGTTTCCCGAACAGCCAGGGCTGTCGGGAGTTGAAGAGCCCCTCACTAACGAGGGGACAATCTCCGCAGGAGCCTGAGCCCCCTCCAACGTGGAAGGAGAGTCACCCACCTGTACCTGGACGCACCCTTCAGTTGAAGGTACGTCCGCCACCGGCTCATCATCATCCCTCCCCGGTGGGGGCCCATCATCTCTCCCCGGACTCGACCTCACCATACGGTATAGGTGCCGGTCAAGCAGCGTGCCTAGCACACCTTTACCCCTGACATTGAGGTGGACACCATCCCTCTGATACAGGTCCCACCTACCCGAAAACGCGTCGAACGGGTCAACAAACCTCACGCCCAGTGGGACGCACAAGTCTTGCACCCTCTCGTTGATGCCAATGACCTTACTGAGCGCGTGGTCACTGGCATTCATCCGCGGTAAAATACCCATCAACATTCCCCTGTCTGTCTTAAGTTTCAGATCATCCGCAAGAGACATGATCTCGGTGATGATCCCTTCCGTTGAACCTACCCTACCGCCTTTGAGGAACAAGTCGTTGCCACCAGCATGGACAACGATCGCAGTCCTCCGACTAGCCACGCGCACCTTATCTAATTCCTTCCTTATGTGCGCCGTTCCCCGACCAGGTAAGCACCTTACCTTCCTCCTGTCTCGGTTTGCAGAAGCAAAGTACTTCTCCTGGCCCCTAATCTGCGAGTCCCCAATTAAAACGGTGTCTTCCTCCTTCGCGCACAGGAGACTAAAGCGGTTGGAGGTCCTGACAGGGGCAACTGGGGTCTCGGGCTTCGGCTTCGCAGCCTTCTTGCCCGAGACCTTTCGAAACCCGTCGCCACCCATAAACTCGGCCGCACTTACACACTTACACCACCCGACCCACCCCGACCGGCAGCTACATCCTTCCGCTTCTTTGGGTCATCAGTAGGCCCCTTCCCACCCTTTTTCTTTATCGGCCCCTTCCCACCCTTCTCTATCGGCCCCTTCTTTACGCCCTCCACCTTACGCCGCGGTTCCATGCATTCCACGTGGGTCGCTGGCGATTCCTGACACTGATTTAGAACCCTGGCCCCGGTTTCACCTCTACCCTTTCTCCGTGGTCCCGAGCTCTGTCCATTCCATCGCTGGACCCCCTTTCCACGGCAGCTATCCTATCCTGAATGAGCTCCGGGTTGGAGGGCGGCGCAGCCTCGTCAGTGACCGCCGCACCTCCAACAGCCGATCTGGACGACTCGAGCCGCCGGACCCTCTCCTCCAGCTTCAAGTAAAACTGCATGTGTTCGCAAAAGCGGCACATGCTGGAGTGGTTGATCTTCTCGAAGCAAGCTTCTTTGAAGTTCGTCACCCACTGGTTCACTTCACACTCGCACATTCAGCCTTCAATTTCTGCGGTCCAGTCATTGTAACTTTTTTTTCTTTTTTCGAATTCTGAATACTCTGAATAAGATAAAGCGTTCTAGCAATGAAAACTATCAAAAACGTTCTGACCAGTATATAAAAAAGGAGGGGGGGGGTGAATTCTTCCCGCGCGTAGACGCATCCACCTATTTGCAAGTGACGTTCATCCCTTCCAGAAGACTACACCTCTCGCTGCTGCCGCACCGACCAAAGGTCTCCCCAGGGCCGGACAGTCCCAAACGTGTCGCAGCTACCAACTGACAAACACTCGCGACGCAGGCGTCACGGATTTCCGCCAGGAGCGACAGCGAGATGCAGCCCCTTACTAAGTCTTACTAGTCACTCACAAGCGGCCAGACTCTTAGAATCCAGTGTTCAAGGGATATCCCACCAGACCCAGAGGCTACGCCCGAGACTTTACGCTGGCCTGGCAGCCAGCTGGGCAGTAAGCTCTCTCACCTCAGAGCAGTACAGCCAAGCACCTGTAGCAAGCTCGAGAGGAAAATCAGGACACTATTCAGGCAACGAAGACAAACCTGAAGACACCGACCTGAATAACTTCAAGAACCAGCTGGACAGATTCCTGTGCAAAGTCCCTGACCAGCCATGCGTGGCTGGCTACGAGGGCAGGACGAGATAAGACAGCAACTCCCTCCTTCACCAAATCCAGCAAATGAGGCGGGATGCTACAGAGGGGTCGACCGCAGGTCGATCCTGAACCGTCGTTCGAACCCACACACATAACACAAAGTAAGTAAGTATATACTGTATATGGTTAGTGTGTGTAATCCAGGCATGTGGACGAGGCCTGGCCTCAGGCCTCGAGGCCGAGGCTGAGGCCTTCAGAAATCGCCGAGGCCGAGGACATACATTTTTCAAAGACGGCCGAGGCCTTCTTAGGGGAGGCCTCACGAGGCCTTAAGATCGTTAGGCCGAAGGTATTTGCATTCAGAGGTGTGATATTCGGATACATCTAATGAATGCGGTATTTGCACCTCTGGTTGCAGATACTCACTTCAAAATCTTTTACGAATAAGCTCCTCTATGCTTTGGGAAGGTTCAACAATCTAGCCTAGCCTAAAGCTCTTCCAAAGGTAACCCACCGTAGCCTCACACTAACCTACTAAAGATCATTAATGTAATTGTAGCTTGTACTGTATGTGAATGTTTCTGATGTACGGTAGGCCTATAGGTATGAAGTTTATATCATGCCATTACTATATAATTATATATACGATAATAATATAATAACGACAATATTAAGAATATATTTGCACCTAATATTTCAACATGTTATATATGTAATTTGATTCAAGAGTATATTTGCACCTGATATTATCCATTATCAGACATTTTTAAAGTTATATGTATAATACTTTATATTGTTAAAGTAAATGAAAAAGACCGAAAAATTTATTTGCAAACAATATAACAATTTACATCTCAGTTATAATGCCGATATTAGCAAAATTATTGTTTGTATCCGATATTATATATTCATTTCAAATCATATTATCATAGTTAGAAGTTTATATGTTACAATTTATGACGGGCGAAAAACAAAATTATTGACGCTCGTAGCTACAGTAATTATCAGTATACCAGGTGGTATTCTTCTCTAGTTTGGCCTATTTTTTGTTATAGAAATACAGGGTGTCCCATAAGTCCGGCATCATAGGAGAAATTCATATTTTTCTATTTCTACAAACCATAATTCATATGCTCGGGATGCCAATTTCTCGTCCACCATTCTGTTCAGTGACGAGGCTGTTTTTTATGGAAATGGTGAGGTAAATCGACAGAACACCCGCTACTGCTCTCAAAACAATCCTCCCTCACTGGTATACCTCTTCAAACGAACAAGGTGCATCTCGGGTGATGGTATGGTGTGGCATTTGGAAGGATCGCATCATAGGCCCCCTCTTTTCCGATGAACTGTTCACTGGAGGCACCTACCTACGTATGCTCAAGGAAGAAGCATTTCCCAGTGTCTTGAACGAAGAAGGAAATTTCCCAACATGGTTCCAGCAAGACTGCACTCTTGCACATTACAGCACCCAAATAAGGGAATACCTGTACCAACAATTCCCTGGTCATTGGATAGGACGTCGAGGGCCTGTGGAATGGCCAGCTAGAAGCCCGGATCTCACGCCACTAGATTTTTTATCTCTGAGGCCACTTGAAAGCGCTGGTATACGTAGAGAAAATTAGGAGTGTTGAACATTTGCGGCAGCGCATTATTGGGGCATGTAACACCATTACACCTGACATCATTCACCGTGTGCTTGCTGACTGGGTATCACGTCTGAATTTGTGTATTGAAAACAATGGTGGACATATTGAGCACGTTCTGTAAATAAAAGTTTTGTTTTGCCTTTTTTTATTATTTTTCCTATGATGCCGGACTTATGGGACACCCTGTAGATACAGTACAATAGTTTATACATATGAACAACACAAACACATTATATGAGCTCAGTTCAACTGATAGATTGCTTTCCCACACTAGTTTTGCTACATTAAGTCAATTGGTCTACTGCTGACTGACTGAATAATATAATATTTATGTATCTAATGTCACAGTGACCTGTCACTAATCCGTTGGTCATCTAACTGAATAATATTTATCAAAGACTGCCGCCTGACTAGTCACCTGTCTGAATAATATTTATCAAAGTATGCTGCCACATACAGTCACCTGTCAAGTCATGGTCCTCACCTGAAGAATATCCACCCCGAGCGCGCCCACCTGAAGAATCTCCACCCCAATGCTACAGGGGGTTGAAATTTACAGAACAAAACAAATCAGGATTTCCTAAGGCCTCATGAAAGTCACGAAGCCTTTCCACTTTTCAGCTGGCCTCGAGGCCGAGGCCCCATGTCTGACTCTGTGTGTATATGTTAACCCCTCCGTCTATGGCCTTGGTTGGTTCGAAGTCGACGGGGGTTCTGGTTAGTAGGCAGCAAAGGATTTGTTACTCGCAGTAGTTTCGTCTATACTACTCTTCGAGTTCTTCTATGGTGGCTTGGAGAATTCTGGGAAAACTTACTAAATTATCTGACGGTTCCCTGATTCTTCTTATAACGTATCGGGAAATTAGTTTTCTCTATTTAAGACTAAGTTCTCTGAAGAGAGCACGGCTCGAAGGAGAAGATAAAGACTTTTTCTTACTGTAATTTACTGCTAAAATGTACAGGTAATGCTCAGCCTTTGAGTCTAATTCTAAATTTACAGGGGGAGAGGTTCGACCTCTTTCGACCATGGCTCAGGCCGGGATTTAAAAGGGAGGAGGGCTCCAACCCCCCTCGCTGAAGGGCTGCTAAAACAGGAGTGATTCAATTTACAATACAAGAATTAAATAAGTCTAAATTTTGGGGGAGTGCTGTTGAAGGTTAAGTTCCCCCCCCCCCCCCCCATTAACTGGAGATCTAAGCACTTCTTGGAAGTTAAGCATAATTTTAACACATATCAGAATTTTGAAAGATTCCAAAATAAAACGAAAAACTAAATAACAAAAAAAAATATAATAATATCGCCGAGTATATATTCCTAAATGGTGACATAATGTCGGAGTAGTACATTGAGTACAATCCCAAGTACATCACTGAGTACATTGTAATTTTGGTTTATTACAACTATGATTATAATTACCAATTAATTCACATTTGCTTATTATCGTTAATTACAGTTTCATTAAAGTACATTAATTACATTATCTTAAATTATTACATTTAATTACAATTTTAGCAAATTGTTAATTGACATATCTAATACTGAAGTAATCTAAATAGGTGATACAATTTATATAATGAAGGAGAGTTAACCGTTGTTCTATAATTTAGAGGGGATTAACAGCAATGTTATATATTTATAGTTAACAATAATTACGCCAAATTATGTCAAATATTATTAGAACATGGTTGGTTATCAGAGTTTGAAAGTCTAATTAGTCAGCGATGAAGAAAGCGGAGAAAAATACGGTGTACTTTTCATTGGAAGTACACGGACATTTATGATAACGTAATACATACAGTAAGTAATATAGAATTTGAATGACAATTAGGTAGAAATAGTAAGTACAAGTAATGAGAACGGGGATAACTATGTGACGTAAGCAGATAACGAACCAGTGGCCTGGCAGGGAAACAATACAGTATATTATAATAATATAACATAACATCTTAACGTTATAAATTGGTAGCAGAAGCAAGAGAGGAGATTTCGAATTCAGATGCTTGCTTTTGGCGACGTCATCGGAATTCGAACATTCGTATCAGCATTAATGAATAACTTGCGAGAGGTGAAATAATTAAAAGAAAAAGTAAAAGGAATACATGTGGACGTATTTATATGTACGTAACTATGTACGTAATCATGATCATCAGAGGACATGTACGAATGCACAAAGTATTGTACACATATTGGTACGTAACACAATAGGTTGTGTGCGTAATATAGACTCGAGTAAATATGGACTGATAGGTTGATAGGGCATAAGTAGACAAGAGGTAGATGAATGAATAAGTAATAAAATTAATAAAGGATAGCGGTCAAGAAAGGACATGGATGTATGAATGAATATGGTCGAATAATATTTATACTGCATAACACCAGACAGGACACAACATATAAATAATGACTTACAGAGAATGAAGTTTTTATTATTATTATTAAAGAATTTACCATACATTGAATACGAAAGATATCCACATACTAAACACGTGATTCAGTATTCAAGGTATGAAAAACATGAAGAGAATCAAGTTACTTTATGACGTCATACTTTATCAAATTATGCAATACGTTAATTCATAATTAATACGCCATAGTTATTTAATTCGTACGTACAGTACAAGTCATTATTGGGAGAAATTAGAAGAAACGAATTAGAGAAATACAGTAATGAAAGGTTTATACCCATTGTACAAAGCGTAAGTGAAACTATTAATTAAATATATATACTTATACGAGTATACAGTAAATATTAAGGAATATTAAAAACAATGAAACAATTCACCAATTATTTGGCAAAAATAGAAAGCAAATCAAAATTTTAGCCAAACTCGCGTTAGGCGATTTTGGTTCTCATGTAAAAATGAATATTTGAATATAAAGATTATACAGGGTGTCCATAAATGATTACCCTGATTAAAGCATGCTATAACTTTTAAATAAACACTCGTATTCAAACACAGTTTTAATCATAAGTAGATAAACATACAAAGTTTTGATACATAGTTAATGAATTTAATAAGCTTCCACATGTGCACCCCCGAGTGGCACGTAAAATGTCGTAAAATGTCGTAAAATGTCTCTGTTTCCGCAACTGTGTACCTGGATATGCTCACCAATTACGCCATCCCCCAGCTGCAGGACAGGCAGCCAACTGTCATCTTCCAACAAGATGGGGCACCCCCTCATTGGGCGCATGTTGTTCGTGAAACTCTCGACGCAACATTTCCAAATCGATGGATTGGCAGGGACGGGCCAATCCCATGGCCCCCAAGATCACCAGACATTACCCCGCTGGATTTCTCTCTCTGGGGTCATGTTAAAGATTTGGTTTATGCAACAGTTGTTCCAGATATCAGGACATTGCGAGAACGCATTACGGATGCATTTGCAACAGTTAACCCACAAATGTTGGAAAATGTGTGGCGTGAGTGTGAATACCGTTTAGACATTTTACGTGCCACTAGGGGTGCACATGTGGAAGCTTATTAAGTTCATTAACTGTGTATCAAAACCTTGTATGTTTATCTACTTATGATTAAAACTGTGTTTGAATGCGAGTGTTTATTTAAAAGTTATAGCATGCTTTAATCAGGTAAATCATTTATGGACACCCTATATAAATATAAGTATATAAGAATATACAGGATTATATAAAGATTATATAGGAATTATTCATTGTTCATTTTTACACACACACATATACACAGTGTATATATATATATATATATATATTAGTGGTGGACCGGATGTCAGTTTTTCAACATCTGCGGATGCGGATTTTTAATTTCAATATCCGTGGATGCGGGGATGCGGATGCGGATATTTAGTTAATCTATCAATATAATATAGAATTATGAATATATGACGTAATTTTTCAAATTTCGTGATATTACTATTATGGCAGGCAATGCATAAGAATTAAAATTAATATTAATGTTTTCATTATGATAAAAATAATAACTTTATCAAGAGTTTCAGCCACAGAAAATTCAATGAAACAAGTTTCATTCAATTTTCTGTGTTACCAGGATGCGGGACGTGGACCCAACTCTTTTGCATCTTTTGCATTTTTATTATTTATTTACGATAATCTTGTTCGAAACACGATAGACTGCTTGATCTTAGACGAACAATTTCATTCTGAAAAGTTACTGTGTTGCTGTGAAAAAAAAAATCAGTGGAGTACGCACAGCGGCACAGGCAGTGTTTGTTGATTTAATGGTATTTATATTTTGAGGATTATATATTTGTTTGTTCATTAATTAATACTTTACATGAAATGTGCATGACTGGGCCTTATAAGCTCTTTATAAGCTAATTTAATTGTAAATTGCATAATTTATTAGAGGTAATATCCGCATAGCATCCGCAGTCAGAAGTGCGGATGCGGATGTTAAAAATGATGCGAATATCCGCGGATGCGGATGTGTATATATATATATATATATATATATATATATATATATATATATATATATTAGTTCATTTGCAATTCAATTTACCGAGTCGAAAACAATTCCTTTGTAAAATGATTAACAACAAAAGTAAATTGATTTAATCAATTTAATTTAATTAATTTAAATTTTAATTAAAAACGGATAAATTTTACAACTAAATATTGAAATAACGACTCGGTTTTTTATAGTTTTTCGCTCCTGTATTCGTACAGTGAATTATGGGTTCCAGTACTCTGTTTTTCTAGGTTTGAAATTTATATACTTATTTATATTTATTTTTATGTATATTTATACAGGGTGTTTCACAACCGGTCTGCCATACTTTGGGGGGTGATTTAGGGGGTGATATTGAATAAAAAAGTTAATACAGGATAGGTACTATTTCCAACCGTTGCGGAGCTACGGACGTTTTAAGGTGACGGAAAAAAATAAACGAGAGTATTAATCTGATGTATTTATTGCTACATTTTATGAGATACACCTTATAAATGTTCAAAATGTCCGCCTCGGTTTTCAATGCACAGCCTTGTTCGTTCCAAACAATAGTCCACCTCCCATTGAATCATTTCGGGATGTTCTCGCATGTAAGCAGCGGCATCCATAATCCGACTCAAGAGTTCCTCTCTCGTTTGTACTTTGGTCTTGTAGACCATCTCTTCCATGAGACCCCATAAAAAGAAATGATTCAATGGGCACTGGACTCTTGTTTGGAACGAGCAAAGCTGTGCATGGAAAACCGAGGCGGACATTTTAAATATTTATAAGGTGTATCTCATAAAATGTAGCAATAAATACATCAGATTAATATTCTCGTTTATTTTTTTCCGCGCCCCTACCTCAAAACGTCCGTAGCTCCGCAACAGTTGGAAATAGCACCGATGTTGTATTAACTTTTTTACTCGATATCACCCTCTCAAATCACCCCCAAAGTATGACAGACCGATTGTGAAACACCCTATATGTATACTAGGTGAGGTACCCGGCGTTGCCCGGGTTAATTGAATGCCCGGTTAGGTCAACTGAATGCCCGGTTAGGTCAACTGAATGCCCGGTTAGGTCCCTTGACGATTGGTTAGGTTAAGTCGTGATATTTTCGTTAGCTTATAGCGTTCAACATCCACCCCGGCAACGCCGGGTCGTTCCGCTAACATACAAACAGACAGGCTGACCGACTCTGTGTTGACATTCTTCATCCCATAAGAGGTTCCTGTGCCAAATTTTGTAGCTCTAGGTCAAACGGTTTGCGCTTGCATAAAGGACAGACAAACAAACAAACAGACAGGCGAAAATATATATATATATATATACAGGGTGGGCCGAAAGTCTGGATCCATAGGAAAATATTTATTTTAATACATAAATTACAACAAATGGTAAATACTTAAAATGAATATCAACTTTAACTCGTAAATGCGTATCCGTGATACTGTACACTGTACAGTGGTTCGTACTCCAGTATAAACAACAAATTATAACAAATGCTCAAATTGGCGGCCTCTGACATCGAGACACTTAGGGATGGAATTTATGATTTTTAATAATTCTTCGAATTGACGTTCTCGAGATGCGTGTTTCATTTGATAATCTTCTTGTTGACTTTACTGGACTATTCGTTAATTATAGTTTCACATACCATTGCAGAGGTATTTTCATCAGTTGCAGTTTTTGGACGACCAGAACGCCGTCGATCATGTACACTTCCTGTTTCTTTGAAACGTTTAAACAACTTGCCAACAGTCGCATGTGTTACTGGATGCTTATCAGGATGATTTCTATTGAATTCGGTAGCAACTTCTCTGTGTGTAGCGCCCTGTCTCGCGTACATGAGCACAAGTTCTACCCGGTCTTCTGTTGTTAGATTCGAAGCCATTTCTGGGCTGAAATAAAAAAAGTATTTGAGTATTTATACTGGAGTACGAACTACTGTACAGTATCACGGATACGCATTTACGAGTTAAAGTTGATATTCATTTTAAGTATTTACCATTTGTTGTAATTTATGTATTAAAATAAATATTTTCCTATGGATCCAGACTTTCGGTCCACCCTGTATATATATATATATGATGAATAAAACCACGAAGGAAAGGAAACACAAAATGGTGCTCAAGCGCTTTCGTCTAATGACATCCTCAGGAACACTGAAGTACATAAAAAGGTTAAGCCTATATATATAGGTTACAGAAAGAAAAAAAGAAAAATAAATAACATACATACACACACACACATATATATATATATATATATACATACATATCTATATATACAAATACATACATACATACATACATACATATATATACAATAAACAGAAAAGTAAAAATAAAAATTAAAAATTAAAACCTTAAAGGATTACCAGTGAGGCGTACAGATTTGTAAGGAAAAATATCGATTTTTAGCACAAGATCAAATGGATTATAAAAATACAAATTTATACTGGAACTCTGCCCGGGTTTTAACACACTGCTGCCTATGGTCAGGTTTCGATATATATAAAAAAATAAAATGCAAATTAAAAGTTAATCGATTTTTAGCAAAAGATCAAATGGATTATAAAAATACAAATTTATACTGGAACTCTGCCCGGGTTTTAACACACTGCTGCCTATGGTCAGGTTTCGATATATATAAAAAATAAAATGCAAATTAAAAGTTAATAAAGTAGAAGACAAGTTTACCAAAGATTTAATGTTTTACCCTTCTTATCTAAATCTGTTTTAAAGGAATTCAACATAACAGGATCGAGTTGAAAAAGACCTTTGCTTATGTTGAAGTTATTTGAAAGTTGGATAATGGCAGACTCAAGAATATTTCTATTAACAATGTTGCTTGAATGGAATAAAACTGAAGCATTATTCCAATCAATACAGTGGGCTAACTCTGACAAATGGACAAAAAGGGCACTGGACAACTGTCCTGTTCTAACGGAATATTGATGCTGTTTTATACGTGTGTGCAAATCCTTTCCCGTCTGACCTATGTAAAAGGAATCACATTGTTTACAACCAATTTTATAGATAATGCCTGAATTATTGGTAGGGCTATTTTTTACTATGATATTTTTCACAATATTGTTATATGAAAATACTACATTAATATCCAAAAGTTTAAGTACATTAGCAATGCCTAAAAAGCCCGGGAAAAATGGAAGTACTAAAATATTTTTTGACAAAGTACGAGTGTTAATATTGACACGATAGAAAGTTCGTTTTGCCTTGTTGAGACAAGATTCCATAAACGCAGATGGATAACACAAATCACTTCCAATACCGTTGATTTTTTCCAATTCGGCATCGATGTATTCCGGACTGGCGATCCTAAGGGCGCGGAGAAACATTGATGAAAATATGGCCTTCTTAGTGGGGGTATCATGTCCCGAGTAAAAGTGTACGTAGGACAAATTGTTTGTCGTTTTCCGATAGATACTAAACTTAAAACCTGGGCTTTCCCTATGTACACGCACATCCAGAAATGGGATTGAATTGTCTTGCTCAACTTCTAAAGTAAACTTAATGGAGGGGACTTGATCATTTAACTGAAGGAGGAAGCTATCCAGGTCACGATTCATGGGCCAGATACACAAAATATCGTCGACGTACCGCAACCAAGGAATGCCAACCCCCAGGATTCTCGGAATATAGGTAATTTCGAAAAACTCCACATAAATATTGGAGAGGAGGGGCGATAAGGGGTTGCCCATAGCCATCCCAAAAACTTGTTGATAATACTCGTTATTGAAAGTGAATTTACAGTCTTTGATGCAAAGCTTAATGAGTTCCAAAACAATGTGTGAAGGTAGTGGCAGGTCATACTTATGTAATTCTTGGGAGAGAAAGTCAAGCATATCGTCAATCGGCACTTTTGTAAACAATGAACAAACATCAAAACTGATCAATTTATCGTTAGTTTCAGTACGTGCATTATTCAATTTTTCCGTAAGATCCATGGAATTTTTTACATGTGAATCAGAGATAGTTCCGAGAATGGGGGACAAGACTTTGACAAGCCATTTGGAGAGTTTATAAGTAATAGAGCCCACCGAGCTAATAATAGGGCGCATAGGGTTACCAGGTTTGTGGGTTTTAATAAGACCGTAAAGGTAGGGCAGAGCAGGTGAAGTGGACATGAAAAGCGGAATTAAGTCCTTATGATCTTTGAGAAGGCGTTTCAAGCCACTATTAAATGATTTGATGACGTCATCCTGCGGGTTCTTCCTAAGTTTGGTATATGTGGCGGGGTCCTGGAGAAGCTCGTTCATCTTTCCGATGTAGTCCACTTTGTCCATAATAACTATGGTGTTAGCCTTGTCTGCTTTAGTAATATGGAGCTCCCCATCTTTTTTTAATTGTGAGAGGCTATTGCGAAAACGTTTAGGAAAGTTATCTTCGTAATTACCATTCGCCGCACTATAAACGAGGCCTTTAACTATGTTAAACAAATACTGAGGGAGATTACACTGTTTTTCAAAACACGCGAGACTGTAACAAATTTGTGTTATCCATCTGCGTTTATGGAATCTTGTCTCAACAAGGCAAAACGAACTTTCTATCGTGTCAATATTAACACTCGTACTTTGTCAAAAAATATTTTAGTACTTCCATTTTTCCCGGGCTTTTTAGGCATTGCTAATGTACTTAAACTTTTGGATATTAATGTAGTTTTCATATAACAATATTGTGAAAAATATCATAGTAAAAAATAGCCCTACCAATAATTCAGGCATTATCTATAAAATTGGTTGTAAACAATGTGATTCCTTTTACATAGGTCAGACGGGAAAGGATTTGCACACACGTATAAAACAGCATCAATATTCCGTTAGAACAGGACAGTTGTCCAGTGCCCTTTTTGTCCATTTGTCAGAGTTAGCCCACTGTATTGATTGGAATAATGCTTCAGTTTTATTCCATTCAAGCAACATTGTTAATAGAAATATTCTTGAGTCTGCCATTATCCAACTTTCAAATAACTTCAACATAAGCAAAGGTCTTTTTCAACTCGATCCTGTTATGTTGAATTCCTTTAAAACAGATTTAGATAAGAAGGGTAAAACATTAAATCTTTGGTAAACTTGTCTTCTACTTTATTAACTTTTAATTTGCATTTTATTTTTTATATATATCGAAACCTGACCATAGGCAGCAGTGTGTTAAAACCCGGGCAGAGTTCCAGTATAAATTTGTATTTTTATAATCCATTTGATCTTTTGCTAAAAATCGATTAACTTTTAATTTGCATTTTATTTTTTTTATATATATCGAAACCTGACCATAGGCAGCAGTGTGTTAAAACCCGGGCAGAGTTCCAGTATAAATTTGTATTTTTATAATCCATTTGATCTTGTGCTAAAAATCGATATTTTTCCTTACAAATCTGTACGCCTCACTGGTAATCCTTTAAGGTTTTAATTTTTAATTTTTATTTTTACTTTTCTGTTTATTGTATATATATGTATGTATGTATGTATGTATGTATGTATTTGTATATATAGATATGTATGTATATATTATATATATATATATATGTGTGTGTGTGTGTATGTATGTTATTTATTTTTTCTTTTTTTCTTTCTGTAACCTATATATAGGCTTAACCTTTTTATGTACTTCAGTGTTCCTGAGGATGTCATTAGACGAAAGCGCTTGAGCACCATTTTGTGTTTCCTTTCCTTCGTGGTTTTATTCATCATAAATATTTTTCACGTGTTACTTTCGTGAAATAATTTTCATATATATATATATATATATATATATATATATATATATATATGAGTGGATGCTTTACACATTCTGATTTTTAAATGTCTTTCTATATTATTATAGTTTGTTTCTTTTGGTTTGTTATTTTAATCATTTGTGCTTAGCTCGTCGACTAATACGATTGAGTTGATGTTATGTTTTCGGAAAAAAGTTCGCCTAGAAATATAGCAAAAAAAAAATATGAAAAGCCCAAAATTTACTAATTAGTAATGATTTGGTCTTATTTTTAAAATTTTATTATTCTCACCAAAAGAATAAACTAACCAAAGAAAATAGCATTATTACGAATTAGTAATTTTGATGATTTTTATAAACTATGTTTACAGGTGAACTCTTTTTTTTACTGAAATTGTACAGTACCATTTGGCATCCTTTGTTGTAGGAAACCCATCTTGAGGCAGTTCATAAAAGATGTCAAAATCTTATGGTAAAAGATGGTGAAATTAACTCCGCTCATAAAGACCACAAGGCGAAAGTGTGAATAAACGTGAATAACACTACTAAATAAGGGTCTGATCCCTTCAACTCCAGGGTTACTCTGGGCTCTCCTGCAGATATCTAATATTAATACCCGCCCAATAAAAGCTGATTTCAAAAATGTCTTCTCAATCACCCAACTGACACGTACGGCCACTTATAAATTTAATGTGCTGTACTTAAATAATAGTATTAGCCTCACTAATAAGACCACGAGACGAAACGATACATTAATGCAGACAACACTAAATGAGGGTTATACCTCTGAACTTCTAAAGCTACAGCAGGAGAGTTGGTGGGGCTGCAGTCCATGCAGGTCAAAAGTTCAGAGAAAAGTTCTCATTTAGAATTATCCATATTTTTGCACATCACAATATTACCAGTTCCTTTTTTCATCATTTCCTTATTATCTAAAAACTGTCTCTCATTGTAGGTAGCTACGGTTCATTTGTACAGCCATCAGTTGAGGACAGACTTTGGGAACGCTACCTTACATCTCAACCAAAGTTGGATATTTATAGATAGAATGCAAAGTCAGAGGTAGATTACAGAATCTATGAAACCCTATCATCCAGTCTCAACGAGGTTTAATATTAACTCATTGTAATATTGTATTTGTCTACCTGTTTTAATTTATTTAAAAATATATATTAAAAATACAGGAAAAGTTGTCAGGTGGAAGCAAACCAGGCGGCGCTCAGCTCACCCAGTTGTTCATCCTTCCATAAAAAAATTGGTTGGTACATAAATGGGTACCCTGAGTAGCCTAGTTGTTAAGACGCTGGACTGCTAATCGAGAGGTCGTGAAATCGAGTTCGAGTGAGGACTTAGTAATTTCTGACTTCCCTGGTGAGTCGTGATCCTAATTCCACGTTAAACTGTAAATCTAAGATGGGGCAACAATGAACACTGAACAATTCGGGCTGAAGCAAAACTGTTATACACACACACACACACACACACACACACACACATATATATATATATATATACACACACAGCAGTTTCATGTCAACCTACCTTTAATAATTCCAACAAATGTAACTTTAGCAGTATCAGCGTCGTACGAGATCCCAGTCTTCAAACCACTTTCCTAAAATTTTGAAAATTTTGAAACTTGGATAAAAATAAAATTCAGAATTGGAAAACAAAATGATAAAATGGAAAAGGTTTCCAAAAGGTATTAAAAATTCTAATTTTTAAGCCTTGCTTGCACCACAACACCGAAGAACCATTTTCTGTTTTTAACTGAGCATCGAATCGACTAGTATAAAGTTTTTAATTTTAGTTCATTTACTGATGGGAATTTAATAGGTTTCATTTTTTTAAGTGGGAGGGAGTCCGGTATTCCAATGATTGAAATAGAAACTGAAAATTTCCAAAACCATTTTAGAGGAATAAAGTGTGAGAGCATTTTTTGATGGAGGGTTTAGAAACCAATCAAAGCTATCGAAGCTTTTATAAATTGGATTATAGAAAATCTCTCTCTCTCTCTTCTCTCTCTCTCTCTCTCTCTCTCTCTCTCTCTCTCTATAAGGTTTAGCTGTTCACATATTTTGTTCACTATGTTTATTGCCCCTAAACTGCTGACAAGTCAGTCATCGATACACTCTTAATCTAAGTTAACTTAACCTAACGCAAACTAGTTTAACCTTACAAAACTTTACAAACTTTACAAACTCTTTGTAAGAACTCTTCTTTTTTTTAACGCCGGAACACTTTTCATCTTCAAAATGAAAAAAAAGAATAAAAAAAACTTTTCAGATAATTTTTTAAATCTTTTTTTAACATATACGTCACGTTTAGCAACATAAAAAGCTTTCTCTTTAACGCATACTTACATTTAAATCCTTTCTAAGCATTTTGTGAGTATACTACTTGGTGAAGTAGTTTTCTATTACACTTTAGAAGAAATAAAAATACTTAAACATCACTTCAAAAGCTGTTTAATCCTAAAAAAGCAGCTTAAGTCTAGCCATTTTATAGGATTACTTTCTATTCAATGTTATTTTTATTCTGATTCGTAATTCGTGAGTGTGAATATGCAAAGTGTGAAATCCAGATTTGAAAAGCGTTTCTTTATTTGAGAAAGAATGTCGCTCTCATTCGCGGTAAATGCGCCGCCAAATGAGATTGGATAATATTTTCTAAGTTAACTGAAATTAACCTTACCTAACCTAACATTAGTCTAGCTAACGTAACCTACCCACAACATTAACCTAACCTAATATAACCTAACTCGGACGAAAATGAGAAACAAAAGAAATGAATGCGAATGAAAATTAAATAAAATGAGAATAGATCGATTTGAAAATTGCCTCCACTTAGGAATTCATTCACGGATTTTTATGTTATGCTTAGAAACAGAAGTTAAGAGTTAAAACGAGGCATCAACCCATTCAACGCCATTCCCATTTCATTCCACGCCCAAGAGTGAGAAATCCGCGAACGAGAATCTCAAAAAGGAGGCAATTCTCAAATCGTTCTACGAGTATTCCCATTTCGTGTCATTCTCATTCTGGACCTATACCTATCGGATCGACAAGATCACAACATCGACATTCTAAAGAACTAACAACCTAATCTAGCCCAACCTAACCTAATTTGGTATAATGTGTTATTTTCAGACAAGAGTCATTTTCTTGTTCAAGGTCAACAAGTACATTTTGTACGCCATTCGCCAGGTGAACCCACAACTAGTTCCCACTATAACCAAACTGTGAAGCACCCGGAGAAGAAAATGTTCTGGGGATGTTTTTCTTCACAAGGAACTGGCCCGTTAGTACCTCTGAATGGCATGATGAACGGCAAGAAATATATTGAACTTCTGGAATGCCGTCTCAAACCAGAATTGCAAAAATTGTCCTGAAATGCGATTTTCCAACAGGATCTGGCTCCATGCCATACAGCAAAATGTGTTAAGGAGTTTTTCAAAACAAACAATATCACTTGTCTAGACTGGCCAGGCAACTCGGCAGATCTAAATCCAATCGAGAACCTATGAGCTATAGTATGCAAGGTGCTAGGAATATTCGGTCTTGGAAAATTCGGTCTCAGAAAATTGAAGTAAATCTATGAGCTCAGATAGCAAAAAATATTTAAATCACATTTTCCAGGTATAATGAAAACATAAACGAGAATTTCAAAAGATTTATTAAAGGAATTGTTTGGTTGTTTAAAACTTAAAACTAAAAAAGATATCCTAAATAATGGGTAAAACATAAAAGAAGACTCGGTCTCAGAAAATTCGGTCTTGGAAGATTCGGTCTTGAGACTGGAAAAGAAAAGTTAAAATGAAATTAAACTATGAGCAACAGATTTCAAGAAGGCAATTTTATCACTTTCAACATATTTTGCGCAAGTATGATATTTCGATGCGCGAGTCAAGTGTTTCATATTTTTTCTTTTTACTTGGCTTGTCTCGTCGTTGCAAATGTGAAATTTTAGTCTGCTTGTAACTGATGATTTCAATGCGGAATGAAATGCTTCAAGGGCATTATTAGTTCGGGGCAATTTTTATGACCTAACCTAACCTAACCTAACCGAAATTTCCAAGACCTAACCTAACTTAACCTAAACTAACCGAAATTTCCAAGACCGAATTTTCTGAGACCGAATTTTCTGAGACCGAATTTTCAAGACCGAATTTTCAAGACCGAATTTTCAAGACCGAATTTCAAGACCGAATTTTCAAGACCGATTTTTCAAGACCGATTTTTCAAGACCGATTTTTCAAGACCGAATTTTCTGGACACCAGTATGCAAGAATCGACTTCGAAAACTGGACTGTACAATTAAGGAAAAAATTATCACGGCAGTCATCAAAATCTGGTTTCATGACAAAGAAATTAAGAAAATCTGTGAAGGGCTGTGTTCATGAAGTATTTAAAGCTAAAGGTGTCCACATAAATTATTAATCTCTGTTCTAGTCTACAAAATGATACCATGATATGTAGTTATTTACTGAAAAATACATTTTTTTCTTCCTGTTCACATTAATTTACACAATACTATACATTTAAACAGCGAACAATCTGTAAACATCCAAACAGCACATCTTATAGAGCACAATTACTCCAAGCGGAAACTGTGCCGACGTGTGTTGTTTTTTTGTTTTTTTTTTGCTAAGTCAGATAGTATATCTTCTGTGTTGACATGAATATTCCGTTGAATGTTGAGTAATGCTTAGCCCTTAAATGGGCTAACACAATGTTTCCAACGTTAACTAAGTAGTTTCTGCTATACTCTGTACTTATAGGCGGTATGCAAACTAGCGTCTTCAAAGTTCACTCTGTAAATATCAAGCGCAAAACACGTGCATACAAATTATGTGCACCTCTGAATTTATATCGCTTCGCCTAGTTTCTAATTAAGTAATTCAAATTTAATTTTAAAAGTAATTGATCGTCATCGTAATGGACCGTGAATAAATGTTTAGTTATTTTGTTATATTCCAGTGGTTCTTGGTGGGTTCTAACCCCCAAAATACCCTAATGGACCGTGAATGAATGTTTACTGTTATTTTGTTATATTCCAGTGGTTCTTGGGGGGTTCTAACCCCCCCAAAACACCTCCGTGGCTTCGCCAATGAATGTAATCATGTTTATTAGCTGACGTTTCAGGTTTGCTACCCACTTTCAAGGCTAAAATTATAATAAAATACAATTAAAAACAAATGCAATCTTTAAAAACATTGCATAAAACTTAAAATTTTTAAACTTTAATCACTATTATAATTAAAATACAACACACCTTATCTGAGCTCTTACATGATGAAGACCGAACCATAAATAGAAACCTTAAAAATTATAACTATTGGTTGGTAGATTAGGCTTTGAGGAGTGGAACAGCTTAGGAATCATAACTGAGTGTGGGTTGAAGTTTTTTGATGTCGAGAGATTTTAAAATTCCAAGGCCGAAGGGGATGGACGAGCGGCTAAAATTTAAAAATCAATAAGGATGATTACGTTTCTTCCGTTCTTGTTCCTGATCAAATTATATACAGGGTGTGCATAAAGTAACGCAAGTGAAGAAAAAAATCCGATTTGAACTGATTTAAACTAGTTTCAACTTGTCTTTTTTAACTCTTTTTAAAAAACATTTTCAACACCTCTTATAAACCTTACTGTCGAATATACAGTTGTTATAAAGTACATGTACAAAATATTACTTCTCCATGTTCAATCGCGTTAATATAATTAAAATCGGATTTCTCTCTTCATTTGCGTTATTTTATACACACCCACACACGAGAGAGAGAGAGAGAGAGAGAGAGAGAGAGAGAGAAAAAATTAAAAACCCGCAAGAAAATATGGATCACTTTAACATATTGTTTCCCAGGAACCTCTCTTTAACATATTGCTTCCCAGTGGTAATCACTTTAACATATTGCTTCCCAATATTTAGGATAAGGAGTACGATAAAAAATGTTCGCTTTAATAAAGTAAAGGCATAAAAAGTAAATCATAACATGTTAAAATATTAGATTGAAAGTAAATTTATTAGAATTGTTGCGCTATATGGTCACACAAAGTAAAAAATGGTTAGGTTCATTGAATGCCCAGTTAGGTCAACTGTACGCCCTTGACGATTGGTTAGGTTTAGTCGTGATATTTTCGTTAAAACTAACGAAAATATCGTGACTTTACGTAACCAATCGTCAAGGGCGTACAGTTGACCTAACCGGGCATTCAAATTTTATCCTATGTAAATAATGGTTCTCTATAAACCGGAAATATGATATAATATAATATAATTTTCAAAATATGTATCTTATATACATACCAATACCAGTGTATCTTATATACATACCAACCTCTTTCTAACCAACCAACCTTTCTCGTTTTAACATATTGCTTCCCAGTGTTAATCACCTTAACATATTGCTTCCCAGTGTTAATCACTTTAACATATTGCTTCCCAGGAGGGATCACTTTAACATATTGCTTCCAGAATGCTTTGGGAAGCAATATGTTAAAGTGATCCGAAAATATAATATGAGGTCCAAATAACTTTTTCAGTCTATATAATGGGCCCTTTTTCAATTCGGAAGAAAACAGGACAACCTAAGTGGTCGCTGGTCGAACCAAAACCGTTTTAGTCCACCAGTAACCACTGAGGTTGTCCCGTTTTCTTCCGAATTGTAAATGGGGCCCATTTTTGGGCTGAAAAACGTATTCGGATCTCATTTTAAATTTTTTTGCGGGTTTTTATTTGGTAAAAAAAATTTTTTCTACATATGGCATATTCACATAATATTACAGATGTGTTTCACATAATTATACAATCAATATTCTTTATGCGTAAAATTTTCACCAATACTTTTTGACGTTAATGAAGTAATTTAGAAGAAAGATCAAAGAATATATCGACAGTTCCTTCTTTGTGTCACGCCATAAAAGCTTCCCATAAGTACCCTTATCAGGGTAGAATGGATTCTCTGCGTGATTTTTCACCCAGTTCGTTGCAGTGATTATATGAATGAAGCGCATATTTCATCTATTATTGTATAGAAGACAACAATTTAGTGTGATTGGTGAATGTGTGCAGGAATACGCGTAAATTTAATGAATGGAAACGAAAGTGAGCCAAAAAGAAGAAAAAATTTCAGAGGAATAATTTTGAAAGGGCAAATGAAGAAAAGTAAGAATTTTGTCCTCTCTCTCTCTCTCTCTCTCTCTCTCTGTATATATATATAATATATATATATATTATATAGTTCTTAAATAAATATAGTTCTTAAATTTTGACATAACAGGGACCGGTAAAAAATCAGCAATAAAATACCGCGGACCGGCAACTGGGAACCACTTCACTCAGGCTCTATACCTCACTACGTCTCCAATACATCTCTAATAGTTTTATAAAGTAATATTTTTGTAAACAAAAATAGATTGGCGATAATGTGAATAACATTAGTTAGTTATTTGTTCATAATTGTATAATAACAAAAAATAAAGAGACATTACAGTATTGGCAGAGCGGTAGCTTTCTTTCCGCGGACCGGCTGTTTAGAAACACTGCTGTATATAACGTAAAATCATCTGTGAGACTGGCCGGAATGGCGTATATATAAATATATATATACTCTATATATATCGTATTTACTCGCGTATAATGCGCACTTTTTTTTACAATTTTCCAATCTTTAAAATCAGCGTGCGCACTATACGTACAACCAAAACACGGAAAATATCAGTGAGAAATAGGTATAACACACAGTAGAAGAATACACAGGCGTTTTTATTAAACTCTTATAGTCATACTTCCTTAGTACGCGAAATAGAACGACTATTCAGGACTCACTTAACATTACACTATTGACAATATTAGGTTAATCAGGTAATTACAGCGCAACAGACTTTCTTTGAATGAAAAGTTTACCGTAATTACTTTCTATACAATTTCCACATCCGTACCCGAGTCACTGGTGTTTGAGGAGTCGCCCGCTTCCTCAGAAGGGCCATCGGGTCGCTCGCATCCTCTTCCTCCTCCCACTGTAGATCATCACCAAGTGGTGGATTAGGGAAATGGGTGAGTTCATAAACGAGCGTAACAGAGCGTATAGACTTAATAAGCGCAATGGCACGGTAGCTAACTTTAATAGATATATCGAGCTTTAGACGTCAGGTTAAAAGATCTGTTAGGAATGCTAAGCATAATTTTGATATACTTGTAACTGCGGATAGTAAACATAATCCAAAAAAGCTTTTTGACTACGTCAATAATCGTAAGACGATAAAAGATAGCACAGGCACTCTAGTGGACGCTAACGCCGCAATTGGCTCCCGACACTCAGGCGATGGCAGGTATTTTTAATAACTTTTTTGCAACAGTTTTTACCGTAGAAGACGTAAATAATGTCCCCCACGTGGACGACATCGTTCCATTTAGTAGCGAGACTATTATGAATAAAATAATTGTTTACGAGGGTGAGATTGCACCTTATATCGATAAGCTAAAAGTTAGCAAGGCTCCAGGCCCTGACGCGCTTTATCCTAGACATTTGAAAGATTTGAAAGACGTTATCGTAGGCCCATTAACAAAAATTTTTAATAAGTCACTGGAAGCGGGGATTATTCCTCAAGACTTCAAATTAACTAACGTTAAGCCCATTTTTAAAAAAGGCAACCACACAGTAGCTAGAAATTATAGGCCTATTAGCTTAACGTCAGTTGTCGGTAAACCTTTGGAGTCCGTAGTTAGGGATCGTATCGTCGGATCATTTAGAAAGTCGCGCTTTGATTAATAGTAGTCAGCATGGGTTTCAATGCCATAAATCTTGTTTAACTAATTTGTTAGAGCTTTATAACGAAAGAGTGCGCGAATACGATAGGCATAGAGCGGCTGACGTTATTTATTTAGACTTTAAAAAAGCGTTCGATACAGTTCCGCATAGAAGCTTGATTGCGAAGGTTAAAGCTACCGGTATACACGGTCAGGTAGTTAAATGGCTAGAGGAATGGCTTCGTGCCAGGACATAGAGGGTCGTTGTTAATGGAAGGGAATCGGGGGGGGGGGGCTGGATGTAGGTAGCGGTGTCCCTCAGGGTTCAGTGTTAGGGCTATTGCTATTCGTAATCTACATTAACGACATAGATGTAGGCTTGACCAGTAACGTGTCAAAATTCGCGGACGATACTAAAATAGGTGGTAAAGTTCTTAACGTGGACGATAGAAATAGGCTCCAAGACGATGTAAATAGGATTATGGAGTGGACGGATAAGTGGCAGATGCAATTTAACGTAGACAAATGTAAAGTTTTGCATATAGGTTCTCGTAACAATAATTACACGTATACGATGGACGATAGACAGTTAGCGAGCGTTGACGAGGAAGTAGATTTAGGTGTACGCGTATCTAAGGACTTAAAAGTTAGTAACCAGTGCTTGGAGTCTTGCGCAAAAGCTAATAGGATGTTAGGCTTCATAGTGCGTAATTTCGAATTTAAATCGAAGAATATTATATTGCCCCTTTACAAGTCCCTAGTCAGGCCTCACTTAGAATATGCCGTTCAGTTTTGGTGCCCGTATTTGCGTGAGGATATTGATAGGTTGGAAAGGGTTCAGCGACGCGCCACGAAACTAATTCCGTCACTACGCAACAAGTCTTACGAAGATAGAATTAAAGAGTTAGACTTGCATTCACTCGAGACTAGGAGATTAAGGGGGAGCTTATTGAAGTTTTCAAAATCGTTAATAAAATCGATAACATAAATTTTGACAAATTGTTCATTTTCGATAATAGCAATGCTCGTAATAACGGATTTAAATTACGTGGTAGGCGTTTCATTACTAACATCGCTAAAAACTTTTTCACGTTTAAAGTAATTGATAAATGGAATAATCTTCCCGCGTCCGTTGTGAACTCTACCAGCATTAATATGTTTAAAAACCGTTTAGATAGGCATTTTAAAAATATTAACGTCGTTTATAATAATAAAACAATTAGCAACAGGAGTTCTGGGGATGATAGTCGAGGTTTGAGTCTGTTGACGATTGATGCCAGCTTGTGACATGCCAGCGTGTGATATGCCAGCGTTAAATTTATGTTATTAATTTGTTTTTTTTTAATATTAAAAGAAAAATTAGACTAACACGAACTTCGATGTAGCTCGTAGCGTAACTAACCCACTTTTTGTTATACTCTTCATACTTTTTTTTTTGTCTGTGTTGTACGTGGTATGACAGTGTTTCTTTGAGTTAAGACCTGTGTTTGCATGGTTTTTGTAAGCGTTCTTATTTTACTTCTTTTCAGCTTTCACCCCTTTCCTATTCTGTTCGACTATTTTTCCGACTTGTCGGCAGTGGCCGGTGGATGATGATGATGAGTCTTTTTTCTCTTTTTCTGAATGAATGTTAACCCACGAGTGATAGGTGTTGCTACTTACTTAACCCCTTATTCTCTTCTCTTAACCCCCTACTCCTTCCTTTCTCTCGGGCTAACCTTAGAATGGATCTTAGAGTCTTTGTTAGCCTTAGCTTCTGTAGATCTGTAGATCATCATACTTTTTTTTTTTTGTTCTTTTCTCATTCTCTCTTTACTTGCAGGTCTGTAGTTCGTATGGTATGACAGTGTTTCTTTGAGTTAAGACTGTATTTGCATGGTTTGTAAGCGTTCTTATTTTACTTCTTTTCATCTTCACCCTTTTCCTATTCTCTTCGACTATTTTTCCGACTTGTCGGTAGTGGCCGGCGGATGATGATGGTTAGTCTTTTTTTCTCTTTTCTGAATGAATGTTAACCCACGAATGATAGGTTTTGTTACTTACTTAACCCCTTATTCTCTTTTTTTAACTCTCTATTCTCTTTTTTTAACCCCCTACTCTCTTCTTTCTCTCGGGCTAACCTTAGAGTGGATCTTAGGGTCTTTGTTAGCCTTGGTTTCTGTAGATCTGTAGATCTTCAGTGCCGTCGAGGGCAGTGTTGATGCTGCATTTCTTGAATTGATTACCAAACAGCGCACGGGAAGAGCAACAAACAAGTTGCAGCTTGTTTCGAGACTCAGTCTAAATTCTAAAAAGACACCAGCACCGCGATCAAGCGGGACGCGCATTATATGCACAAGCAAACTCTTTTTTTCTTAATCTGGTCTCTGAAAATCATACGCGAGTAAATATGGTATATATATATATATATATATATATATATATATATTTTTTTTATTATTATTTTTTTTTTTTTTTTTTTTCCCCACTGAAAACTACGTACATTATTATGTTCAGTCTCACTGAGTTCATGCCTCATTCACTTGATTTACGACGCGAATCCTACATAAGTAATGTAAGTAATGAGGTTTACAAATTACAAATAATTCGCAGAGAAGTGCCAATTAGAGTTCTAAAACAACGTTATTTTGAAAAATGGGTAGCTCTTCATTATGGTGGGATCCGAGATAATATAATTTTCTTTCTCGATAATGGCATTTCTGCCATTGCCCAAAGATCGGGTCTTCTCATAAATAAAGCTAGTTTTTATGAGCTTTTTCTCATTTTGTTTTCAGAGCTTTAATTATCTAAAGTGTCCTAGTTCATAGGGTCTAATAACTGCCTTCTGCATCGATTGGTATAGCTTTAGACCAGTAAGTAATGACGATTTTAAAAAAATAAAGATTTAGGAGTGTTGTCATATCTGAATCTACATTTCATTTATAGAAAACGAGATGTCAGAGTCTATTTACAGATTAATAAAAAATATGCTTTTTTTACGTAATTTCAAATTTCAGGTGTACGATATTTCAAGAAGTAGATTGCATATTGGTTGGGTTAGCTTAGGTTGTTATGTTCGGTTAGGTTAGGTCAGTCTAGTTTAAGTTCTATTAATAAGAGTAATAAGAGTGCCAATGATATGTTTTTAAAAAATACGAGTAATCACCATACGTATATGATCTACATATCTACAGAAGCTAAGGCTAACAAAGACCCTAAGATCCACTCTGAGGTTAGCCCGAGAGAAAGAAGAGAGTAGGGGGTTAAAAGAAGAGAATAGGGCGTTAAAAGAAGAGAATAAGGGGTTAAGTAAGTAGCAAAACCTATCATTCGTGGGTTAACATTCATTCAGAAAAAGAAAGAAAGACTTACCATCATCATCCGCCGGCCACTGCCGACAAGTCGGAAAAATAGTCGAAGAGAATAGGAAAGGGGTGAAAGATGAAAAGAAGTAAAATAAGAACGCTTACAAACCATGCAAACACAGTCTTAACTCAAACACTGTCATACCATGCAAACAACAGACATGCAAATAAAGAGAGGATAAGAAAAAAAAAAGTAGGGAGAGTATAACAAAAAGTGGGTTAGTTTACACTATGAGCTACATCTAAGTTCGTGTTAGTCTAATTTTTTTTTTATAATTTTATTGCTGGCATATCACACGCTGGCATATCACAAGCTGGCATTAATCGTCAACAGACTCATCCTCGACCAGTACCCACAGAGCTCCTGTTGCTAATTGTTTTATTATTTTGAACAACGTTAATATTTTTAAAATGCCTATCTAAACGGCTTTTAAACATATTAACACTGGTAGAGTTCACGACAGACGCGGGAAGATTATTTCATTTATCATTTACTTAAAACGTTAAACGTTTTTAGCGATGTTAGTAATGAAACGTCTTCAACGTAATTTAAATCTGTTATTACGAGCATTGCTATTATCGAAAATGAACAATTTGTCAAAATTTACGTTATCGATTTTATTCCCGATTTTGAAAACTTCAATAAGCTCCCCCCTTAATCTCCTAGTCTCGAGTGAATGCAAGTCTAACTATTTAATCCTATCTTCGTAAGACTTGTGCGTAGTGACGGAATTAGTTTCGGCGCGTCGCTGAATCCTTTCTAACCTATCAATATCTTCACGCAAATTTGGGCACCAAAACTGAACGGCATATTCTAAGTGAGGCCTGACTAGGAACTTGTAAAGGGGCAATATAATATTCTTCGATTTAAATTCGAAATTACGCACTATGAAGCCTAACATCCTATTATATTTGCGCAAAACTCCAAACACTGGTTCCTAACTTTTAAGTCCTTAGATACACGTACGCCTAAATCTACTTCCTCCTCAACGCTCACTAACTGTCTATCGTCCATCGTGTACGTGTAATTATTGTTACGAGAACCTATATGCAAAACTTTACATTTGTCTACGTTAAATTGCATCTGCCACTTATCCGTCCACTCCATAATCCTATTTACATCGTCTTGGAGCCTATTTCTATCGTCCACGTTAAGAACTTTACCACCTATTTAGTATCGTCCGCGAATTTTGACACGTTACTGGTCAAGCCTACATCCATGTCGTTTTCATGTAGATTACGAATAGCAGTTGGCCTAACACTGAACCCTGAGGGTCAGCGCTACCTAAATCCAGCCACCCCGATTCCCTACCATTAACAACGAACTCTGTTCCTTGGCACGAAGCCATTCCTCTAGCCATTTAGCTACCTGACCGTGTATACCGGTCGCTTTAACCTTCGCAATTAATCTTCTATGCGGAACTGTATCGAACGCTTTTTTAAAGTCTAAATAAATAACGTCAGCCGCTCTATGCCTATCGTATTCGCGCACTCTTTCGTTATAAAACTCTAACAAATTAGTTAAACAAGATTATGGCGTCGAAACCCATACTGACTACTATTATCAAATCGCGACTTTCTAAATGATCCGACGATACGATCCCTAAATATGGATTCTAAAAGTTACCTACACTGACGTTAAGCTAATAGGCCTATAATTTCTAGCTACTGTGTGGTCGCCTTTTTTAAAAATGGGCGTAACGTTAGCTAATTTGAAGTCTTAGGAATAATCCCCGCTTCCAGTGATTTATTACAAATTTTGTTAATGGGCCTACGATAACGTTTTTCAAATCTTTCAAATATCTAGGATAAAGCGCGTCAGGGCCTGGAGCCTTGCTAACTTTTAGCTTATCAATATAATGCGCAATCTCACCCTCGTAAACAGTTATTTCATTCATAATAGTCTCGCTACTAAATGGAACGGTATCGTCCACGTCGGGGGGACATTATTTACGTCTTCCACGATAAAAACTGTTGCAAAAAGTTGTTAAAATACCCGCCATCGCCTGAGTGCCAATGCTATCTTTTATCGGCTTACGATTATTGACGTAGTCAAAAAGCTTTTTCGGGTTATGTTTACTATCTGCAGCTATAAGTCTCTCTAAATTATGCTTAGCATTCCTAACAGATCTTTTAACCTGACGTCTAAGCTCGATATATATATTAAAGTTAGCTACTGTGCCATTGCGCTTATTAAGTCTATACGCTCTGTTACGCTCGTTTATGAACTCATGTATTTCCTAGTCCACCACTTGGGCCTACCATGATTTCTAGCGCGCTTGAGCCTACGAGAAATAAACTCCCTTTCCATATTCAAAAATAAATTAAATAAATTATCCCAGTTCAGTACTCTCATCCTGTCCGCAAAACTATCAAAATTAGCCCTACGAAAATCAGGGACTTCTCTTACGTTACTAGCCTTACTGTTTTCTATCGATAGCTTAAACCTAATAATTTGGTGATCAGTACATCCCAATCTCTCACCTACTTCTAAACCTTCGACTATATTTTCGTCGTTCATCATCACCACGTCTAAAATATTGTCACCGCGCGTTGGTTCGGTAAACATCTGTTGTAAAAAATTATCTTCCATAAACTCAATCAGTCTCAAGCCCTCATCATTACCAGTAAAAGTCTCGTAATTAACGTTAGGGCAGTTAAAGTCTCCGACAATTATACTATTCCGATTATTAATAAAGTTACCAAGAAGTGTGTAAAATCTAGTATCGGTATCGAGGGGTTGAACGGGAGGTCTAAACAACAACGAAATTAAAGCTAATACTACGCGCCCTAACTTCATGTACGCAGAAATTAATTTTATGTTGGAGAGAGAGAGGTTACAATGAGGTACAAGGACAAGAGGAAGTCTCAAAGGCCTTTCGGTCGACTCGGGGTTCATTTCGGTCCACTTTTTCCGTACTCGCCAAAGGTTGAAAAAAATACCTTGACCCTGAAAAAGTAGCCAAGGAAATTTTACAGAAAAGAGGAGAATATATAAATTAGCTCTACAATTACGTTATGCACACAGAGAAATCGTACACTAGAGAGCACGGCTGTATAAACTAGCATAATAATATATTTGTGCTGATCGTATATCAACTATTTGGTATCGGCACAAAAATCTCGAACATATGGTTTGATTTTATACAAAATATTTACAGCTCTATTTACCTAGGTATCGGGCCAACGAAGATCGCATGGTCCACTCCGGGCTAGCCCCAAAAGGATTAAATAAACTCTCCATGTCTACACTCATGTACGTGAAAGCCATCACGCCGGCAAAGTGATGAAATGCTTCTACAGGAAAGGGGTTAAAACAGGAATTGAGAACGGAAATCAGATTTCCTACACCATGCCCTCACCCTTCACATGCACCAAGTCACCCAAGAGAAGCGAGAGAAAAAAGAAATAAGTGACGGCAGAAATGCAACTTTACCTCACCTAATCCATGTCATGCATTTTTTATTTAGTTTTTTGTTTATTAAGAAATTATGTATTTCTACGAAATACTTACCTAGTCTTTAACAAGGCAGGCAAGTGTGTGAGCGTGTGTTCTGTAATTGATGTCTGTCATGTGTATGTGTCTGCAAACTCTTTGAATGTCGCCGAGTTTCAACTTGGGTCTCCCGCCGTGAAAAGTGTTTTGTGGCAAGGGATATAATCCGTCGCTTATACTTCGCGGAGTTGTGCCACCACTAGACAGACCAGAGAAAATCTCTTTCCGGCTGTTTATGAGGCAAGTGTTTATGAGGCAAGTGTTCAAAAAATGAGTTACTCGATGGTTGATTATGCTATGTGGGCACAATCAACCAGAGACGTCTCTCTACAGTTGGGGGAAGACTAAGTTTAGGAGTAAATGTTTAAACAAGCTCTTGCAGAGTTACGTCATAGTACTATTTTCGAAATAAGCCCAGCTTATTTTTAAACATGTTTACGCTTTGACTTAAAACAACTTCCGAGGGAAGTTGGTTCTAGATATTAACTATTGTGTAGGAGAAGAAATTACCACAGATGGAGGTACTAAATGTTTTTTGTTCCAATTTAAAGTCATTATTTGTTGTCGGATCGGTATTAAATGAAGCTAATTTTCTGTAATCTATCCTGTCTCTTCCAGTGAGCATCTTGAAAACTTGAATAAAGTGACCGCGCAACCTTCTGGTCTGTAAGGTAAACAGAGTTAAGCGCCCTAATTTAAGTTCGTAGTTTTGAAGTCTCAGTGAAGGGATCAATTTTGTGGCCCTTGCCACCTTTTTGGACGGAAACCAAAACTGCACACAATACTCGAGTTGAGGTCTAACTAGTGAATTGTAAAGAGACATTACAATCTCCTGTTTGTGAATTGGAACTGTATTTTAAAATAACCTAGTATTTTTAAGGCCCTCTTTTCGACTTCTGCACAGTGCTTTCACGGTTTGAGATCATTACTGATATAAACTCCTAAGTCTTTTTCTAGATCGGTCTCAGTCAAGTTCTTCCCCAAAAGAGCATAATCGGTCTTCGGGTTCTTGTAAACTACATATGTTCATTACCTTACATTTGTTCAAGTTGAATGGCATCTGCCAAGTACCAGACCATTCGCCTAACCTATCAAGATCATTTTGAAGCGTTCTCACGCCCTTCTGATTACCTAACAGTATGAGAGAGAGAGAGAGAGAGAGAGAGAGAGAGAGAGAGAGAGAGAGAGAGAGAGAGAGAGAGAGAGAATGAACACGGCTGCCGTAGCTAGTAAATCTAATTCCTTTTAATAAGAGCTATTATAATATAATATTATACTAAAGGGTTTACCGAAGTGTTAATTATTGATTGATTGACTCGTTGAAAGTGCAGTTGGCGTGCTGGAGGTTTCTCCCTTCTTTTGGTATCACATTAAAGAGTTTTAGGTCTCGTATTCTGAAAGTATTTTCCATCTTCATTTTGAGATTTTAAACTTTTTTGATCACCAAATTGTGACTGTACTACAAATCGACAATATTTTAAATGTGAAACATAAATGTGATGTCTGAACTTCAATATAATTAAATCCAAAAGTATTTTAAACAGAATTTTAATTTCGCAGACAAATATCATATATTTGTTTACACTTACAAATATTATTTGCCAACCAAATGAGAAGGTAAATTAACAAAAACTATTTGCCGACCAACTCAGATGGATAATTCAACCATGACATGATTCCACTAACCAATCTTATCTTTTGGTAACATTCGTAAATCGTTGGTTAAATCATGGTTGGATTAATTTTTTGTATTGGCTGGCAAATATCAAACAAGTATGGAATTGTTTTAACCAATTTGATATTTTTCACTCTGTATATCTTTTCAATATATAGAATGGTTGTTTGATGAAGTTGTTTAACTTCCTTCGCAGCATCTATAAGGTCACATGATGAAGGGGACCTACAACTTTACGTGAATTCGAACCACGGGTTGCTACATCATCTGGGCGTAGAAAACAATCTCCCATCCGACTACTACCCAGAATCAATGTCGTTTAACTTCGCTGATCAACCGGAAGTGGTTGTGATGACATTGGCCACGACGTAGCCCTAAATAAACACAATCCTATAATTACAAGTTTGACCAATACAAACTCCAAAATTTTATATATAAACCTGATATAAGAAAATACAATAATAATAATAATAATAATAGGTGTCCGAAAAGTCTTCACCCAAACTGGGAAATACTTTGAAACTCTTCACCCATCCCATTGGGAAATATGTTTATTTATGGAACCATATCATAAATGTTTAAAATGTCCTTCATTCACTTCAAACCACGTGTACAGTATAATAATACAGTGTAATTAATCTTTCCTAAAACTTTTCTTAATGACATTTCACACTGCTTTATTCATGGTAATACCCTCTGGATTAAAACCTACTTCTCTCCTTTTAAATAAACTTAAAATATTATGAAAACTCACAGACGAGTGTAGGATTATAAAGGAGTCAAAACAATCTCTCATAAGATTAGGGTTATATTCTAAAAAATTACACGGTTCGTTTATAAACATTTAATTTATGATAATTTTAATGGCAAAAATTGGCTTTGAAAGCATTAAGAAATAAATCTTAAGATTTAGAAGTTAACCCAGTTTTATTTATTGCTTATATTCAAATAGGATTTTAAAGTTTATTCACACTTTGGCATTCATTTTTCTGTTCTCTTATCGGGTATACGTTGGTCCTGTGAGTATATCTACTGCACCATCGGTTACGAAAGTTGGTTTACTGGGCCTAATATATTGTAGATGTGGGTCAGTCTATAGCCGGAGTTTTGTAACCGATGGTAAAGTTTCAGAGAAATGTTCGCCTAGGAACATAAATTGCTAAAAAGCATAAAAAATTAGTAAATGGTAATATTCCAGTTTTCTTTAGATATTTTACTATTTTTGGTGACAGCAATAAAATTTCAGTAGTAGAACCCAGTCATAATTGATTACTTATTTTTTGTGTTTAGAAATTGTATGTTTAGCGGCCAACGTTTCAACAAAACTATATACGCACGCACACAGACACACATATATATATATATATATCATTTTTTTTCATTTGTTCGTTCTCCCTCCTCATCTTGCGCGGAATGTTCTCCTGTACAAGCGTCGTTCTTTACGTTAATTATACTGCGTATAATAAACTTGTAATATATATATATATATATGCAAATAACTGCAATGACCGCGCAGTATATAAATGAATAGAAACGACATAAGTATTAAGGAACGTTTCTGCACACGAGGAGGAGAGATAACGAAATAATGAAAAATGAGGCGAACCGCCTGGAATCGAACCAGGGCCTTCCAATTGCCGGTCGGACGCTCTACCATTATGCTACGGACCTCACTCAATCACAAATCGAAATTCTCCCAAATAGGGCAGAAACCAATGCCCTCAGAGAGCACCCTCGCAAATCGTGAATATGCGCAAATAACTGCAATGACCGCGCAGTATATAAATGAATAGAAACGACATAAGTATTAAGGAACGTTCTGCACACGAGGAGGAGAGATAACGAAATAATGAAAAATGAGGCGAACCGCCTGGGAATCGAACCCAGATTCCCAGGCGGTTCGCCTCATTTTTCATTATTTCGTTATCTCTCCTCCTCGTGTGCAGAAACGTTCCTTAATACTTATGTCGTTTCTATTCATATATATATATATATATATATATAATATATATGTGTGTGTGTGTGGTTGAGTATCGTTCAGTTTTTAAGACAAAAAGGTTAAAAATTTTGGACATCAAACCCACCAATTTGACCGTAATAGCAGCAAACCCAGAACTTTAGTCCAATTTTGCTGTATTTTCTTTAATACCAAAATTCTTTAATTAGTGTACAACAATTAATTCTTAATAAAAAGTCGAGATGTTGGACCCACCGTTTTGATCAGACAGAAAATCTAAAATATTTTCATCAGCCTTCATGAACATCGAACATCAATGATTTGCTGCCGTAATAGCGTCAGTTAGGAATATACAGTAATTCCTTCTTTTAGTATTCTTGAACTATTAGTAAACGGATGGAATGTTTGTTTTACAGTAAATAGGAAACATTCGCAAGCCTAAAACTTAAGAGCAAAGTTAAATATATATCAGTAGTCCAATATCAATATATCAATAGTCCAATTACCAACTGTATGTTCTATGTTAAAATTATTGTGATATTATATTTATTTTTATCAACGAATAATTTTCACTATCAGTGTTGGAGTGTATTTATCGTCTCTGAAAAGAAAAGTTGAGTGTCATACAATGATATGGAAAGCTTTTTTTCTAAGGAGTGTGCTATCTTTCTATCTATCTCTCTATTTGTCTATCTGTTTACCCCTCTATCTATCTATATAGGTCGGCAGAGAGATAGATTGACATTTTATGAGGAACAATGAATTATAACGGAATAGTACCCTTCATGTTCAATTCTCATGTTGCAGATGTAAATTTTAAGTGGCGTAATTCACTCTGAAGTATTAGGTTGTAACATATATTCTGCTCGATTTTTTAGTTCATTCAGAACAAAAATTAAATGACCTATAAGGACAAATTTGCTCGAATTTTTAGTTTACTCACAGCAAAAATTAAATGACATAATGACAAATTAATCAACACTATAATTCCCTTCTTTTTCTATAACCTCCTCCCACCTGTAGAAAGTTTTTTTATGCCACGTTCGAAGAAATCCCTTGGTTTCGAGTTTAAAAAAGCGATCACTTCGTTTTCGATAGCTTCGCTGGATTGCAACTTTTGTCCATCTAGGTGGTGTTGCAGACTTCTGAATAAATGGTAGTCGGAAGGAATAAGGTGGAGAATAAGGTGGATGAGGCATTTTTTCCGTAAACGTTTTGTAGACGTTTGTGAATATTTCCTACTGTTTCCTTCTCTGCGGTTAAGAACTCGACAACAGCTCTCTGTTTACGACGCACATAACTGTCAGACGCCATTTTCGAAACTGCGTTAACCATCGGTTTTATACAAGAGCGTTTAAAAGCGGTTTTATACAAGGAGGGGAGGTTCAAACTGGAAAACTCCGGTTATGTGAAGCGCAGAAAGTTCAAACTTACAGCCCAAAAGACTGATTTTTTAATTGTTTGCATTAGACTGTATTGAGCACGTCTTGTTACCCCCGGGAAGCTCGGGACATTGCTGGTAGCAAACATTTGCGAAGCTGAACAAACATCTCGGGGGTAATTTATGTAGGAGTCTAAAAGACCTGTTGTACAACAAATTTAGGGTTCTGCCAGAACCTTTTTTATAATTCACCCGGAGTTGCTGTCCGTATATATTACTGCAGAAAGTACGAAAGAGAGTGTCTTTAGCTTCACTTGTACAGAACCAGAAGTTCCTTATAGTCATATTCGCTTTAGCACAAAGGCTTCGAGATTGTTTTCTTATATCTGCATCATCACTCAAGGAGCTGGTGATAGTTTGACCCAAATACTTAAATTCTTTTACCTCCTCAATTACTTCACCTTTCATTTTAAACCTAATATCAACTGGCTGATTACAGCTTTTAGGTTGGAATTGCATAACCTTAGTTTTTGTAACATTAAAAAGAATATCATGTTTCTGCGAATACACTTCACAGACGTTTAGTAGCCGATCCAGACCTTTAACAGAGGGACTTATTAATACCATATGATCGGCTTAAACTAAGTTTTTATCCTTGTGTTATCTACATAACATCCAACTGTTGCCTCATTAAGTGAAGTAATTAATCCGTCAATATACACATTAAACAGCATAGGAGAGCAAGGAGCCTTGTCTCACCCCCGCAAGAGGAGCCAAAGCATTCGGATAGTACATTGCCCCACCTAACAGTAAAAGATTGGTGGGAATACCAAAATTTTAATATGTACATGGGAACTTTCCTGTCTTCTAGTTTTTTTAAATAAAATATTGTGGTTCACTCTATCATATGCCTTACTCATATCCAGTGGTGGGCACCGTTAACCAAAAAGTTAACTTCGATAACGATAATCCGTTAACCCCAATTTTTAACTCCAATAACGATAATCCGATAATTTTATTACAAAGTTAACGGAAGTTAACGATAATCCGTTAACGATAACTATTTCTTTACTAACATTTTAAAAAATCAAGGAAAAAAGCTTTAAAACCCATAGAAAATGTTTATTTATGCAAAATCCAACAATAAATAGGTATTTAACTGTATTTTTATCAAGTTTTGCAACTTTTTTGCTTAATAACTTTTTTTTTATTTTTAATAAAAAATGTACTGATTACATATTTTGAAACCCTTGTAACCACTAACCATTAACTAAATTTTAATTTACCAGAGAATTATTATGGCGGGAACTGAAAGGTAAAATTAAATTTTAGGCACATTTATTAAAGACTATGACACAATGTGCTGGTTGCCCTTCAGAAAGACCAACTTCTCAAAGTTAGGCCCAACTGCCAGTCTTGACCTCTTGGGCCTCAGGATGTCCTTGCCGAGAGAGAAGAGCCGTTCCACTGCGGCAGAGGACGGAATTGGCAGACTGAAGTTATGGCGGTTTGAATTCATTCGCGGAGCGGTGATCTTCCGTGAATGACTCCTCGCAGTTAACGTGTTAACGGACTTTAACAGACTAAATATCGAGTTATAGGAAGTTAACTGGTCCGATAACGATAAATGGAAATTAACTTCCGTTAATAGTCCGTTAAAAAAGTTAACTTCGTTAATTAACTGTTATCGGATTAACGCTTTAGTGCCCAACACTGCTCATATCTAGGAAACAGCTATAACTAGTTGAATTACTGTCGGTGTATTGAGATATAATTTCCTAAGTACATAGATCTACAGGTCAGTTGAGTTGGACCTTTTAAAACCAAACTGATTAGATGTCCATAAGTAATCATTTAATCGGTGTAACGAGTTTTTCTAGTAGTTTCGAGAAGCAGGAGGCGACAGCAATATGCCTGTAATTACTGCTGGATGGAATGTCCCCATACTTATTTTTGACCAGGGGCAAGATATATACCCTCATGAACTCTGCAGGGATATATCTATGAGCAAGCATGGCTGAGAAGAGCAATGATATATGCAGACACCACGTCATTCACATATTTTAAGTGCTCATTCGATAGGTCATCTACCCCCGTCGCAGAACCAGTCTTTAATTCTTTAATTAACCGCTTTACTTCAGGAACTGATATCAAAGTATTTTCCCTTGTCCCTCCCACAGGCGTTTCGATGCAGTTTATCTTAAAATTATCCCAAATCACACATTAAGCATGTTTGAATAGTCCACAGCCTTGCAATTTCATCCTCATTCCCCACACTCCATCGATTGTCGGAGGGAGGGCAGTTTTGGCACCCGTTTGATTCTTAAATTTCCAAAATTTATTGTTATCGTTATTTAAGCGAGTTTCACAGGCTTTTGATGCCCCAATAGAATCTCCTTCCTGTTTACATCTCCTTATGGCTGCCTTATACTGACCCATACTTCTACACATATTCATGTATACTGGTCCTAATCTGAGTCTACCATGAAAGCATCACAAATCGTAGGAGTCTTTCGATTCCCTCTTTAGGGAGCAAACATTTATTTCATCCAGAAATAATCTTTGCATGATAGTTGTAAGATTTAATCAGGAGTCTTTCTGCCTTCCTTAACAGGGATACTATCTTATTATAATACCTGTATGAGGTTACAGTTAGAATCGTTTGAGCAAGGATTACTACAGGCAAGGGCAAAATTTCTAAATTATTAAAGAGGTGACCTGTTCTGTCTTTATATTCTATTCTCTGTTGCATATTAACATTAGACCAATCGACGCGATTATTTTTACCTATTGAATTCTTGTTATGTCGTGTTGCACATACGGTGGTAAAATTAATTAATAGTTCTAACGGTCTATGATCAGAAAGAAGGAAATCATGCAGAATATAAACTCTAACAATTCGATCCTTTAGATTATTAATTATTACTAGCGAGAGAGTGATCACCCCACCTGGTGGTACCACTCATATCACTAAAGATGTGAAATTACCACTGGTTACGCCTAATACAGCTACATCACTTATACTTAATTTAGCCGACTCGCACATGTTACCCAATTCTATAAAGAATTCCGAGTTCACATGCACGTTAAAGTCCCATTATTGTACAGTGAGAATATTTGGAGTTATTTGATAGTGTAAAGGTTTACTTTGATAGGTGCAGGTTGAAGAGACAAGCTTAAACAATGTGTGTATATATATTTACAAATATATATATTTAAGACAAGTGGATTTTCCGACGTGTAAGGAGTATGCTCCGATAGTTTCACTGACGTTCCGTGTAACGTGTCAGCTTGTGCGTTGACTAATAGTTGCCCAAGGACTTGATCCAAGTACCCCTTTGGAGCAAGGTAAAACTTAGGTAGAAGATGCATAATTATATTATGAACATATGAAACACTTTATGCAAAATTAGGAGTTAATTCACATTAAAAAAATCAACACAAAAATCTAAACATGACAATTAGGAAAACTCTAAATTTGACAATTTGCAAAGTAGAAGAAAAATACAAAATTAGAAACTTGTAAAATATCGGCTTACCCTTTGAAAACCTCTGGAAGAATTGATTGATTGATTGATTGTTTAAGTTTAATGGTGCACCAACTCAATGGGTTATTAACACCAGAACGAAGACAGTATATGCTGCGAGGTTAAGAGTTAATCACAAGTGTTCAGGGCATAATAGATGGGAAAAAAAAAGGACAGGAGAGTAAGAGACCCATCACCTCTTCAGTCACAGGGCCGACTCTGTGGCGCTTGAAAAGAGGGCCTCTAGCTACAAATAGAGGAAAAGGGAAAAAAAAAAAATAATAAAAATAAATAAATAAAATTAAATGAATGTATACAATTGAGACTCCATCAAAAAGCTGAGTACAGGATGAGGAGGAAATTGTGGACTGAGAATGGAACTTAGTTGAAAGGGTAGAGTGAAATCTCGGCACACAGTCCGAAGACGCAAACGGGCAGCATTATATGCCGGACACTCAAGGAATACATGGGAGAGGGTAAGTGAAGCATGACAAGGGTGACTAAAAACAGAAGGGCTATTGGTGAAGAAGTGCTGGTGCACAAGGTGACAAGTACCAAGGCGGAGCCTAGCTAGGATCACCTGTTCTTGTCAGGATGAATTAGGTGATAGCCAATGGAGAGGAATTGAAGGGCTGCTGTAGAATAAGGGGCAGGAATTGAATTCCAAACCTCCTGCCACCAACCCTGGACATGAGGCTGGATGAGGGCTTGCGCCTCATGAGAATATAGTTTGAGCCGCACTCGAGAACCAAAGATTGCTGCATTCCTGGCTGCAACGTCAGCAGCCTCATTTCCTGGGATACCCACATGGCTTGGTATCCAGAGGAAGATTATAGAGATATGGTTGGGGAGCAAATGTAGCAACTGTAAAGTTCGGTGGATGAGGAAATGTGGAGAAGAATTTCTTTCCAGGGCATGCAGAGCGGAGAAGGAATCAGAGAAGATAACAAAGTTGTGATGATGCAGCATGTTATGATAAATGTACTGAACTGCTTGAAAAATGGCATAAAGTTCTGCCGTAAAAATGCCACAGGTAGAGGGCAGCTGCCAAGATGTGGTGACAGTGTCAGTGACAAAGGCAGATGCTGTTTGTCCATCTAGAAGTTTAGAACCATCTGTGTAGATAAATTGGGAGGCTGGTAAGGACTCTATGAGGGCAAAGAAATGACTTTGTATGAAAACAGAGGCTACTTGAGACTTTGAATACTTAAGGAGATCATAATTGAAAGGGAATGAAGTTATGAAAGAGAGGGGGACCAGCCCGCTGGAGTGCAGGTCATGAGCAGAAGTGTTAAAAGCAGAGAAAATCCTTTGAGCAGCAGCAATGAAGGGCAAAAGATGGGATAAAATTGGAACAAGTAAAAATCTAGGTACAACCGGCGGACAGGGTGATGAGCTATGTTGAAGGTGCGGAGAAGATAACGAAGACCCAACAATAAACGGTGAAATTGTAAAGGCATGATTAGAGCCTCTGTTTCCAGGAGGTCCACCCGGGTGCAGCGCAGTGCGCCCACAGCATGTCGAATGCCTCGATACTGGAGTCTGTCTAATTTAAAGGAGATGACAAGAAGCAGCAAGGGAATATAAGAAACTTCCCTAGTCAATTCTTGATCGAACCAGAACTTTGTACAGCGGAAGTAGGGTATCTCTGCAGGATCCCTACGTCGTGTTGGAGAGATATCCCAGGATATCCCTAAAAATCTATATTCAGTTACTCGAGCAATGGGAAAGGAGTCTAAGTGTAGTGGACGATGGTGAAGAATAGAGCGTTTGGTGAAGACCATATACTGTACTTCGTTTTTGCAACAGAAAAGTTCAATCCCCAGTCATGAGACCAATCAATTAAAGCGTCTAGCATGTCCTGAGCATATTTTAAGGCCTCATGGAGGTCACCTGAAGGTACCCAAAAGGCATAATCATCAGCATACATGGAGTATGAAACAGAAGGGGGTGCAGCGGAGATGTTATTGATCATAATCAGAAAGAGTGTGGGACTAAGTACACTGCCTTGAGGAACCCCTGTCTCAACCTCAAAAGTCTCTGAGAGATGGTTATCAGAATATACTGATATACGTCTGTGCAGTAAGAAGTTGCCAATAAAGTTAGCTAAATGACCACGCAGTCCCAGATTGTGTAATTTAAGCAGAAGACCATTATGCCAGATTGAGTTAAATGCCTTGGAGATATCAAGAAACACAGCCACAAGGTATCCACACCGTAAGGCAGTCTCCCGTACACCACATTCCAGACGGGTAAGTGCATCATAAGGGGAAAAGCCCTGCGGAAACCACCTGATGGAGATCTAAAAGAGAGCTATCCTCCAGGTAAAGAAGAAGCCTCCTGTTGACCATCCTCTCAAAGACTTTGCATAGGCAGCTGGTGAGAGCAATAGGGCGGTATGACTGAACATCAGTTGGAACCTTTCCAGGCTTGAGAAAGGGGAGAATCAGAGCTGACTTCCACTGAGTCGGGAAGGAATCAGTAAGCCAAAGTGAGTTATATGATAGAAACGTAAAAGCTGAAGCTTACCAGAAGAACTCAGGTGTTGCAAAAAGGAATAATGGATACCATCCTGTACAGTGGAGGAGGAGCCAGAATGATGTAGAGAGTTTAACAATTCAAGCAGAGTGAAAAAAGTGTTGTAAACTTCCACATTATCAGAGTGAAAAGATATATGCGAGAGCTCAGCTTCAGCCATTCTATAAACAAAGGGTTCAGTGTAGTTTCGAATGCTGCTGACAGTAGCAAAGTGCAAGATGAGCATGTTGCAAACCACTGCCGGGTCAGAGTATGGAATGCGATCTTTAACTAAGACTTTACGTGGCAGCATAGAGGAGGAGCCTTGAAAGGCCCTCTCCAGACTGCAGATGAGGGTGCACAAAAGGCGATGTTGTTAACATAGTTCTTCCAAGAGGTTCTCTTTGCTAATTTTACAATGCGCCGAGCAAGTGCTCGAGCATGTTTGTAGTTGATAAATAGACGTAGCATTGGATTCTTTCGAAAGCTACGGAGGTCCCTCTTACGTGACAAAACAGCAGCTTCACATTCAGCAGTCCACTATGCTGCATTATACTTAGGATTAACGGTAGTTGACTTCAATGGAACAGAGGCAGAGGCGGTTGTGAGTATGGAGGTAGAAATGGCTGTACAATCCAGATCGGCATCATGAGAGGGAGGGGGCAAGTTGGCTAAACGGGCATAAGCACTCCAGTCAGCTTTTTTCAGATTGAAGCGGCAACGTTGTTGAATGGGGGAAAGGGAGGATGTAGACTGCAGAAAGATAGGGAAATGGTCACTATCACAAAGGTCAGAGAATATGGACCACTGGAATTGGTGGGCCAGTTCTTGACTACAAATGGTCAGATCAATGGAGGAGAAAGTCCCTGTAGCATCAGAGAGGTAAGTTGGGGTGAACAAATTAAACAAAAATAAGGAGTTGTCCCAAAGGAAGTCAGCAAGGAGGACCCCTCTCTCGTCGCAAAAGGAGGAGCCCCAACAAGAGTGATTGGCGTTGAAGTCCTTTAATAAGATGAAGGGAGTTAGCAGTTGACAAGATCATCAAGCAACTGTAAGGTAAGAGAAAATCCGGGGGGCATGTACAAAGAACAGACTGTAGTCGCTCTGCCAAAGAGTGGAACCTGTGCTGCAACTGTTTCGAGTGGGGTATGTAATGGGAGGGGAGTGCCAGGAAGAAGGGCATGAAGCAGTAAAGCAACACCACCCCCATGGGAATTCCTATCTTTTCTATAGAATGTGTAGTGTTTGAAATTAGGGGAGAATGGTTGGGATAGGCGAGTTTCCTGTAAGACAATTAAGGCAGGAGAATAGGTGCTAATTAAGTTCTGCAACTGGGGTAGTCGTGCACGAAGGCTCTTGACATTCCACTGTATAAACGTGAAAATTAAGGGGTGAAGAGGAGGCGCATCCCCTCGGCGGAAGTAAGTTTTTTATTCGGAACAAGATTATTTGTATTAGCATAAGAGAAAAGTCTGTTAACAATTTGAGGAGATTTATTCCTGGACATAAGGTCACGAACATCCTTCACTAGCTGCCAATACTGGGAGCTGGTGAGACCACTGACAGCCCGAAGGCTCTTAGAATGAAGAGGCTGAGAGGCAGACTGGGAAGAGGGAGACGGGCCAGGAGGGGCAAGGAGGGCAAATGACCATATGGAAGCGAAGAGGTGTCTGACAGTAAATGGATGGGGAGATGGAATTGTAGGAGGTGCAGAAGAAACTGGAGGGCATGCCTGGGAAGGCGAAGGCTTGGGTCTAGGCTGGACAGGTGGAGTTGGGGGAAAAGACTGAGCTGAAGGAGATGGGGTGGGTCTGTCCTGCTACCTGGGAAAATGACCTATCCAAGACTGAACAATGGCGTCTCGCCTCTGAGAAAGACATTATTCAAACATTTGTATCGCACAATAGCCTGTTCCTTCAGGTAAACTGGGCAAGTGGAGGAGAAGGCGGGATGGGGATCAAGACAGTTTGCACAACCATCCGGACATTCACATTCTGAAGAGGAGTGAGACCCCCACACCTCCCACAACGGGGCTCATTTTGACAGACATCTCGGCCACGACCAAATCGTTGACACTTAAAGCAACGCAGAGATCTCGGAAAGAAATGCTCAACAGTATAACTGAGGTAGCCACAATAGATCTTAGTAGGAAGTACCTTCCCACCAAAGGTAAGTACCAAGGCTCTCGTAGGAGCCGATCGAAAGATGGTAGACTATCCGAACTAACCAGAAAGACCTAACCGAAGGCTAAGCCTGGTCCTGGCCAAAGCCTAGAAGCCAGACCCACGCCGAAAGAAAAAAAGAAAAAGAAAAGGCCTAAGAGGGATCCAGCTAATTCAGCACACAATCGAAATAAGACGATTAAGTAAATCTACACAAACACAAACCAGGGGAAAAACCCGGCTTAGAAATTAGCAAAATCACTGAAACACGTCCTATCAGCACGATTGACAAACCACCAAACTCCTCACACTAACTGAACTCTCTAGAAGAATGATTGCTCTAGAAGAATGATTGCTCTGGAAGAATGGTTCCTGTCTGGAAGAATGGTTGGCTAGTTTGGCGTGTGGTTGATGATTACAGTTTCGTCTTCATAATTATATGGTTAACTGACCAACCACAGCCAAATGGCCACGCCCACTAATTAAGAGAGTCTACAAGGGTCAATGAGATCTTTCAACAGACACTCAATTACTTACCATAGTGACTTAATTTTGTACAGCAAATCAATGTATTCATCTAGATTACTGTCGTTGTTGTATGGTAAATAACAGTTTACAATTAATATGCAATCATTGTTCACTTGTAATTCAATGCCTAACAACCTTACATTATCGCTTGTTAAAAATTTTGTTTTGATAAATTTTTCCTTATTAAGAAAATAACACTACCAAGTGGCCTACCATATATTAACTCATTTGATTAGTCTACTGCTGATGACGCATGGTACATAAAGTCATCAGGGATGGTGTAGGGTTTTGCTGATTCTCATTTCTCGTCTTTTTTAGTTTTAAATTTATGGGTTTTTTTTCTCTTTCCAGCCACTCAGCTTTCACAGCATCTAGTTCAAAGTGTTAATTAAGTCAATCTAGTCAAGTATAGGCGGATACTGTAATTAATACAAAAGTACTCAAATCAGTTTAATAGGGCATCTTACTCGAAACAGCTCTGGGCTAGTATTAAAACCTAGTCCAGTATTTAGCCCTGATAATCCCTGTTAAACTTGAGAAGATGGTGAGATCATAGTCCATTACTGAAGCTAGAAGGTATGTTTTTGAAGCTTAGCACTAAGGATCCAGAACTTAAGTGCTCCTTCTAGACAGACAATCCAGTGTTGTGCATGAGTCCAAATTACATGAAGCATTGCCAGTGTGTACCCTTTTCTTGCAGTTTTGGCTTATAAACCTTTAATTAAGCTATTGCATGTGAACTCATTAAGTGCCTGTATATGTTGTCTTGTCCAGATAAATTGGGAAATAAACAAGTGAGAAGAATTCCAGTAAATACAATACCTTCAAAAATCTAGAAAGTTAGACCCTCCAAAGTTTAAGATAAAGTCATTTAGAATTCAAGTGTTTTGTACATAAATCATCTTTATACTTATTATCATCACTAACCTTATTAACCCCATCATCATTTAATTTAAAATTAAAGTTTCTTATTGTCTAAAACCACCAGAATAAATTGTAAATAATTAATGTTAAGGGTATTTGTTCATCTAGAAATGGGAGGTTTCAAGTTGTTCTTTTAAATCAAATTATAAATAAAACTGAAAAACCTAAATTTCTAGTTTGCTTTCTATAAATCATTAAATATCAGTCATGGTACATGATGGGGAGATCAGTTCCACATTCGATCATCACAGGGAATGAGACTAGATAAAAAGTCATACACTGGGAATAAGGTTTACTAAATTTGGTGATATTTTGAAGTCAAGGGAAAATTCTTGAATTCATTTTCAGTAGCATAGCGCTTTTTATTCCTGTTCATTCTTGTTTATCCTGAAGTCCTTTTTCTTCCTTTTCTGCCTGAACACCTTTTTTCTTGCACCCACTCCTTAACATTCCAGCATATACTCTTTGCTTTCCATTACTTGAATGCACTGTGGTGGTCTTGCTCTTCCTGCTTGACATTTATGTGAGTGGTCCTTGCTCGCTTGATGTCCAGTGCACTGCTTGAGAAAAGAATTTTGAGTACAGCTTCACCTCGTGCCTTCCAGTCGACTCACTTTGCATGTACTTCGTGCCTGGTGAGTAGAACTGGATTCCTACCATAGGAAGAACTGTTTCCAGAATTAAATCCAGGTGGGTTCTCTAGTTTTCCCACAACAATGGTAGAGAAATTTTAGCTCTTGCTTAGGCAGCCAGTGCTCTTGCAGGAGTATCAAATCTGCATTGTCACAGATTTTATGAACATCTACAATGAATTCCTCACTGACCTTAAGTTATATGAGACTACTTTCAACAAGTTATCCGCCATGACTGATAGAAAATTTATTATTATAATTATTATTATCATTATTATTATTATTATACAAATAGTACAAATTTCAGGCATTACAGTTAGGGCGCCTATTATTATTATTATTATTATTATTATTATTATTATTATTTTGCCTGTTATTAAATCTCCTGGAAAAGTGAATAAACTTCTTAACAATAATTCTGGCCACTGACTCATACTGTACTGGTTGAACTGCGAGTTTACACCTCTAATTATTACTTTAAATAATTTATAATACGGAGATTTTGTGTTCAGTTTATTAACTAACCCTGTGTCGAATATCGCTTTCCTCGTTCGAGAGCTGAATTTGCGATAAAAAGAGAGTGAGATTCCCCGCCAGTGGCCTTGCTGCGAGAACGGGTTGAGGAACCCTTCGTGAAGTGCGTCTGTTGACCGTAACCCATCCGTCATCTTCCTTCAATCTCCCTGAGGCAGGGTTCGCCTGACTGGGGAATGGGTGGCACGATCTTTGGGGGATGGGAGGCCCCTCCCTTACTCTGTGGCTTGGTGAGGGTCTGTTAGCAGTGTTTATACTCTGACGGACGCGCGTGCTCCTCCTTCTTCGATAGGAGGCGGGGAAACTGCATGCCGAGCGAAGTGTTTGAGTAATCGAGCGCCCATGCAGCCGAAGGTAAAGGAGAAGGCAGTGATACCTCGTCTCTTGGCACTGGACAGTCCCTGTTACTAATATTAATGTTGTCGACGGTGTTGACACTCACCACCTGTCGATCTATTGTGAAATCGGGAGCAGAAGTCCTTTCCTGAGCAGGAGGGAGGTTGACCGTTTCCCCTGCAGGCTGCGTTTCCACCGCACTTGCGCGGGTGGAGTTGGAGAAGAAGGGGTTTTGTTCCTTTGTTGCCCGACGCGCTTTTTTGGGCACGACTTGCTGAACGACTTCCGAGTAATTGGGCTTCGGGAGGAGCGTCTCTTTCAATGCATCTAACTGTGACCGAAATTGTTCGAGCGAAATCGCATTTTTCTGATTTGGCACCAAGTGTTGGTGTTTCATTTCAATTAAAGACTTTTGTACCTCACTATACTCTTTGAGGAGCACTGAAACATCTACATCACCCATAGAGATTATCGGTATTCTATAGAAGTTAATAACGTAGAAGGTAATATTGTTCTCATTATCTCGACATTTAAACCGCGTAAAACTTGAAATAATTATTTTCTAAAGGGCAATATGCAGATTCAGTGTTTTATAACCGAATTTCAACATATTTCTTATGGCTAGTACAGTAAACAGATGTAGGCACTAAGAAAAAGTGTCCACATAAATTAACCTAATTTAATCTAATTTGACTTAACCTAATCAAAGTCAGATAATTATTATTAAGAAAAATAGTCCAATCAGAAAAATGTCCAAGTCTTGAACTTCATTATTATGTTGCTATCAGAAAATATTAATTTTTAAAGTTATACAGTGTAAACAAAAAAAGTTCGTAAAGCCTTCAAGTGGAAGTACCTAAATGGTTTATTTGTAAAAAAAATAATAAGAGGTTCATAACATTGACCGCATAAGTTCCAATTTTGGTATATAGAGTCAAAAAAGAGAGCCAATAAGTTCTTGGATAGTGTCTATATACGGTCTCCAATTTAGCACTTAATTCTGAGAGAAACCTTTTCTTAACGTAGTGTGACAAGCAATAGGGAACCAAATGGCTTAAAATTTCACGTCAAACGGAATATTACTACTTACAGTGTATTGTAGAACAATTCCCATTTTATTTCATATGCCACACGCATTCCATGACTACCTCTGACCTTTCACAACTGCACCAAACTTTCCCACATACTAATAATTCTCTTTTATGGTATCACCATTGTCATTTAAAGGCCAAAGTTGTATACAGATTTTTATCATTTATTTTATCGGGTCATCCCATAAGTAATGTCGTTTTTTTACCTTTATTTCCAAATGAAAATAAAACTACATCAAAATAAGTTTTAATCAATTACACTGCCCAACAAAAAAATATTTTTGCTGATGATTTAATTATAAGACCTGTTTCTGGATAATATTGATGTGCTGATTTAAAAAATCACCTTAGATTTTGTCCATCACATCAGGTTTTCGTGCAATGCAATATGCCTATTTTGGGTGATCCATGAAGGGCGCTTATCAAAATTGATGATTTTTGAGACCTGTTAACAGCTGTTTTGCTGTTAAAATTTTATCTGTGGAATACGCAAATCTGTGCATTAAATCTAAAGGTCATGTACAACATATTAAAATCTTGGGTATCTGTGATTTCCCCCAGGTGTGAGCGTGACGTCATGATCTGAGAGAGATTTCCCATTGGCGGAGTGAGAGCAGTCGGTTCCGCTAGTGACGTTACTTGTAAACTTTCAGCAGTTGGGTTGCAACATGAGCATTAAAGTTCACTATCTCAACAGTCATCTGGATAAATTTCCAGAAAATCTTGGTGATGTTAGTGACGAGCAAGGTGAAAGGTTCCACGAAGATATCAAAGTGATGGAAGAACGATCCCAAGGAAGATGCGATACCCATATGATGGCTGACTACTGCTGGAGCCTGCAAAGAGATTGTCTTGACATCTCTCATTCTAGGAAGTCCTATAAGAGAAAATTTATCAGCACTGAAAAGTAAGAAAACAAGAAAAAGACAATGTTAAGAAAACTGGTCCCGTGCTTGCTTTAATAAGGATTCATTTTTTGCTTATTTAAACACTTTTAATCACTTTATGTGTCAATATTACCATTGTACATTAAAGTTCACTCCCTGCACAATTGTTTACTTTTCCATGCTGATTCTGAGTATGTAAAAACTTATTTTTTGAAAAGAAAAAAAATTGGTCATAACCCTGCCAAAATGCGATATTTCCAAAATATCCGTATTTGATTGCTCGAAAACCTGACGTGATAGGCAAAAACTAAGGTGATTTTTGAAATCAGCACACCAAAGTTACCTAAAAACAGGTGTTCGAATTAAATCAGCAAAATTGGTGTTGGGCAGTGTTATTTATATATGATAGTTTTGTCAAATGTTACGTAACCATTTCGCTTAATTCCAAGCAAACATCTTTATTCATTCTAAGGCCTATACATCTTTCGCTTTGCACATGATTCATCGAATGTACACTTCGGGAAAGAAGTTCGAAGAGGAAATAAAGTCTATGAAGAAAATACTTAAAATTCGGTATTCAGTAAGAATTCATAACTGATACATAATTAGTTGGAAAAATATTCTCCTACTATCGGGCAGAAAGCCTTAGCTTTTCAGGACTTTAGATGCTAAATACATTGTTCTTTTAATGGATCAGTTTTTATCTTAGATCAGGCATGGACATTGGACAACCTTTATAAGTGGCGGGCCAAGCTGAGGGTTGAATTTTTTTTTTGACGGGCCACAGACATAGTTTTCAACAAGTATTACAGTATTAAAAATCTTAACTTAGTTTGCCTTCTGTTTCCACTATTATATCAGAATTCTTTGAAATTTTTATTTGCTAATGAATGCTTGAATATAAAAAAGTACCATTGAAAATGGGAATATATTTGCCCAAGCGCTACCTTTAGTAATTGCCGGCTGATGGGCGCAATTATTGCTAATTTATTTTTGGTAGATAATAATAATATAAAATACAAAATTTCATATTTTACATTTTGCTCCTCACGGATTTTGGCACTGCAGTTCAAATGAAATTTTAATTCTGCAATTTTTTTGCATTAAAAAAATCAAGAGAGCCGTGTCTTAGTAATTTAGATCGGAGGGAGGCAGGCCAGATTGAAAACATTCGCGGACCGGGGGTTGTCCAATATGTCCAATTTAGGGTTATAACTTTTTTACAACCTAATATTCCTGTACTTTAATTCGATGAACGTTTGCCTAAAAACAAAGAAATGAACTTTCATTTTAATATCTTTTTAGAAAAGGTCACCCCGAAATCAAAAAATAGATTATTGCATACGTAACTTTATTGCATATTCCATGTAATATAATAAAAGAACTCACAACATAATCGTTATAATACTTGTACATATATTACTGCTTATTGCTTAGAATAAACCGAAGTTGCAGTTTGTTTTTGTTCTGCAGCATACAGTTCCTGCATAACTTTGATTGCACGTTCTGCACACTGATTACTTCTTGGTATCTTGAGTGGGGATGGCTCCTGCTTCCAGTGATTTTCCAATGTGTTCAATGCTTTTTTGTAAGGTTTCAATATTTCTGACAAGTTCTTGAAGTCATTTTCATTGTACATCTGATTAGTAAACCAATATTCTGCCCAGTTGTATGAAATGAATCTGCATACCTTCTCCAAAGTCTTCCTTGTTGTAGGTATAAGAATAAATGCAAGGATAGCTAGAATGGCTTTTGAATGCCACCTCGCATTGCTGATGTTTGGAATTTTCTGAAAGTTAATCACAGGAAAATTCCTTTTTCTTCAAAGAATCTAAACACCCGTGTTAGATGGTACAAAAACTTAATATCATCTCTCCATCCTGATTTCTCGAGGACCTCTTCTGTTCCATTAACAACTGTGCCTTTAGTTCCTCATAATTCTTCACCAGTTGGGATACAAATGGATATTCGATGTTTGGAGAACTGGTGTTAGCACCAAGATCTTCGTCCTTACCAAACGGAGAATCCTGTCCAGAATGTGATGCTGACAACTGATAAATTGTGGTTTGCAGATACCATTCTCTGAGAACATTCGTTGCAATTTGACAACAACTCCACTCTTTTTCCCAGTGTTAACGCTTGTTGTATCAGCAACGATCATCTTATTGCATTCCATAAGGTGTATTCATCAATAACTTTTGCAATTCCTTCAGCAATAGTTTCAGCCTTGCCATCTTTCAGACGCAATGCATCCAATTTTACTTCGGTTCTTTCATTTTTAAGTACCACTACTTGATACTCATTTTCCTCAATGCGCTTTCCATCAAAATGTAAAGACCACTCTTCCATCTGTAAATTTTCAATCATTTCCTCCTCTCAATTTAGCAGCCTCTTTGTATGCTGACTTGTAAATTGCTGCTTGACTTGGTGTTGGAATGTCAATACCATCAAGTGACAACTGTTTGCATATTTTAGCGGCTTTACTTGTTGATACTCCTGTGGATGTCACCAAGTTGGTTGCAACTTTACTTCTGTTATGTCTTCTGGTTGGTGGAGTAATACTCTCATCTTCATCTTCATGCTCGCTCTCTTCAGATTCAGTACCACTACCACCAGATACATGATTGTAAGATGTTGATGCTGATTCAGCAGGCAATTTTCGTCTCTTTGAAGGGTGAATCGTTTCTTCACTTGCAACTTGACCTGTAGAGTACCCCACTTCTCCTTTGCTTTCCATTTGAAGGTGGTACAGTCGTTTGTCTTCCGAGGATAACCATTGGCCATTTACTTTAGTGATATAAAAATTCATTCATGGCATCATATTTTCCCCTCCTGACACATTCATCATAAGTCTTCATCACCTTGTCAAGCTTTGCTCGTATTACTTGATCTGACACATGCGGAAAGCTCAATTTATTCTTCCATAATTTTGTAACTTCTTTGGAAATTTCCACTATTCGCTCCTTTCTTCCTTTGATTTCTGTTCCAAGAAACTGGTACCGTCCAATGATTTGGATTTGGAGTGGCATTCTGCATTTTTTCTTCTAGTGAAGATTCTTCTAAAGGCACACTTCCTCTTCTTCTATGTGACTGCTGGAATCTCACCAGATTATTGGTCCAGATATCCTTGTTCTTCTGTATGGTAGTATCACTTTTCTTGTGTGACATTATATTGCTTCTGAAACAGATATAAAAAGGTATTAAGTTGATTTGTTTGTTTGTTTGTTTATATATTATTAGTATATATATAATTTAATATTATATGAAATAATATAATAATTAGAGGGCGGATTTTTAGGTGAAAAATATGCCAAATATTTATTTTTTAGGTGATAAAATTTTGGAAAATATTTGAACATCCATAGAACGTCTCACGAAAATATTTATCACCAAATATTTTGGGCTCTATATATTTTTTGAGTTTGACTCCCCTCTACAAAACATTCTGGATACGCTTTTGTTTACGTGTTAAAATGGAAGAAAAATTCAACAAATTATTATGGTTAATAAATTTAAAAAATGTTCTGGAATGTTCAAGAGTGCAGAAGCGAATTCCACATTTCGCTACGTTTTTTAATTAAGCGAACATATTACAAATAATAAAAGCTTACCTGAAGTTGAGTTGAACTGAACAGTTGAGTAACTATTGCGCAATACTGGACACAAGTGATTCGGTTGATTTAATTTCGTGCTTTTATACAATTTGCGAGTGCATGAAGACCAACGTCGTGTGTTCTAGAATTTTCTTGTATGGGTGGATTGATATTAGTCATCGAATTTGAGCACCGGAAGTGATTTTTCGGGCGATCTCACGATATATTAGCGTACTGAAAAATTCGAAAATATTTTTTAGGTTAAAACCTAAAAGTCCGCCCTCTAATAATAATATATTTATATACTTATAAGTAGTAACGTAAATATATGGTTATGGTGATTCAAACTTTTGATTTGGGGGTGACCTTTTTTAAAAACTGAGAGGAATTAGGGTCTTTTTCATTGTTTTTAAGCAAAAGTTCATCGATTTATGATACAGGAGATCTTTTATTTGAAAAAAAGTCTAAAAGTTATAACCCTAAATTGTCCATACCTGTCTTAGATCGTAAATTCTTGTTTAACTTTGAAATGTTCAGTAGTTTTTCCATAGATTTTATTTCCTCGACGAACTTCTTTTCCCAGCTGTTCAATACATACACGTATCAAGTTCCAACAATATCTATCTGCTGACAAACCACATTTTATTAGCCACACGTATCCTTCTTTTTTTCTTTATCAGATTTAGCAATTTTCACAGATTCCCATTCAGATTCCCTGGCCCTTTGAAATCTGTTTTTCAGAGCCAAATATCATACATCAAACGTAGTCTCTTTAATTAATAACTCTCTCTATAATAGTTTTATAGATATAAATTTCCACGTATTGCGTTACAGGTACAGTGGAGAGGGGGCGATCGGAAAAGTGAAAATTAAAAAAGAAAATTAGAGTAGATCATAAAATTTAGAGTCATTGCATCAACTTAAAAATCGATTGAATGTTGGCTATGTAGAACAGCAGATGAATAAGGGAGAAAAAAGAAGTAGCTGTTATTGTACGTATTTTTAGTCAAAATCCAAACTCTCAACCGGCAACTTTGAGCATCCACTTTCAAGGCATTTAACAAGTCTGTTTAATCCAATACAATTCAGAATGTCCCCTGAGATAACTTTTACGGAATACACAGACCTAATGTGCATGGAACAAGAAACTCTTCTGAGATAATTAAACCCATTATACCCGTAATACGAATAAGTAATAAACGTCGCCGGTTGAGGTTTAAGTTTGGATTTTGGCTAAAAATACAATAGTCACCCTTTTTCTTTGGTGTGAATTCACTCCGACGTAAATGCAACGAGTTTCTTGCGTATATTAAGGTTCTGAATGTAGTTGTTCAGGTTAGCGTTAAACCCTATACTCCGCCCCAAAGCTGGGTCTTATCTGCTAAGCAGAAAGCTAGTGAAGGAAGCTATATTTTGGGGCCTCTTTGCTAGTGACCCGTTGCCCACGTTGGGCTTTTATCATGAAAAGAAAAAACTTTAGTAGTTCTCATTTACCATTACTTATTCGGACTATGTGGATTTAATTACCCCAGGAGAGTTCCTTGTTCCATGCACAATTGGCCTGTGTATCCCTAAAAGTTATCTTACGGGACCAGTCTGAGTTGTATGATTATATATACAGTATATATATATATATATAAAACTGTCTTTACCAGAATTGGAACTAGAACCTTCTGAGTAAGAATCGCAAGCGCTACCATCACACCACGACGGGATAAAAGTTGACACAAACTGTCATATATTTAAACGACCGAGAAAACAGCGCCAGCCACTCCTATTCAGGCCTTGGGTTCGGACCGTGGTAGAGGCATTTTTGTTTCATGCAAATACCACGCGTGCTCAGGCATGTTATTCCATATATATATATATATATATATATATATATATATATATTATATATATATATATATAATATATATATATATGTTAACCCCCTTCTTCTATGGCCTTGGTTGGTTCGAAGTCGACGTGGTTCTGGTTAGGAGGCAGCAACGGATTTGTTACTTGCAGTAGTTTTCTTCTATACTACTCTCCGATTTCTTCTTATAGTGGATCAGAGGATTCTGTGAAAATTTACTAAATTATCTGACGGTTCACTGATTCTTCTTATAACGTATCGGGAAATTATTTTTCTCTACTTTATTGACTGAGTTCTCGGACGAGAGCACGGCTCGAAGGAAAAGATAAAAAACTTTCTCTTACTGTAATTTACTGCTAAAATGTATAGGTAATACTCAGCCTCTAAGTTAGATTAGACTTTTACAGGGGAGAGGTTCGACCTCTTTCGACCATGGCTCAGGCCGGAATTTAAAAGTGAGGAGACCCTCGGCCTCCTCGAGGAGGGCTCCAACCTCCTCGCTCAAAGGCTGCTAACAAGGAAGTGTTTCCTATTTACAAATACAAGCATCATATACGTAAGTCTAAATGTTGGGGGAGTGCAGTTGAAGGTTAAGTTCCCCCCCCCCCCCCCCCCCCCACGTTTAATGGAGATCTACGTTAAGCCTAATTTTAAACACATGATCAGAATTTTGAAAGATTCCAAAATAAAACGAAAAATAAATACCCAAAAAATTAATAATCGCAATATCGCCGAGTATACATTCCTAAATGGCGACAATTTCGGAGTGGTACATTGAGTACAATCTAAGTACATTATTAAGTACATTGTAATTTTGGTTTACTACAACTTGATTATAATTACGAATTAATTCACATTCATTTGTTATCGTCAATTACAGTTTCATTAAAGTACATTAATTACATCATATTAAATTATTACAGTTAATTATAGTTTCATTAAAGTACATCAGTTACATTATATTAAAATATTAGTTAATTACAATTAAACAGTTAACTATAGCTTTGTTTTGTTTTTACAGGTTTCATATTTATAGACAATTAAGATGTTAGGAATATAACACAAAGTACATGGGCACATACGGTATGTATATATATATATATATATATATATATATATATATATATAATATATATATATATATATATATATATATATACAACATAACACACATAATAATGTTTTATAAATTAGAAGCAACGAGAAAGAAGATTTTCATCTCAGAAGAACTCGCTTTTGCTGCTGTCAGCGGAATTCGAACACTCGTATAAGCATTTATGAATATCTTGCGAGAAGTGAAATAATTAAAAGAAAAAGTAAAAAGAATACATGTGGACGTATTTACATGTACGTAACTATGTACGTAATCATGATCATCAGGGGACATGTACGAATGCACAAAGTATTGTACACATATTGGTAGTCGCACAATAGGTTGACAATAGGTAGACAATAGGTAAGTCGATGAATGAATAATTAATACAATTAATAAAAGTTAACGGTCAAGATAAGATATGGATGTATGTATGAATGAACAACATATACATAATGACGTATAGAGTGTAAAGGTTTTTATTATGATGTTAAAGAATTTACCATACATTGAATATGAAAGATATCCACATACTAAACACGTGATTCAGTATTCAGGGTATGGAAAACGTGAAGAGAATTAAGTTACTTTATGACGTCATAGTTAATCAAATTATGCCATACGTCAATTCATAATTAATACGCCATAGTTATTTAATTTGTACGTACAGTACAAGTCATTATTGGGAGAATTTAGAAGAGATGAATTTGAGAAATACAGTAATGAATAAAGAAGTACAAACAACGGTTCAAATCATACCACATGCAATATGTATGCATAATCTAATAAAATTTAGGGATGAGGGTTAGATGCAAGACAACAATAATTAATTATCATAAATTCTCTAACAAATGAAAAATGGAAATATGGATACGACTAAGCCATAGAAATGGTAGTTCGCATGGTTGTGACACTGAAAATAAAATAGAAAGCAAAACTCGAAATTTTATCCAAACTCGCATCAGGCGACTTTGGTTCCTCATGTAAAAATGAACATTCGAACATAAAAACCATTCAAACATAAGTACCGTATGAAGACAATGAATATAAGGATCCATATAAGGATTATATAATGATTATGTAGGACTTATTCATTGTTCATTTTTACACACACACACACACAAACACACACACACAAACATATATATTAGGGCGGGTCGTACTCAGGTGACAACATGAATCTGAAGGAAATCCTACCATCAGGGGTGTCTAAATTATGTGTTTTTACATGGGGAATTCAAATATGAGCTTCTTTTTTGGATAGGATAACTCTAACCTACATCATTTTGTATTTCTAAATTGCCAATTTTACCCTTTTGAACCCCTTTATAATATATTAAAGATATAAGGTAAATCATTTATATTTACAAGGCCAAATCAACTTTACATATATTTATTAATAGGTGAACTGCATGTATATCACTGGATATAATTACAAAGATCATTCTCCTGACATCTTGAACTTTGCCAGGTTGCACAAATCCTGCTTTGACTCAGACTTGGACATCAGCTTCCTGCTGGTCTCCTGAGCCCTGATCCCTCCATCCCTCTTTTCCTGTGAGAAGTACTTAGCAGAAGCCTCAGTCACCATTTTAACAACCCTCTCAATGCTTTGTGTGTGGCAAGGCCAGTTGCGCACCTCCATGGGGGTGTTGATGAAGTTTTTCACCTCTGAGGTGCTTAGAGAGCAGGTGAGAGGTGGCTCTGACACACCTTCTGACCAGCTGATCAAGTCACCGATGCTGGAAGCATCACAATTGATGTCAGGTGTCCTTCTGCTCCTAACAGAGGAGTCCCCCAGCTGAGTGTCCGGGTCCCCCTCTCCCCTGATGGCCAGGATTCTCTCCACCCCTTCAATCCTCTCCTTCTGATCCTCAGAACAGAGTAGTGTTTGGAGGATGACTTCACTGTGGGCATACCAAGCAGATCTTCTCACAGTTGGCATCACAATATCCAGCACCTCCTTTCTCTGGGAATTGAGGCAGTCCAGCTGAAAGAGGATGTGCCTAGGCCCTTCGATCCAGGAGTGCTTGACCTTCACGTTGAACCAACATGGGTAATACACTCCAATGATGAATTCCACAATGAATTGCAGAATCTTCAGGTTCTCTCCTTTAAGTCCGTGCTTTGACACTCACAGCCTGAGAAGTCTGTTCGCTGTGGTGAGCCAGCGGCTGTGGTTTACTGGTCCTATCTCTAACAGAGCCAGCCCTGCAGGAAGTACTCCATCCCTGACTGCACAGACAATTTTATAGCCATAGTATTGATCAGTTGAGAGATCTTGAATGATTTTGTCAGGAAGCTTGATCAGTGGAGGGCCAACAGAGATTCGGGTGAAGTTTGGATTGATATCAAAGTCTGTAGCAGAATCAAGGAGCTTTCCTATTGGCCCGGATAATTTTTTGTCTGACAGAGTAGGGCCATCAAGGTCAACAATGAGATGGCGCAGGGGAAGTTCAACAGTGTGCAGGTTGCACACCAACCAGACCAGCTTTCTCAAGTAGATGCCATACATCAGGATATCCCTCACAGTTGGCAGTTCAGACACCAACAGCTCCCGGCCAGTGCCAACAAGATTATTCAGATGAGAACTTGATTTCGTCCTTGTTCTGACTTGAGCCATTTTCTTAATGAGTTCACACTGAAATAAAAACAATAATACAACAGTTAAGTATCCACTACAGACAGGTATTAACTCTTTTCAGCACAAAATTCTTGGTTAAAAAAAGAGCTGAAATGGGCAAGAACAAATTTATCTGCAAATGCTAAACACCTTATGCTTTTTTGGTTTCAAAATGTTATAAAATGCTAATTTATCTGTTGTCTGTAATGCAAATAATTTGTTCATGTACTCTAAAAAAACTAAAGAAACATATCCTAAAAATATTCTTTAGAACATTGAAATAGGCCTCATACTGCTCAGTTGTATTAAAAATGAACCACCTAATTTTAGCTCAAATCAAAGTTGTTAATTAAATTTTGCTCAATGTATCACTATAATATGCGTAGAAATAGCTTTTTCTAAAATATAACAGAATAATACTCACATGTGAACAGTAACAAAAAAAATATCAGTAGATAATCACTAAATCTATCCCCTCACTGCAAGCCGAGGTGGTAAAATAGCTTCATAAATCATGAGTCACTTCAAATATTTCACAAAACGTTTTAGAATGTTCTGAAACGTTACATTCTAGCCTCTGAGAAAGGTGGCTCAGAAAATGGCCCTATGCGCGCCAGAAAACCGTCAAAATATTTCATATACCAAACTGTATGATAATTACAATTAAGTGGAATGGCACACCTTTTTATTTGAGTATTTAAATATTATTATTATTATATGAATTACATTATATTTGTTTATATGAATTAGTTAGAACAATGCTCTATGAGAGATAACGTGAGCAGCCATGATAGAAAACGTGAGAAGACATATTCTGGGGTAACTACAATAGTAAAATAATCAACAATTTAATAATAATCAACTGCAAAATGATGTAGGTTACGGTTATCAGAATTAAATATTTTCTTCAGAATTGTGTTCTATACACCAAAATATGTCATTTGAACACCCCTCTCCATTGATTTAAAAAAATGCATAGTATGACCCGCCCTAATATATATATATATATATATATATATATATATATATATATATATATATATATATATATATATATATATATATATATATATATATATATAATATATATATATATATACGAGGTTTGTTCAAAACGTATCAGAACTGATGCGATTATAGACAGAATATGTTACTTACAGGGTTTGGGGCTTAATCTCTCTCAAAGTACGCTCCTTCTGCTTCTGAAGCCACACACTCTGCCCAACGATCCTGCCACTGTAGAAAACATTTTTCGAAAACACTTAAGAATGGCCAAAAGCTGCTCCGTTGAATTTCTTTTAATGGTCTCAACATCATCGAATCGGTGTTCTTTCAGGGTTGTTTAAGCTTTGGAAACAAAAAAAAGTCGCATGGAGCCAAATCCGGCGAAGATGGAGGCTACTGTACTTGGGCAGTAGCGTTTTGGGACTCCCACCTCTGCAGCAGTTTCCTCGAAACTGTTTCACGTAGACGTTCCAAAACTTCAGTGTAAAATTCCTTGTTGGTTGTTTGTTCCTGTGGAGCATATTCATGATGCACAACACGTTAATGCAAACACAGTGCTCAGTACTCTCCGACATCGTAAGAAATTTCCGCGAAACAAAACACATTTAACTTTATCGGTTCACCACAGTGGAATGACGCTACACACTGAATTGTAACCCTATCAGTCAACTTGTCTCGACATGTAGAGACAGTCACAGTCACAACTCCAAACGTGATCTTGTTTTAAAAATAAACACCCTGTCCGGATACCTTTTGAACAGACCTCGTATATACTGTGTGTGTGTGTGTGTATATATATATATATATATATATATATATATATATATATAGGTAGAGGGTGTCCGAGAATTATCTGTACAATGTTTGGCTGTTATTAAAAGTCAACCATGAAGTGTAGAAATTCCAGTGTTGTCCCATTTTACAGAGAATCTCATTAAGTCTTTTCTGATACCAAGTTTTGACAAGTTTTTTAGAAATTCCAGTGTGTCCGAACATTATCTGTACAATTTCATCTTTTAATAAAATTCTTGATAACACACGTAAAATTCTTAAACAAGATTATTTAGAATCTGTATTTTCAAAAGTTTCTTTTATTAAAGTAACGTTGTTACAAACATTCGATATGTGCACCATTAGTGATTCGCAAAACATCCAATCGATACTCCAAATGTTGCCATGTACGCTGCAGCATATCCACATCAATTCGCTCATTAGCAGCTGTGATTCTTGCTTTTAAATTATCAATGTCTGTCACCCGCGTACATTTCTAAAAAACTTGTCAAAACGTGGTATCAGAAAAAAACTTAATGAGATTCTCTGTAAAATGGGACAACACTGGAATTTCTACACTTCATGGTTGACTTTTAATAACAGCCAAAAATTGTACAGATAATTCTCGGACACCCGGTATATATATATATATACTGTGTGTGTGTGTGTGTATATATATATATATATATATATATAAATGGGAAACGAAATATTGAATTAATGTCATGTGCAAAAATCCTTTGTCAGAAGCGAATCAGTAATTTGTCAAAAAAGATAAAAAATGGTTGATAGCTTTTTGTGAGGATTTCTCATTGTAACTTATTACTATGAGATGAAAAATTGTGTACTTCAGAAAATGGGTCATGGGATACGTTCTGAGGAAGGCTTAGTCCTAAAAATAAAAGAATTTTGTTAGTTTACTCGTTTTATTATTGTATTCTTACAAACAGAAGCAAGTAATATACTGTGTATATATATATATATATAATATATACACACAGAGTTGGCAACAGTTTTCCATAGTTTTTTTATTTGATCATATAAGTGAATAAATAATAATAGATTTATTGAATGAATATACGAGGGTAATTCCATAAGTATCCGCACTTTTTATGTTCACATCTGATAGATTATAAACACATCACTTCTCAACATAGTCTCCCTGTTTCTCAATACACTTAGTCCAGCGATCTACAAGCTTCCTAATGCCATCACAAAAGAATGTTTTTGGCTGTGTGCGTAGCCAGTCATGCACCGCCTCCTTCAGGTCATCATCGCCTTGGAATCGCTGACCTCTCAAAGCGTCTTTCAGTGGTCCAAACAGGTAAAAATCCGAAGGTGACAGGTCTGGACTGTAGGCTGGATGGTCGAGAACTTCAAATTTAATTTTCTAGTCTGTGCAGCGGTATGAAGGCGCGCATTGTCGTGTAACAGAATAACACCTTCCGACAATCTCCCTCTCCGTTTTGTGCGAATTGCTTGCTTTAACTCATTCCGAGTTATGTTATGCTAACACTGTTTTGGGATACACGAGGCCCTATCCTTGAACGTTATCTAGAGCGTGTAACTACAGTAACAAGTGCATCGTATTCTGGCATTTTAAACATGTGCGTAAGTAAATAATGAGCAGAATATGCATAAATAAGTACCTGCAAGGCATTTTAAATATATTTATGAAATAATGATCAGAATTAAGTACACTGTACACATAAATAATAACATAGAAAATATTTTAAACATGCATAAAAAGAAATACAGCAAGGGACAATCACCATGCTAAGACGACGTTGAAGGCCCCATTCGCTGATGGCCCTGCGTTCTCCCGCATGCCGCAGAACTCATGCCTCCAGCAATTTTATCTAGTAATTCTACCTTTTCCACCAGTCATCAATTTCTTTGCTCATTTAGGCACTTTACAGCATTAGCGGCAGGGCTGGAGGTTGTTTGTTTGCGCTTAGGGGCCATAGTTCACTGTTATAATGCGAAAAATAACACTGACACAAACAAGGTATGCTTACTCGGTCGTGGCGCGCGCGAACTGAGGCCGAGTAAGCGTGGGGAAGGAGCGCTGGAACTTCCGCAGTCAGTAGAGCCACCTAGCAGGATGCTGTGGCGTGGTGCAAACTTTCGCGGCAAAAATCCGCGAATAGTCGAAACTGCGAGTAAAAAATCCGCGAATAACGAGGGATGACTGTACGTAAAATGGCTGGTTTCACACATTAACTGCAACATATACAGTACACTATATTGTACCCCCAATTTCAAATTTTGCCTCGTGGAAGATAGAAAGTGAATTCCTGAAGCACGAATGATTGCGTAACAATTAACTAAATTTGGGTAATTGCTTCTTTTCACGTTTACTTTTAACCCATGGTTAACACTTACGAGGCTTTAGAACTTTTTGCATTACACTGTTTTTCCCTTTTTATTCTCATAATTTCATAGTACTAAACTTTTAGAGTTTATGACGTCAATATGTTTGAATGAAGAATGAGGTAAATAATGAAAAAGGAATTATTACATTTTTATATATTTCAAACATAATTGGAATTCTCAAACGAATTATATTTATAGTATAAATAAAACTAATTCATTTAAAAAAATAAGCAGAATTTTAGAGTTTGGAATTTAAAGAACTCCTATTCGCGAATAAAATAAATTTCAAAGGAATTATAAGTTTAAAAATGAAATTTAAAGGTTTCTTTAAAGTACAAGACATTTATTTTCTAAAGAATAATAAGATGTTTTTGAGTTGTTGAACCTCCCTTAACGGCAAAGGTCGCGTGACGGAGGGAGATCTACAGCTTTACGTGGGATTCGGACTATCTCTTGGTCAGTACATCATCTGAATATGGAGGATGATCTCCCATCCGACTACTGAACAGACACAACGTCACTTAACCCGCTACCGCCGAATGGATCGAATGCGTACCGTTTCAAATACACGCATTTGGACTTAATCCTACAAAAACGTTGGACGTTAAAAGGTTAACCTCGCTAATCTTACGGGAAACGGTGTTGCGACGTGGCTATGACGTAACCCACTGAGTGAATATGCTTCTAAATACGAGAGGACAAAATGAACGACGCTTTGGTGTCATGTTAAGGGTTATCTAAAGTATGTTGAAGAGGAACAGGACTTTATTAGGCCAAAAGCTGGAAAGAGATTTATATAACGTAAATTATCTTAAATTACTTACCAAGTTATTAAGGCGATAATTGATGGGTTAGTTTGGATCAATGTTGTAGCGAATCTAACCTTTCAGTTAAGAACGCTTTCTGGTTGAAGGCACCTAAATGTCATCTTTCTTTGCGGCACTCCGAAAGGTTATTGTCTCCCACTGTTCAAAACCCATTTCCCCCATCCTCCCCAACATTACTTACCTTTAAACTGATCCTATACAGTTTTTGTATTGACGTAATAGATCGCGAATATTTTCAAGTTTCAGTTACTTATTTTTTCTAATTTTTCATGAATTTTTGTTTTTATTTTGTTATTAATACATTTTTTATTACTTATTTCACCACTTGTTCTTTTAGTCCTAACTTTGTTTTTAGTTTTTTTATTATTAGCTGTATTATGGAAGTTTTTCTCTTTCTGCCAATAAACTTTTCATCCTCACTTTCATTATAGAAACTTAAGTTTATTGAATATGCTTTGGCGACACACTGACTTGGTATTAAATTTAGCATCCTAATATGGTTAAAGTTTATGGTCGAATTTATGTTCAACGCATGCATGGTTTCACTCAGTGAACATTTTTTTTAGTGATTCATACTGGAGTTCCAAATTAAAGGGATGAGCTTTATTGATATAATAATGATGATGATGATAATAATAATAATAATAATAATAATAATAATAATTAAAAGAATACATTATAAGCAAGTCAAAGATGTGAATTATATAATTATATATAAATCTATCGATTTATCGCAAATTACTCTTCATATATATATAAAAGAATATTTTTTATGCCACTTAGACTCGGAAGTCAATATACAAAAGTGCTAAAGTGACAAAGTGCTGAAGTGCCAAAATAAGCGGATGCCAAACAGAAATGTCGGAATGCGTGAAGTTCAAAATCGGCGAGCAACGTTCATGAAAGGAATTTATGGATTATGTGGTTTTTATTTTCATGTTATGCGATCTTTGAGTGAATTTCATGTTAAGTGTCCTTATGTGAAAATTATGCGGCTAGACTGCAAGTAATCCACAGGCATGAGCAGCAAATGGATGAACAGTTAAAACAATTAGTTATCATTCTTTTCAGAACTTTAACCTTTTAAGGTGACACAAGATTTAATATATATATATATATATATATATATATATATATATATATATGTGTGTGTGTGTGTGTGTGTGTGTGTGTGTGTGTAGTGTGTAGTAGGGGGACTGTAAAGCAAAGGTTTACAATTTAAGGTTTCAATTTAAAATCAAGTTCAGAAATCACAGAAACTCCTTGAATTCTTTTGATAATTTTCAAAAACATTTCCCATAAAAGAAGGATCCTTAAAAAAAAAAGAGACGCAAATACACAGAGAGAGAGAGAGAGAGAGAGAGAGAGAGAGATGTATAGGTTGTGAAAGACCCAGCAACAAACGATATCTTAACAAGATAACTTTGAAAGACCTTTTGAAGATGTATGTGGAAAATTTTCATACCTCAAAAACTAGTATTTTTTTACGTTATTGAAATTATGCATACATACATAAGTTTCATTGGGTTAAACTAGGTATTTTTCCTCCTATCCATAATGGAAGGGATTTTCTATTTTAATTTCAAATTTCTAATGGCAGCTAATGTAAACTTCGTTATAGCAGAGAGATGTTGGGCCTCTATTGTATATGAATAGAGCATTTTTTCTACCCCGAGTGTAAATAAGACATTCGAATTATTAATAGTGAACTTTTTTTTATAGACGCGTTTGGTAAGTCTGATGTTTCGTTCGATTTTGAATTCTGAAAACGGGTCTATTCATAAACATAAACATTTGTATTGCTGATCTTGTATTGACAGTACGTGTCACTTATCAAAATAAATAAATAAAAGAAGATATAAATAAAAATTAAATAAAAGAGCGGAAACAGTACTTAATGTAGGTAAAGGGTAAAGTTTGTTCGGTGAAAAAATCTCCGAATAATATACTGAGATTTTCAAAAAAAAAATAATTTATAATTCGCTGGAAAATAATAGTCTTTGTTTTTTTATGATTGGATATTGAATATGTTGTTCCTTGTGGAGACACCTCTTTCTACAAAAAAAATGTATCCATTCCTCCCTAATCCCTCACTCTCCCACTCCCACTGATACGTGATAAATGGGGATTATATATCACTTTTTCCAAGCTGGAGCGCTGGAGCTTCTTCATTCCTTTTTCTACCTTCCTTTTCGGTTGTTGTTAAGATATATATATATATATATATATATAATATATATATATATATATATATATACACACGAGGGTTGTTCAAAAAGTAAGTTTACAAGGTGTTTTGAAGAAACTGTTTTATTACAAGGCAAGTAATTATTACAAGTATTTCAATAACAACTTATTACTACTTTTCTACATAATCACCAAACAGATTCAAGCATTTGTCGTAGCGTGGGACAAGCTTTCCGATGCCGGTCAAGTAAAATGTACGGTCCTTAGTTTTTAACTAGTTTCGTACGGCTGCTTCTGCATCAGGATCGTTTTGAAATTGTTTACCTCCAAGGTGTTCTTTTAGGACTGGAAACAAATGGAAGTCGTTTGGTGCAAGGTTAAGACTATGGAGGGGATGATCCATGACTTCCTAGTGGAACGATTCCAAAAGTTGGCGTGTTTGATTTGCAGTGTGAGGGCGTGCATTGTCATGTAAGAACACCACACCTACAGTAAGCAACCCGGGGCGTTTTCTTCTGATAGCCGTGCGGAGTCGCTGTAAAGTTTTACTATAAGAAGTGGCACTTATTGTTGTCCCTTTTTTGCATGAATTCAACATGCAAAACGCCTTGATGGTTCCAATAAAGCGTTGCCATCACCTTACCAGCTGATGATGCAATCTTGAACTTTATGGTTCATGGTGACCCCGGATGTTGCCACTTTACAGTGTTGCCACACATGCCTAACAAAATATTGTACTACCAACAACATTATTGGACTATGCATAATGCACCGGTAATTAACCTTGTAAACTTACTTTTTGAACAACTCTCGTGTGTGTGTTGTGTATACATATACACACACACACACACACACATATATATATATATATATATATATATATATATATATATATACACTCGTATATGGAAATAGTAGCGCATGAACACACGCACTATTTTTTAAACGAAATATCGCCTACCAGGATTCCATGAACTGTGTATTATGTAGGGCATATTATTTTCGGACATTTATATTTTTCCAAAATTCAGGCGATAGAAATTAGGTTACTTTATTACTCCTTAATTCAGCAATAAATCGGGGTTTTATATATTATAACAGTCAATTCGAAAATGAATCGGGTTTTTTGTATATATATTTTATCAGTCAATTCGGGAATGAATCGGGTTTTTTAAATATATTTTTTCAGTCGTTTGGGAATAAATCGATTTATTCCCGAAGTGACTGGTATATATATATATATATATATATATATATATATATATTAGGCCGGGTCGAAAAGGGGTCAAGATCAAGATTTTTTTAGGTACAGATTGTGAGGTTGATCATTTTGTAATAGTAGTATCCACACCAAAAATCAAGGCTGTGAGACCTTCGCTACGCCCCCCCCCTACCGATACTCACTTTTTTCCATATGAATTTGTATGGGAAATAGGCCAAAAATCGAAAATCGTAAAAATCGACACTAAATATTAATTTTTTTGCTTTCTGATGGCCAAAATCGGGTTCCCGGCACGAATTACATCAGAATAGACCATTCACCAACTTTTTTTGAGATCGGGGGGTAGGGGTAGGGTCTTAAATCTGGTGCTGACTCATAGCACCGGATATATGACCTAATATTACATTATTTTTGTTTTTTTTCTTTCCAGATTCCTATTTAGGTACCTAGAATGTTAAAAGTTTGTATTAAAATACGTTATTTAATTTTAAAATGTCAGTAATAAATAAAATATAGTTAAAAACTTATTAAATTAAATTATGGCTAGTGGAAAAAGAAGCCACAATGCAGCCTTCGGATATCCAACAAAATTTTCATCTGCCATGACGCCATCAAAAGCTGATGTTGTAAGGCACTTCCATTTTATTGTTAGAGAGGAAGAATCTAAAGCACAGGGTAAAATAAGTAAAAATGATTGCTATAACGTAGTTGTTCAAGATATAAAAGAAATTTGACAAAAATTTTCTTTCCCAACAATTGATACAAAGGGAATTTATGTTAGAGTTACTAGACTTATAGAAGATGCTGATAAGTTAACTAAATGCCCTATGATAAAAAGAAATTAAAAATATTATGAAAAATTAAAGAAATATGACGAGATGTTTGACATATCTCCATGCCACTGTTATAATAAAGGCATGAGGGATAGAAAACTTTGTAGGTGTGAACATAAAATACCTATTATAGAATGGGAAGCTTTTATTGGTCAAAAAGAAAAAAACAGTTAGGAAAAATTTATAAAAAAAATACTTCAAGTAATTTGAGAAAGTTGGGCAAAATCCAAAAAGCACAGGAAAGGGAAAAGAAATCAAAAGAAAAATTAAGAGAAGCAAGGGAATTTGTATCATCAGAAGTGATAGAAGATGATAATGAAAATGAAGATGTCGCCTTTCAAGACAGAGAGGACTTAGATTATGAAGAAGACTTAGAATTAATAGAAAATTTTCAAAATAGATATACCTTTGAAATTTAGCCAAAACTTCAGAGAGATATAGGGTAAGCAATAGGGCCACAGCAGCCCTTATAACGCTGCCTTAAAAGATATGAAGATTTTAAGTTTAGAAAATATGCTTGATCCAAAAAAGTTGAAAGAGAAAAACCAGAATTGGTAAAATAAACAATGAAATATATAAAGAAGAAAACCAAAATGTTGAATGTATTGGATTTGATGGAAGAAAAGATGATACACTGACAGAATCATGCAAAATAAAAGAAGAACACTATGTTATAATTAAAGAGCCGCAAAGCGTTTACATTGATCACGTAGTACCAGATAATGGCACTGCAAGGGCGATTGCTGATTAAATAATTACTGTTATTGAAGATTCAAATAGTGCTAATTCAGTTAAAGGTCTATTTTGTGATGGAACCCCAGTGAACACAGGCAGAGTTGGAGGGTCATTAAATTAATAGAACTTCATCTTAGCAGGTCCCTTCAGTGGCTCGTTTGTGAATTACATTTAAACTCATTGCCCTTGATGCACTTTTACAAAAGCATTGAGGGCAGAACCACTGGCCCAAACACCTTTGAAGGGACACTTGGCAAGAAATTAAAAGCTGATTTAACAAACTGAAAGTAATAAATTTTGAACCGATAGAAGGTAAAGTTCAAGAAATACCTCCTAATATTGTAAAAGATTTGAGTAGTGACCAAAAATACTTGTACGAAATGTGTCATGCAATACAAACAGGAAATGTTTCTGAGGGTCTCGCTGTAAGATCTCCAGGACGACTAAATCACGCCAGGTGGCTGACTTTGGCTAATAGGGTTCTCCGCCTATACATTTCTACATCAAATCATGATACTAACCTAAAAGATCTTGTCATATTTGTCATCAATTTTTATGCACCTGCGTGGTTTCAAATAAAATCACACCCAAAAGCACTGAAGGTGCGCGAAATTTTTGGTTTATGACAATTCTTCTTCGAAATTTAGATGTAAAATTCAAGAAAATTATTGAACCGGTCAAGAAAAACAACGCTTACTTCGCTAATCCTGAAAATATACTCCTGTCAATGGTTTCTGACGAACGATTACATATTAGAGAGCTAGCAATTCAAAAGATAATTCTTTCCAGAACTGGGTTTTCAGGAGCCAGAAATTCTGAGCTACCAAGATCTATAAATTTTCTAGCAAATGATTATAGTGATTTGATTGATTGGAATGAGCAGATAATCACTCCTCCACCTTTGCTAATAATTTTACCAATGAGCAATTGCTTCAGATTAGAACTAAACCTCTAGAAATACTAAATTTTCCATGTCACAGCCAAAGCATTGAACGGGGTGTGAACTTAGTAACTAAATCTAGCCAGGAAAGAATTGGTTATATTAATCGGCATAAATTTATTTTAAATACTTTAAGAGTCTAGAAAAGAACTGCCTACTTTTGAGTGGAAAGGTCAATGGAAGGAATAAAAAAAACATTAGTAAGGTCAAAAATTTTATTGAAGTTCTGTCTCTTAATTTCTAAATTTCTATCAATAATAGCTAAAAATTTACGTATTAAATTTTTTTCATGCATTTTTGTATTTTTTTAATTTTTTTCATTAAAAACTAAATATAAGTGTTTTATAAGCGAACTTTTGTAATAATAAAAAAAATTTCGAATTAAATCGCAAATTATCTCGAATTTTACGAATTTTCTGAAAAAACTGAAACCGGTAGGGGGGGGGGCTCAAAATTCAAAAATATTTTACCAGGGTATTACTATGATTGATTGAACCACCTCACACTATGTACGTAAGAAATAAAAAATTTCGACCTGGCCTAAATATATATATATATATATATATATATATATATAATTTTTTTTACCAGTCACTTCGGGAATAAATCGGGGGTTTTATGTATTTTATCAGTCAATCCGGAAATAAATCGGGTTATCGGGTTTTTTATATATGTTACATATTTACGAGTAAAAAAGGCAATGCAAGGTCACCCCTTTATTGATGATTGAAACCTACACATTCCTGAAATATTGAACTCGGAACAAACACTGAAATGAAAATTGAAATATATATTTTTAAAAATGTACACTTGAGGGCTTCTGGACTTTTCTGGTTGTATTTTATAAAACTCCATTTACCTGTGGTGAGCTTCCGCCTGAATTGTTCATTCTGACGAAGGTCAAGCTTTTCACTCCACCTTAGACCTACAGTTTAACGTGGAATCCGAACCACGCCTCACCGGCAGCCCAGCGTCTTAACCATTAGGCTACCCAGGGTACCCCTTTATCTACCAACCACTTTCTTTATTATGTGGAAGGATGAACAGCTGGGTTTTGCTGCGCGCCGGCTGCCGTCACTGGGTCTCGATCCCGGGGCCGATGGATTTGTAGTCAGCGACGCTAACCACTACACCACCAAGGCGCATTTGCTTAAAAATAAATCAAGGGGTAAAAATCGCGCGTTTTCGGGCTTAACCGGGAAATCATATGCCCTATATATGATATCCTTGTGACCTTGGCTTAGCCAGACAGATTTGAATTAAATTGTATCACTTAGCTCGAATGCAGGGGCCTAATACGTAAAACCACTTCTGTGTGTTAAAGCGCTGGTGTTTCCTTCGGGTGAAAATATACGTCAGGTTGTATTAAGCCTTTAACTGTCAGTAGCCTAACGGTCAATGCCTGTGACTCCAAGTCGGAAAGTCGGAGGTTCAGGATTCGAATCGTGGTGGTGTATATATATATATATATATATATATATATATATATATATATTAGGGTGTCACTTATTTGTATGGTAAGAATTGAACCATCAAGAAGTTTCGGTCTGACCCTCTAGAAATGTGACATTGCATGTAAAAACGCTGATTATGAAGTTTCATGAGGAAATATTGATATTTAGAGGTCGCTCAAGGCCATTAAAATTTTGGTGACACGTCATATCTATGACTAGTGTTGATGGACAAGAAAACCTTCCAAAGCGTGTGGTTGTTGACCTGGATACTGTGAAAGAAAAAAGTTTGGAAAACTTTGTAACAAAAAACACAAAATCATTGTTCACGAAGCTCAACCTCCCAGATGAATTCTTGGAGAAAACTGTTCAGCAATGGGAAGAGGATACCCATTACCAGACTCCGAAAGAGACTGTAAAAACTCTAACTGTAACAAATGACTTCGCTGAACGTGGAGTTGTTCTCATCCAGGATTTTTCTGGATACCTAACCAAAGATGAAGAACAACTCCAGTTTCTTCTCCAGGTTGTTGAAGACCGTCGCAAGCATTGAACATGGGGACAAAAGCATACCTTGAGTAGAAATAATGATTAATCATAATAATTACGCTACTCTATGATGTTAATGTACTTCATCTTAATATTATGATAATGTCTTGTGCACTTCCTGCTAATGTAGAACATAATAAATTGTTTAAATACATTTGGAAATTGTTTATATTCATACTTTCTGAGAATCTCGTATCCAATAATTCGAAGCCGTTGAGCGACCTCTAAATATTAAAATATCTCAATAAAACTTTGTACACAGTGTTTTTACATCATATGGCATACTTTAATGGGGGTCAGAGTATGGAAACTTAAAAGTTGAAAAATAAGTGACACCCTAATACAGTATATACAGTCATGGGAAAAATTTCGATACCACTCATGATAACTTAATAATTTTGATGAGTTATGCTTTCATCTGATTCCCAATCAATTTTAGTTCTGCACAAAAGTGTTTTTGTTTCTTCAAGCGCACAACGAAACTCGAAAAAAGATAATACAATCGTTCCACTCTTAAAATACGTTATATTTACAAAAGAAATAAGAAAATGTCAGTTGCCACGAAGGTCCAAATTCATGCCTTGAGTAAGGAAAGGCTCTCCCAACGAGCCATACGTTCAAAGTTGAGGGGTCTCAAATACCTGTTCAAAGGACTATTGTTTGAGCTGCTGAAATGGGACATTATGGGACCTGTAAGAGATCTAGAAGGCTCAAGAAGATTGATGAAAGATCTGAGTGTATTGTTGTAAGAATCTGCAATATTACTGGAAGTCTTCTAGCAAAACTCGTGAAGAGCTTGGGAAACACCAAAATATTTCCCGAACATTGGGTCATGTGAAATCCATATTAGTGCAAATAACCTACATGATCGAAATGTGCATCATAAATTGTCATTAAAAATAGGAAGGAGTGACTAAAATAACGACATTTGATCCGTGTTTCAAGGAACTTTGTTTTAAATTAACAGTTAATTAATTCAAAAGCTTCACCCGTAAATTAAAACTCTCATTCACCTCTCGACCACACTGCTTTGAGTTGGTAATGGCAAGTTTCGTATAGAAAATACTCATAAATAAGAACAGTTAATTAGTTATTAACGTATAAAAATATAACCATTACATTTATGGTGGCAGAAACTATAATTGGTAAATATTAAATTTCACGGAGACCATTTATTTGAAACGTGTTACAAAGATCTTGATCGGCCGAAATTGGTCACGTGGGAAATAACTAACCAATCTAAAGTGACCGCATAATCTAGTGTAATCTGGTCTCTGTGAAACTTAATATAGACTTTATATTAAATTCCTTATGAATTTAATACAACTACGCACTCCTTGTTGGAATTTATATAAGACTATAAATGTACTTTCAATTTTCAGACACAATTTCAGCTTCACTTAACAGTTTATTTTCTCCCTTCCCCCTCCCCCAATTCTACTTCATTCCCCCAGAATGTCCGAGTCAGCTGCCCCTTTTTTATCTTTCCTTCCCCTATAGAAGTTAGAACCCCCTATGAGAGAGACAAGTAGAAATGAAGTGCTTGCGAGCAATTTTGTGTGAAATTTGTTGTAAATATTTTTTTATCATTACGAAAGGAAGGAATCTCATTTTAGCTATCTTATTCAATCCACCGTATTATTTATTTTTTTTAGATGAAATTAAGTAAGTTTATTATATTTTTAAAGAGGATTTGTATCATGTCTTAAGTTTTAAATTAAATTATCTTAAGAGAGAAAATTTTCACTGTGAATGTCAAGTTAGGCCTGTTCAAAAATCAACTTTTTCTTATTTTCATAGGTTTCTGTACATTTTCCCATGCTTTTTGACCTGAAAAAGCCGAAAATCACAACTATTTTGACCTAGGATGTTGGGAAGCATTGCCGCATGGAGCTTTAAATTTTCTGCCTTGAAATCGGCCAAAGCGCCAATTCTGGGGTCCCTTGAATTATGTTTTGCACTTTAACTTTTGATCTAAACAAGATAGAGCAACAAATTAGGTATCAAATGAAAGAGCATAAAATTAATAAATAATAATAATAATAATAATAATAATAATAATAAATAAATAATAATTAATAATAATAATAATAATAATAATAATAATAATAAATAAATAATAATTAATAATATATAATAATAATAATAATAATAATAAATAAATAATAATTAATAATAATAATAATAATAATAATAATTATCTATCATTTTTCAGGAAACAACAGAAACTCAATCAGAATCTAGAAAACCATCTACAAGTTATAACTTCACAATGGCATTAAGCAAGGAGCTGAGGGAGCTCCGTGGGCGCACAGTTGATATCTCAGAACCTCCACGTACTGTCCACAGGCAGGTGTCAACTGGGCCATCTACCAGATCTCTCACTGAAACTTTCCTGGTTGGATACCCTTCAGCTTTTATCAGTGGTTCCCAGCTTCCCACCAACAGACAGGCGTTCCAGTATTTCCTTAATCTTCAGAATTTACCGGAAAATGCAGGGAGGCCCATGGTTCAAGACCTTGCATATGAAACAGTTGAATCTATCATCCCATTCTGGCAGATGGCTAGGATCAAGACAATGACCAAGTACAACGCAATGAAGCTCTTCATGAAACTACATGAGAAACATCGTGCTCTGGTGAAAAGCAAAGGAAGAGCAAGTAACCCTGGAGGAAAAAGAGGAGCATTTGTGCTGGAATTAGACAGCCTGTTCGATATAGGAGCTCCAGATGCAATCCAGGAAATACAGAACAACAGACTGTTATCCAGAGAGAAGAAAGATGAGGATATCAGGTTCTACGAAGACCAAAAGACTGAGAGGAAAGGTCATATGTCTGGTCATGACAAGATTTTTGAGACAAGATCCCTGCAGCAAGCAGCGAGGAATGAAAGACTGCAGCATAGACAAGAACAAGGTAAAACTAATTACTTTGAACGTTACAAAAAGTTTTAAGTTTTACTCCATTGCGATATTTAGCATGTACTTAACAATTACTGTCTTAACATGTTGTACTATTTTACAGCTGCAGCAGAACAAGAGGCAGTTGTTCATGTGGATGACATTACCTGGGGTGACTCAACTGACAACGACGCTAACACAGAGGACATGGATTACCATCAGCCTCGTCCTGGATGTTCTCACCATCAAGACACTGTGACTAGTGTGACTTTGACGTTTCCAAGGAAGGTCATGGAATGTGATGTCATCTGCAATACAGCTGATCGTCTTGGTTTATCAGACAATCAAGTTACTGCCATGGTTTCTGCCACCTTGAAAGCTGGAGGGGCTGATCTGGATAACTTCGTCATCTCAACCTCAACAACACGTCGCAACAGAATGCTGTCCAGGTATAATATCAGCCAGAGTCACATGTCCAAGTTTTGTGAAAACCCCCCACAGTACGCTGCCTTACACTGGGATGGAAAGTTGCTCAAAGATGTCTTGGGCAGTGTACCTGGAAGTACCTCAGAGACTTTAGCTGTGCTAGTGTCTGGTCCACCTTCATACACTGAAGGAAAGTTATTGGGAGTACCTGTCATCGACAATTCTTCTGGCACAGCTCAGGCTGAGGCTTCAATGGATTTACTGGAGACATGGGAACTTACGGATAATGTTACTGCCCTTGTTTTTGACACTACATCCAGTAACAGTGGAGTTCACAGAGGAGCTGCCAAACTGCTAGAGAAAATGCTGAACAAAAAGGTGTTTTATCTGGCCTGTCGACATCACATCCTGGAAATCCTAATAGGAGCAGTTTGGGAGAAGCTGTTTGGGAAGGTGAAGGGGCCAGATAATCCCTGGTTTGAGCATCTGAAGGATGTTTGGACGGACTTGTCCAAGGAAAACCCAAAGATGCTGGCTATCAACAGCAAATGGCTGAAGGAAAAGAAGAAGAACAGTGAAGAAATACTCCAAGACATTCTAACAGCAGAAAGGCTTCCAAGAGCCGACTACAGGGAAATGGCTAAACTGACAGTCATTGTTCTTGGAGGAACGCCTCCTCGAGGTATTCACTGGAGTCGACCAGGCGCCATTCATCAGGCCAGATGGATGGCCAGAAACCTGTACTCCATGAAAATGCTGATGTTTGCAGATCAACTTGAGTACGACGAAGACACTGTATCAAAGCTGGAAAGACTCAACACCTTCCTTGCGCTGTTCTACACTCCTGTATGGATGATGTCAATGTCTGCTGCAGATGCTCCCGTGAATGATCTAAGTCTAATCCAGGACATGTTGAAGTACAAGAAAACTGACCCAGAGCTTGCTGATGCAGTACTTAATAAGATGGAAAACCACAAATGGTACCTGACGCAGGAAGTCGTGCCATTTGCCCTGTTCAGCAGTAGATTGAGTGACACATTGAAGCACGACATTGCTGCCCAGTTACATGCCACTGAGAAGCCAGACAGCTTCAGAACAGGAAAGCCTCTATTCCAGAGAGTCACAGCTAAGACCACCCTGGTTGATCTCATTGGCCCAGAATCACATTTCCTGCTGGACACACTGAACATTGGATCCGAGTGGCTTCTGGAACCTGTCACGTCTTGGCCACAGAATGAGGACTACAGAAAAGCGTTGGACTATGTTAAGAATCTGAAAGCGGTGAATGACATTGCTGAACGTGGTGTCAAGATGATGAGCGACTTTGCAAATGTCATAACAACAGATGCCAAGCAAAGGGACTATCTCCTTCAAGCTGTGGAGTTCAACAGACGCCGCTTTGACAGCTTCAAGAAACAAACTCTCAACAACTGACTGTGTAAATGTCATTATGAAATTAATCATCATGTAATGCTTTCACTTCTTGATCGATTAGACTTGTGACAAAATGTTAATCTCAAATTTGTGTCATGAATAAGGCGCCTTGTCTGCCTTGAGTGTGAGAAAACGAATTTTGTGATATTTCTGAAATCTTTGTATGTACCAATGTGCCATTTCTTGTTCCAAGACTATCATAATTGTATAAGTTAGAAAGAGGATTAAAAACACTTTAATTTGGTGCCTATTTTGTTGCTCTATCTTGTTTAGATAAAAAGTTATAGTACAAAACATGATTCAAGGGACCCCGGAACTGGTGCTTTTGGCCGATTTCAAGGCAGAAAACTTAAAGCTCCATGCGGCAATGCTTCCCAACAACTTAGGTCAAATTGGTTGTGATTTTCGGCCTTTTCAGGTCAAAAAGCATGGGAAAAAGGACAGAAACCTATCAAAATAAGAAAAAGTTGATTTTTGAACAGGGCTAATGTCAAGTGATTTTGGTGTAAAAGATAAATTGTAGTTAATAACAAATTTCATTTGCACGAAGTTTAAAAACACGATAATTTATTCAGCTTATTTTTGTTTGAGAATTGAACATATGTTAATATTTGGAAATAGTTTGCAATTATAAACTGTCATATTTTGGTCAGTGCATACGTATCTTAATTTTATATTCATAGAATGTTATTTCGTTTGTTTATAGGCCTATATGTATCGAAATGGTGTGTATATATATATATATATATTATATATATATATATATATATATATATATATATATATATATATATATATATATATATATATATATATATATATACAGGGTGTTTCTAAAGTAACCATCTATTTTGCGAAATAATATGAATTATAAAAAAAACACCTTTAAAACATGAAAATATATATATATATATATTTGTAAGCTCGGCACACACTGTTGTTCTTCGTGGATAATCTTCTTCTTGTAAGTTGTGGAACACTTGAATGTGGTATGGCTTTTTCTTTAAATCATAACGTAGAATTCTGTAAACCGTTGTTTGTGGAATTTCTAATCTGTGGGATGCCCTCCGAATCGATAATTGTGGATCCTCTTCGAATGCTTCTTGAACAGATTCGATTCTTTCGTGAGATCTTCTTGGCCGTCCAGATCTACGCTCGTCATGCACAGATCCAGTCCTCATAAATTTGTTTACTAATTCGCGAATAGCCTGGTCTCTAGGGTCTGTTTTACGAAACCTTCTCTCAAACTTTTCTCTAATTTCATTGCACTTCATGCCTTTTATCCTGCATGTTACTACATAAACCCGTTCTTGCACATTCATCATCAATGATATGGGTCTGAAAATAAAATAAAATAATTCACAAAAAATCGTGTAAAGCAATTGAAATATTATAAATACATGAATTTTGTATAACAATGCACATACCATTATGCCAATATAACAACTGTTTAAAATCCCCCTATTTCACCAAAATAGATGGTTACTTTAGAAACACCCTGTATATAATCTTATAAATTATACATTTTCAGTTGAAGTAAAATTTAGTAAAGATCAAAAATCAATCAGATTGTTTTGAAATAACACAGTATAGACCCTACTTAATTTATCTCTATTGTCTCAACTTTCCGCTCATAACCTATCACATACATTTCGTATTTATAGGCACTCTAATCCTCCTCTTGTATTCTTGTAAGTAAATCCATACAAGACATTGGTAAGTCGTACAAAAATAAGTTGTGGGAAAATTTTATTTGGGCCTTGAGTTTGCAGAAATCGAATTGAGAGAAAAAGCAGTTTTATACAGTTAGGAAATTGGTTTTTGTATGCGCGGTTACTGTAATTAAATGGTGGTTTGTTTATTTTTCAGAAGTACCTCGGTGGGCCTTTTAATTTTCTGTCCGTTATATTTTTAGAGGCCTACTTTTAAAATTTCCTTTTTCTTTTTTTTTCTTTTTTTTTGCATGCTTATGGGAAAAAGTTTCGGCAAATGCGATTGAAAAAACTCGAAATGCTTTCGACAACATTCATTTCATTTCGTGAACGCATCGATGTTTTTGACAGAAAAATTGAATGAATGTACCATCGCCTAAACGGATCTGACAAATATGCAAACAGTTCCAACAATGCAGTAGGAATGACAGTATGCAATATATATATAAACATAGTAATATCATCTTAGACATTATTAAAGAAACTAAATAAAAGAACGTTATGTAGTTAACAATTATGATTACATGTTTGACAATAACTACAATATATCACTTTGTTGTTCAAAATTGCTGCATTATTTATTAACCAAAACTATAATAACACCTACATCAACCAACCATGTTCCACAATGTGGGCCAATCCAAATTGAATGAGTGTAGCACAAGTTTTCTTCGGATTACGTATAATAAATACACTCGATTAACCAGGTTTGTCCAAGGCGACTGAACTAGGAAATCAGAATGCCACCGCGTCAATATAACCAAATTTCCACAGAAGGCAAAAAAACTTATTGAAAACTATAATAATGGCGAGGACTTTGATGCATTGGCCAAACAAATATATATATATATATGCCCATTAAAAGAACCGGGATTACGACATCTGATTGACTTGACGTTTTGTCAAGTGTACTGGAAGTAAGGTTAGGTTAGGTTAAAGTAAGTTAGGTTACACTAGGTAAGGTTAGGTTGTTAGTTTTATAGAGTGCCGATGTTACATTTTTCTCGATCCCAAAGGAACAGTGGCCTATACTATTTTTTCAAACTTCGTCCAAACTGAACGTATTGAAAGAATGTCTTATAACGTTAAGCAAACCTACCTACCTACGTACCCCTCTCTCTCTCTCTCTCTCTCTCTCTCTCTCTCTCTCTCTCTCTCTCTCTCTCTCTCTCTCTCTCTATACAAGATGAATAAATACAGATCACCTGGTCCCGACTTATTTCTTCTAAAGTTATTAAAAGAGGTTAGCCACAATGTTGTTGACGACTTAGTAACCATATTCAAACAATCAATCGAGTTAGGGAAAGTTCCAACCGACTGGAAGTTAGCAACTGTAACGCCAATCTTTGAAAAGGGTGATAGGGAAAATCCTTGGAATAACTGCCCGGTCATTTGGAATCCATCATTACAGAACGTATTGTGCATCACCTTGAATCCAACAATCTATTTTTTTATTCTCAACATGGATTTAGGCTACATAGATCTTGTCTGACAAACCTGTTAGAGTTTTTCCATAATATGCATACTCTATACGATGCAAGTAGGGTAATAGATATAGTGTATCTCGACTTTCAAAAGCCCTCAACAAAGTCTCTCACGCGAGATTGATGGCTAAAGTGATGGCTCGTTTCCAAATGGATTGAAGATTGGTTAAAAGATAGAAAGCAGAGAGTGGTAATAAATGGAATGGCTTCGGAGTGGGCGCCCGTCACCAGTGGTGTCCCACAGGGTTCCGTTCTGGGTCCTTTACTTTTTATCATCTATGTTAACGACATAGACGTCGGGCTCCTAAGTACAATTTCTAAATTTGCAGATGATACCAAATTACGAAGTAGTATAGGTAATGAGGAGGGCGTAAGAACGCTTCAACATGATCTTGACAGGTTAGGCGAATAGTCTGTTACTTGGCAGATGCCATTCAACTTGGACAAATGTAAGGTAATGCACATAGGTTACAAAAACCCGAAGTCCGATTACTCTCTCTTGGAAAGGAACTTGACTGATACCAATCTAGAGAAAGACTTAGGAGTCTATATCAGTAATGATCTCAAACCATCAAAGCACTGTGCAGAAGTCGAAAAGAGGGCCTTAAAAATATCAGGTTATATTAAAAGACAGTTCCAGTTTAGGAACAAGGCGACTGTAATGTGTCTTTATAATTCACTTGTCAGATCTCAACTCGAATATTGTGCGCAGTTTTGGTCTCCGTCCCTTAGGAGGGATATAGAAAGGTTGGAAAGGGTACAAGCAAGGTAGTGCCTAACTGAATGCCCAGTTAGGTTAATTGAATGTCCGGTTAGGTCAACTGTATGCCCTTGACAATTATTTAAGTTAAGTTATGATATTTTCGTTAAAACTAACGAAAATATCACAACTTAATCTAATCAGTCGTCAAGAGACTACAGTTGACCTATCCGGACATTCAATTAGCCAAAGGAATTCTCTGGTCCTGATTGTTTTTTTTCATTTGTGGAACAATATCTCTAAATTATATCCCATAGAATGAATTGTTTGTTTTATTTGTCCTTTAAATTTTTTGTTTTAATGTAATTGAATTTGTTTGGTTGGGGTACCCAACCGCAATAGTGTCCAATTTTTTACTACTGCTAGAATAGTTGTAAGAAAAATGAACTTCTTTAATAACAGGAACCTCCCAGAGTGGATTGGAAGGTCTTTGAGGCTTCCTCTTGTCCTTGTAACTCTCACTCACTCACTCACTCTCTCACTCTCTCTCTCTCTCTCTCTCAGGAAAGATATTGAGAGGCTGGAGCGAGTGCAGGCGAGGGCCACAAAGTTAATCCCTTCCGTTAGGCATATGGGCTACAATCGACGGTTACGCGCCCTGAACTTGTTTTCGCTTGAAACTCGGAGGCTGCGCGGTCAACTGATCGAGGTTTTCAAGCTCTTACGAGGGTTCAACGATGTCGATTTTAGAAGTATGTTTAGTTTAAATGATAACCCAACTCGCAACAATGGTTGGAAGTTGGATTTGAAACGGTTTAGGACTAGTGTGTGTGGGAATTACTTTACGTATAAGATCTGTGACACATGGAACAGGTTACCTTCGGAAGTTGTGAACAGTTCCTCTGTGGATCAGTTCAAGAAAAGGTTAGACCAAATTTTGCACACTCTTTGAGTGTGTAGAAAATTTTCCGTGGCACCCGTTGCCATTGGTACCTCCTCGGTATGGGCCGCAAGGCCTTTTGAGGTACTTCTTTTCCTTGTAACTCTCTCTCTCTCTCTCTCTCTCTCTCTCTCTCTATATATATAATATATATATATATATATATATATATATATATATATAATATATATATTATATATATATATATATATATATAATATATATATATATATAATATATATATATATATATAGCCATACATCGGATAGCTATAAAAAGTTTACCGTTCGTTTGGTAAAAGTTATCAAATAAAAAAATTAGTTTAACTCCAGTATATAATGATGTAACACATCAAAGAATTTGAGAAAAATAAAAAAGTTAAAAAGTAAAAGCTTTCGTACATTACTTATTCAAGGATTCGTTTTGAGTATTTTTCTACAAGGTTTTGACATCTCTCAGTAGAAATTTTAGCCCATTCTTCGAAAGAAAATTGTTGCAATTCATTCAGATTCGAAGGGTTTCTCTTGCGGACGGCTTTTTCAAATCAAACCATAAATTCTCGATTAAATTGAGATCTGGGATTTGACTGAGTCACTCGAGAAGTTTGAAATTCCTTTGTTGAAGCTACTTCATCTTACTCTTATTTTTATGTTTTGGATCATTATCTTGTCGCAATACCCAATTGCGACCCATTCGCAACTCCCGAATTTTCTTCTAAAATTTCCTGATATATTTCTTCGAATTCAAGATTCCATTGATGACAAGTTTTCTTGAACCAGAAACTAAGATATCCCCAAAGAAGCAAAGTACAAACACACCATGTTTAAAACTGAGGAAGAATGTTTGGTGCTACTGTAGTATGCGGTCTACCGTTAAGTTTCTACTGTAGTATGCGGTCTACCGTTAAGTTTCTACTGTAGTATGCGGTCTACCGTTAAGTTTCTACTGTAGTATGCGGTCTACCGTTAAGTTTCTACTGTAGTATGCGGTCTACCGTTAAGTTTCTACTGTAGTATGCGGTCTACCGTTAAGTTTCTACTGTAGTATGCGGTCTACCGTTAAGTTTCTACTGTAGTATGCGGTCTACCGTTAAGTTTCTACTGTAGTATGCGGTATACCGTTCAAAATATTTAAAATGAATTGAAAATGAATTGAAAGGAATTATAATTTAATTTACACAATTAAGGAATTATTAAAGAAGTTAAACATACTACTACCGCATACTTAACGGTAGACCGCATATTACAGTACGCCCTTGATGATTGGTTAGGTTAAGTCGTGATATTTTCGTTAGTTTTAACGAAAATATCACGACTTAACCTAACCAATCGTCAAGGGCGTAAAATTAACCTAATAATAAAATAATAAGAAGATAAGAAGCTATAATTAAAAGGTAGACCACCGAATCGTAGGTAGACCGCCGAATCGTAGGTAGACCGCATACTACAGTAGCACCGAATGTTTTTTGCCTCGAATGCAGTACAGTATTTGATTTGCCAAACATACCACTGCTCGTTGCAGATGTTTTCTTCGTACAACTCTTCCATGCACACCATTCTTTCTCAATGTACGACGTACAGTAAAAGGGTGGACGTCGGTCTTTGAAAGTCTTAATGCTTGGCAAACATCACCTGCAGTTACTCGTGGATTCGCAGAAGTCATTCTTTCAATCTGTGTAGCCGTAGTTTCTGAAGTCTTGCAAGATCGTCCACACCTTTGTAGGGTTTTGATTGTTCCAAAGCCTTTCCATTTCTTTATAACTGCAGCAACCCTTGTAAATGGAATTCGAAGTTCTTCTATCTTCCTATAACACTTTCCAGACTCGTGTGCAGCAATACCAGATTTCTTAAGATCTGTAGACAGCTCTTTACCATGACGACCCATTGCTTACTTATTGCTTGTACAATCATCCGTCTTCCATGAAGACTCGCAGAAAAAATTCTATAATTCAGAACTGCCAACAGTCTTTAATCAATAAACATCCAACTAATGATAAAAAATTTTAAATTCTTCAAGTCTAAGGTGGACACACAAAATATTAAATAATTTTTAAAATAAATGTACGAAAACTTTTGCATTTTATTTTATTTTTTTAATTTTCCTCAAATTCTTGATGTTTTACATTATATGTTGGAGTTAAGCTAATTTTTTCATTCGTTAAATTTTTCCAAATGAATGGTAAACTTTTCATAATTATTCTATGCAGGGTACAAAAGATAAGGACAAATATAATTGAAGTATTTCTCTGTACGAATACTTATGAGCGCCACTATATAAGAGTGTATAAATATATATATATATATATATATATATATATATATATTATATATATATATATATATATATATATATATATATATATATACATATATACATATATATATATATATATATATATATATATATATATATATATATATATATATATTTATACACTCTTATATAGTGGCGCTCATAAGTATTCGTACAGAGAAATACTTCAATTATATTTGTCCTTATCTTTTGTACCCTGCATAGAATAATTATGAAAAGTTTAGTGTCAATATTTAAAAGGGAAGTTGTTTATTACTAAAGTGACTGTCCTTTGAACTTAATGTCAAAGGTGGAATAGTTATGTTGTGCTTCGCTGTCAAATCCATCACGACTTTGTCCAACTTTGCTTTGTCAACTTCTTGTAGGTTTTGTAACCAACCTCATTTGCAAAACCTGCATTTTATTGTATTTCACACGATATTTTTATCATCGCAATTGTAACCGTTTTGATACGGTGCCGTAAATGCTACACTGAATTAGTGTAAATTACAAAATATACTAGGTCTTCCGATGTAGGAAACATTTGCTATCTCTTATGGTTTGTAAATTTATAGGATTCTTTACTGTAGGATTTAACGTTACGAGTCAGAATTAGTGTAATGTCTTCAATTTTCGGTGTTTCTGTTAAAATTAATTACTGAATTCCACGGAAGATAGTTGACCTGCGCGAAGAACAATGAGAGAATGCGAGAGATCGAGAGTTGTTCCAGTGTCCCGAAGGTTCCCGATGAACAACGAATACCAGTGACAGTGTTTGGTCACGACGGCGCTGATTCGAAGAAGAGGCAACTGAGATGGAGACATCTCTGAGGCATTTTCTGAATGAAAAGACTCCCGATAGATGACGACAAACTGGAAGGATAGATTTGGAGCAGGTAGTTCCCGAGTTATTGGTCTCCTGGTGAACATACGATTGAAATTGTCCGTCGTCGTAAGTAATTGGTTGTGCACGCAAAATTCTCGAATGTAAAGCGGTTTTTTTTATGAGAAATCGCTGGAATAGAATGTAAAATAGTCAAATTTACTTTAAGAAAGTTTAAAAGAAAATTTATGTCAAATTTTTTCGCTTTCTCCGAGAAATTATGCTTTTATTCATTGAGTGTGTTACTTCACACAGATGTTCGCAGAGAGATTTAAAAACAAATATAACCGTTACAGTGAGTGTGTGTGTGTGTGTGTGTAGGCAACTTGGCATAAGTGTGGTCGAGTGTGTGATAATTCACAGATGTAGTGGGGTAATTTTCTTTTGTAAGCTTACACTTTTGGTACCTCGGAACACTAAAGAATTATATAAAGAAATCTAGAAATATTTTTATTCTCAGGATAAAAGATATGTTAGTCCTGATTTCGTTAGGTTAGGGTAAGTTAGGTTAGTTAAGGTTTAGTAAGATTAGGTTAGGCTAGATTAGCGAGAAGCTCACTATTTAATGACAACAGAAACCCACCTTTCGAGCCCTCAGTTGCGTCCAAAACATCACATCCTGCTCTTTTTCATGGCACTAAACTAGATGTGGTTAATTAGCTTTTTAGATATATGGATATATGGAATTAAAATACTGTAGTCGGTTGCTTGTTTATGCGGAGATGCGCGCGCGCGCGCGTGTGTGTATGGGTGTGTGTGTATTGCATTTGCAGGTGACAAAGAAACAGTCTCCGTATGAACCAAATGCGCAAAAAAAAACACGATGCTTAATATTGAATATTAAGCTTACACATCATGATGTGTAATATTCACTTTTCAACTATTAATCCTACGATCTCAAATATTATCTCTTAAATCAGAAAGCGTAACTGCCCTCTGAATGATAACCCCTTCTCCTCTGTTTAAACTTAATCGTAATGATTCTGCTTTATAGTATCAATTTCATGTTTTCTTATATGGAATAAAAGGTCTGTAAACCGTTATGATTTTCAATAATATTCTCGTTAGGAAATTAGTTTTATTTTCTGTATTACATCATGCATTTCTATATTAAGTTATAAATTCAGTAAAAATAATTATCCCAGAAAATATAAGGTCTCAACAATGACAGCATTAAAAATGAAAGTACAGTATAAAATGTGAGGTTCTTTCATTCAAATTACTGTATTAACGAGACGCTTTTAAACTTTATGCTCTCTCCACTGTTCACCGACGATGGAGGAAAAAATTAATAAAATTTGATTGGGTTATATAGTATATGGATATGTTGCAAAAGTACATAATACATCATTTTTTATTTACATATTACTATTATCAAAAACTTTCGGAGCAAGTGTAGTTTACGTCCCCCTGACACAAAAGGGGACACAAACTACACTAGGTCAAAGTTGGGTAACGTAAACTACGCTAGGATCTTTAGGAGACATTTTTTAAATGAATCCATCAATAAAACGTTAAAACTAACGAAAATATTAGACTTACCTAACCAATCGTCAATTTCATATAAATTGACGATTAGTTAAGTTAAGTCGTAATATTTTCGTTAGTTTTAACGTTTTATTTGATTAGGTATACGCGGACGAAGTTGGGGAACGTAAACTACACTAGGATAATGTAGGGGAACGTAAACTACACTTGCTCCAAATTTTCTTTGGACCACCTGAAGATCAGGCCCCCAGCCTTCTTTAGTCAGCCTTATAAGGCTAACTAACGAAATATCACGACCTAACCTAACCAATCGTTAGGTCAACTGTACGCCCTTGACGACTGGTTAGGTTAGGTCGTGATATTTTTGTTAGTTAGCCTTATAAAGCTAACTAAAGAAGGCTGGGGGCCTTGATCTTCAGGTGATCCTTCTCTTGCTATATTAAATTATATTACACTGTGTAACACTGATTCTGTTTATATAGAATTTTTTATGTTTTTATATGCATTTGTGGGCGCTGAGTCCAAATCTGGCCTTGGTTTGTGGGTATCAATGTTTTCAGAGATAATCCATTTTTCATGTTTTACCAGTATAATGTTATTATGGGCGCAGCAATATCAGAATAATCAGGAATTGTTGAGAACAATCCGAATGTTCGTTGACAGTTTCTTGCTCTAGAAATTGCCCAAAACTTCCACTGTGCTATATAAAGAAGAGCGCAGAGTCTGAGAAGTCAGTAAGTGTGAGCACACAAAGAAAGCAGGTTGTTTGTCTGATGGTTACCAGCACTGAGGTACTGTGTTTCTGTGCTTCTCTGTGCTGACGATTTGAGTGTTATCGATCCTTTTTTATTGCGAACATTATTTCAGTATTGTGAATACATCTTTTTTTCTGGAATCTGTAATCTGTTGCAGATTTAATAACTCTTCTCTCTATATCTGCAGGTTATGATTAATGTAGTACAGTTTGGTAAAGAGAATGGCAACTAGAGCTTGTAAACACTCGCCGGATATATTCTGCTACGTTTGTGGGTATTACATAGGCCCCAAGCAAGTATCGCACAAGATTGTGAAAGGCACCAAGTTCTGGATCGCGTATCGGCTCTATTTTGGTATGCCTATGGGTGACCAAGATAAGCCCTGGGCACCCCATGTGATCTGTGGAAGCTGCCGCTCCACACTTGAAGGGTGGCTGCGGGGAGTACGCAAGAATATGGAGAGAACCAAAGAGCCACCACAACGATTGCTACTACTGCATTGTAGATGTTTTCTAAGTACAGGAAAGTTAAAGGAAGGCAGACTCTTCAGTATCCAAGCATAGCGTCGTCCATAGCTCCTGTACCACATGGCGAAGATCTTCCAATACCACGTCCACCAGAACAGGTATCTATCCATTACTTTACCTTCTGTATTTACAGACTGTGGGTCATTATGTGTCGATTTTTCTTAGTGCTGATGCTCTTCTACATATATAGCTATGCCTATATTTGGTTTCTTTGCTTTGCAGGTTGAAAATGAGGATGCAGCTAACTCATCTGAGATGTCGGCTGGTGAGGACAGACATGATGAAGAATATACAGTAACTTTCAGTACAAACCCTCACTTTCCAAATCAGAGGGAATTGGACGACTTAATTAGAGATTTGGGTCTGACGAAATCAGGGTCTCTGCTTCTGACCTCCAGACTCAGAGTGGAATTTGCTTGGAGAAGAGTTTGCAAGGTTCTACGATGTCAATGGCTCTCTGTTATTGCAGCGAGGTTAATGGTCTATTCACAGCTATTGGGTTAACACATATACCCTCAGAGTGGCGCCTGTTTATTGACAGTTCAACTCGGAGTTTAAAAGCTGTTCTACTCCACAATGGGAACAAATATCCATCTATACCAGTTGCACATTCTATTGAAATGAAAGAGGACTATGAAAATGTCAAACAACTGCTCACTCAAATCAGGTATGAACAATATAACTGGGACGTGTGTGATGATTTCAAAATGATTGGTTTCCTGTTAGGTTTACAAGGAGGGTTTACTAAATATTCATGTTTTCTTTGCCTGTGGGGCTTCAACTGAGCACTATAAAACAGTTCAGTGGCCTCCACGTGAAGGACTGCAACCAGGAAAGTACAATGTACTCAGGGAACCTCTTGTGAAGCCTGACATAGTTCTGCTACCACCTCTCCATATTAAGTTGGGTTTAATTAAGCAGTTTGTAACTGCGTTAGATTTTGGAGGGGAAGTTTTCCAACAGATTCGGGTCATGTTCCCTAAACTCTCTGAGGCCAAAGTCAAGGCTGGCATCTTTGTAGGACCACAAGTCAAGGCGCTGTTGAATTCAAAGAACCTTGAAGTCAAAATTACTCCGATCGAAAAAGAGGCTTGGTGTGCTTTCCGTGATGTGGTTCGTAGGTTTTTAGGCAACCATAAAGCACCAAACTATAAGGAGTTAGTGTCAAACTTGATTAAGTGCTATGGCAAAATGGGGTGCCGTATGTCTTTAAAATTACACTATCTGCATTCACATCTAGACTTTTTTCGTGATAACCTGGGCGATGTGAGTGAAGAACATGGCGAAAGATTCCATCAAGATATTCAAACGATGGAGAAAAGGTACCAGGGCCATGGGAGACTACGTATGGTCGCCGATCAGAAAGGATAAGAATGTTCATACGCGGAAGTCGCGTTCTTCAGTGCATTTTTAAGCAACGCACACTGCATAACGATGCTTGTTATTCTCTTATCGGTTCTCCTCGTGGTATATATTATATCCTTTGCACAATTTTGGGTTTGTCAAACAATTTTGGCTTAATAAACATTAATTTCCAATAGTGTTTTTATTTTCAGAAAATATTTGTTAGCCTTCTTTATATACTTTTCCATATGAAAAGTGTGATAACCTATATTTTTGAAACGGTTGATGATAGAGCAAAACCAATATCATTTTTGGAATCAGCGCCCCGAAATCACTAAGAAACGACAGAAATCACAATAAACAGAAAGATTTTCAAATTTTGTTACCCAGTGTTATAGTTTAAACTTTGAAGCAAACTTTTGGTTTTCATGTTTTACAACAGCGGCAGCAAACAGATTTTTTTTTTTCAAAAGCGTTATCCCTATGTTTCACTAACGTTTAGGGTGGCCAACGTCCGGCTTTAGGCGGACAGTCCGCCTTTTGAGCACTCTGTCCTTAGGGTGGCCATTTCCAAATTTCCAAAAAGGAGGACACTGCGTGTGTGGCCGTACGTTAACATATATATATATATAATATATATGTTAACGTACGGCCACATACGCAGTGTCCTCCTTTTTAAATGGCCACCCTACTAACGTTGCATTCTGTGACGTTTAATTTCTTATAATGAAAAGTATAATAATGATAATAAATAACATGACGAAGAATCTGATGTAAAGAATATGTGGGATCAAGTAAAGATAAGCACCCCCAACCTTTTTTAGTTAGCTTTATAAGGCTAACTAACGAAAATATCACGACCTAACCTAACCAATCGTCAAGGGCGTACAGTTGACCTAA
>JAJOZX010002645.1:250000-485000 GCA_023014485.1 Bathynomus jamesi | reverse complement strand
GCAAATGGGAAAGCAACACTATTCTAAATATATTGATTCAGCAAATGTGTTATTATTTATTAACTTTTATTATGAAATCAAAAACTATGAAAAGAACCGAAGGTGTCCATTTACTTTTGTCAAACCTCTGCATATATAATTAGCAGTAACATCAATCCATAAATAAACATTTATTCCAGTGCTTTCGATAACACGTTATCCTCATCAATTCTGTAAAGGTGAGAAAGGTAATAATTGCATAACCTGTAATGCTATCTGCAATATGTAACTGTTAAAACACAGTAAGAAACAACAGACATTATTATAACACTAAATCTTATTTACACTTAAAGTTGAAACAAGCCTTAATAAAATTTCAAATAGGAACTGGTGACTACTTTCTCTTTATGGGTTTTGCTTGTGTCATGTAATGTAATTACTTCCCACTTAGTATCATTTCCATTCTCATTCGTGGTCCGAATGATCAAAGGAAGAAATTCTAATTTGAGAAAAGCGTTTCTTGACTTGAGAAAGAATGTCATTCCCAATCTCCTATTTACATTCACGGTAAAGGCGCGAATTGAGAATGATTAATGTTTCCTAGTTTAGTTGAACTTAATCTAACCTAACCTAACCTAAATTGGAAAAAAGGGAGGAAATCCGTGGATAAGAATGACACGAAATAAGAATAGATCGATTTGAGAATTGGCTGTTTTGAGATTCTCACTCGCGAATTTCTCTCTTGGGCCAGAAATGAAATAGGAATCATATCCAGTGAGCTGATGACACTATATAATGTCATTATTTTAATTCTGTTTTCATAAGATATTTCGTTTTACTGTAACCCTGGCTTTATGATTACTTTGAAGGTGAATCAAAGAAATAGTTACAGTAACTTAACTGTAAGTTAACTTCTTGTAAATAATCGGAGAGCTGTAAATAGTATTTGGAATTATACATTATGTACAGTATATCAGAATTCAAACCAATAAAGCATAAAAAAAATACATTATTGTTTCAAATACGACTCCGGAAATCCTGTCTTTTTATTTTCTTTGGATACCTATTGTGATTCGTTAGCTGCTAATCCTACATCCTGTAGCATGTATGTTTTTCTTTATTATACTAGTATACTACAGTGAGACTAGAATTTTCATTAAAATTAAAAACAATCAGTCATCGAACACTCCTGAGGATTACTTTGCCTTTAAAATTATGAACAGCGACTCATCAGGGACTCTTGATGATTCATCTTACATTTTTATATATATATAACAGAAACAGTATATGTATTAAAGTACACATATTAGAACAAATGCGAAAGAGTATATATACACAAAACTCTTTCACTATACTTTAACGTCTCATGGCTGAGTGAGTAACGTGGCAGCTCCTAAAAATTAGAATCTTTAGTGACATCGGTGCAAACCCCAATGAGGTGAAGTAAATTTATTTCTAATGTACGTAATCATAAACTTAAATTGCTGTTAGTATGTTGTTCTTGATTAACATAATAATATATTCATCCAATTACAGTCGGTCAATGAAAAGAAACTGAAATGGAATTTAACTGACATTTTCTCCAATAGATGGCGTCACCCACTTCGATTAAACTATTTTCAGGGAATCAGGTCAATGAAAAATATTTTTTTCCTCTTTTTCCTATTATTATTTCTTAGATTATCTCAGTTTTCATTTGTAATGACAGATATTAATTAAATACAATTTTATTATATTTTCCATTATTTCAATGTATTTTCTTATTTTCTGTTGTAAAAAGTGAAAAAATCTCAGATTTTGCTTGGAAAGCTCTGAAGCTTCCCAACGGCATATTCGTATAAGAATGCGTTGATTAGAGTACTTGCCACTAAATATAAAATTAAACGTTAATGCCAACATTGTGTAAACCTACATGGATGTGATGTATACTCTGTGTAGTGTATCCTTTCTAAATAAATAGTGTTGTTGTTTTTTGTTTGTTTGTTTGTTTGTTTATATCTTTTGCTGAAACATAGGAATGTTCAGCTAAAGACACTGAAAAGTAACCGTTATCTCGTGTAACAACAATTTAAAACCTATAAAAGAAAATTAAAATTAAAACCGATGACGTTTCGGCCAATTCACATCTGTTGTTTTCATCGAGTGAATGTTTGTTTAACTTTATATTCTCTATTGATTTGACGATAGCCAACAAATGTTAATTGGCCGAAACGTTGTTCGTTTTTATTTTTATTTTTTTTATTGGTTTTAACTGTTATACAAATATTGCGCAATAAGTTCAATAATTGTTTATCCTTTCATATGAAAAATTGGTTGGTAGATAAACGGTTACCCTGGGTAACCTAGTGGTTATATTTTGGGGCCTCTTTGCGAGCAACCCGGTGCTCACGTTGGACTTTCCATCATGAAAAAGAAAAAACTATAGTATTTGTCACTTATCATTACTTATTCGAACTATAGTGGATGTAATTTCCCAGAAGAGTCCCTTGTTCCATGCACGGTCTGTGTTTAATATATATACTGTATATATATATATATATATATATATATGTGTGTGTGTGTGTGTGTGTGTGTGTGTGTGTGTGTGTGGTGTCGCGCGTGTGCGGGCCACTGCCCGCTTGCGACTTTTATGATGAATGCACTTTGGACGATCCAACTAAGGTGGTCCCTTTTGGTTAAGCTCGGCCTTAGCCGTAGAGCATCCGAGTAAAACAGTTTCTACCAAGTTTTTTTCCGAAAGAGTGAATGGAAACATTTCAGTTCTCAATGGAAGTCTTCGTTCACTCAAATAATTTTTATTACACAAATACAGGCAGGAATTTAAAGTGAGGAGGTTCGACCTCCTCGGGTAAAGGCTAAGGCAGGAATTTTTAACAGGTCAACTGGTGACTAAGATAGGAATTTAAAGGAAAGGAGGTTCGACCTCCTTGGTCTAAGTCTCAAGCAGGAATCTACAGGGGAAGAGGTTCCGTATAATACACTTAAAACAAAAAACAACTTAACCTAAATTGAGATTATGTTCGGTCATACGGGTAAATTTCACGAACATAAGGAGCAAGATAAATTAGGCGCATGGTTAGGTTGTCATGCGATAGGGCATGCGGGTCATACGGTTAAAGGGATTCGCAACATGCCGGGAAGCAGTGGACTGACCATGCGAGCCTTGCTCACTCGAAAAGGAGGTGGCGTATCGGGATTAAGAAGAACAACTTTTACTGATTTCAGAAGGGGATCCAGGAAAAGCCAAAGGGAAAAATCAGCAAAGTAGGAGGGAAGAAAGACGAGAATGATCGTTGGAACGATCACGTTATGATACTGAGGAATGTTCCGCAGTACCAGAAGAGGCTCCTGGTTAGCTTCTGGTCCAACCTGAGTAAAAGAAAACAGATGGTTAAACTGTGGTTTGACTGGAGCCAAAGAAGAGTCAACCATGGTTGAACCATTTCCCTGGTTGACACTGGGTAAAAGGGAAATTTAAATTTTAAGGTCCAGGAATTTCCAATTCATATAACTATATGAAGTGGAGTTTAATCCGTCAAAACTGACAGAGATGAGAATTTCCGAAGTTACCATGATCGTACAGTTAAGAAACTAATTTTATTGACTACTGTAAGTAAAAATCGAATTAAATTTTATTGGTGGATGGAGTTTTTAGCGGTGGGAGAACGGTCGCAGAAATGTAAACGTATTGCAAGTACGAATAAGTTGGTGTAATCCTCTGTAATCTCAAATTAAATCGTATTTTTACTTATTCAATTGAAATGCGATACGTATATGAAAGATTGCACACACTGTGAAGTCAAACTAAGGAATTTTGGGTTTAACATTAGAACGCAATTCGTCAGAGACGAACTCGTTAGATAAATTAAAGATTGTTTGCTTGATTCCTGCAGCTTGACGCGCGATATTCTGTGGAACGCCTAACTGAGGAGGTTCCGAAAGAAAGCTTGCCTCAAAGTCCAATATGAGGGAAAGCTTTCAGGGAGACGTCTTGATTCCGATCAAACAATAGAGCGTCTTGTTTTAAGGTAGAGCTGTGATCAAGGGAAATCCTCTGTCGACCTTAGACGAGTGCTTGTAAGAAGCGCTGGAAAATGGTGAAGAAAGTGCTGGTCGCTATATATATATATATATATATATATATATATATATATATATATATATATATATATATATCATCCACATGCAGTTGACACAGCTGGTAACCCCGAGCCAAACCACTACCGGGCAAGAAGCTACCAGTACAAGTAGACGGAAACGGATCTCTCTCGGAGGATCATAGGGCAACGAATCAAGAGATATCGAAGGAAAACGAACTTGAAATGCACAAGAGGCAACGAAAAACAGAGAACATAAAAATTGTCCTGCCTAATATTCAAGGAATAAGACCAAACCAATCACTCAACAAGGTTTCGTACCTGAAAGGATTTATGGACGAAACAAGGACGGACATCGCATGCCTCACAGAAACTCATCTTATGGATTGCCAAGGAAATTGTGAAAACTGCGAACATTGTAGTGATAAGAAAGAGAGAAACATAGAGGGCTTCAACTTACTAAGAGCGGATAGAACGACGAGACGTAAAGGTGGCTGTGCTATATATGTACAGGAAGGCCATATGACAGAGACGATAATAAGTAAATCAAACAGCTATGTGGAACTCCTAGCAGTGAAAATAGAAAAATTAAACGTGATAGTAATAGTCATCTATAGACCTCCAAGCACCCCAACCAAAAAATTCTCGGAGGCCATTGATGACATCAGAAAGCTAATAAAGGCCATAAACCCCCATCCCCCAATATAATGATCTGCGGAGACTTTAACTTCCCATTTATAAAATACAAAAAGATGGATAGGAATATATATATTCACCAGGACAAGGGGGGCACAAGAGAAGACCAGGAGCAAGCAAAACTGTTAATGGCTCTCACAAATGAGTTTATGCTGACACAGGAGATAATAGAAAATACCAGAAAAAATAACTGCCTGTATCTGGTATTCACGAATAACACGAACTTGATTGCTGATATAAAAATAACCCCAACCATTATCTCAGACCACAACTTAATCGAGATATCAACAAATATGACGACAGCATTAAAATACAATACACATATTGAGGAAAGAAGTAAATTTGGGGCCTTTAACTTAAACTCCAAGACTGTAAATTGGGAAGCAATCAGATCGCACATGGCCCAAATAGAATGGAGAACAATTTTCGAGAATAAAGCAACTGAAGAAATGCTAACAACCTTGTAAGAAAAAACGCTGAGAATTTTAGAAAAATATGCTCTGAAATCACATCCAAAAGGAAAGAGGAGCTGGCTAGAGAGGCAAAAGAGAAGATTATTCCGAAAAAGAAAGAGAATGGAGGCGAAGTTAGGCAACTGCGGAGATAATGACAGGAAAGCAATAAAAGAAAAACTGGAGGGTATCGATAAGGAAATACAAGCCCTGATTAAGGACCATACAGAGAGGGAAGAGGAAAAGGCGATAGAAACAATAAAGGAAAATCCAAAATATCATACTTCTATAGCTATGCAAAAAGGAAAACAAAAACGCGCGCCGCCATTAGGCCCTTAAGGACGAGAAATAATGAACTAACCGACGATCCAAAAGAAATATCTGATACATTGAGAGCTCAATATGAATCAGTTTTCAGTACCCCAAAAAGTGACAAAGCGATACCTGACATAAATGCATTCTTTGAAGAGGAATTGGAAGGAGAGTATATAACAGATTTTGATTTTATCCCAGAGGATGTAGCGAGAGCTATAGGACAAATGAAACCACATTCAGCTGCAGGTCCGGACAACTGGAACGCATTATTGATTAAAAACTGTAAAAATGAAATAGCTACACCTTTATACTGGATATGGAGAAGATCCCTAGACACTGGGGAAATACCGAGCATCTTGAAAAGAGCAAACATTGTCCCTATATATAAAGGAGGGGACAGATCTCAAGCAAAGAACTATAGACCAGTGTCATTGACGTCACACCTCACCAAAGTATTTGAAAAAATAGTTAGAGAGAAAATTTATGACTTCCTGGAGACTCGGGAAAGATTCAACGAAAATCAGCATGGATTCCGATCAGGTAGATCATGCCTATCACAACTAATAGAACACTCAACAATATCCTAGATGCATTGGAAGGCAATGACAACTACGATGTTATATACACAGATTTTGTTAAAGCTTTCGACAAATGTGACCATAAAATGAAATATATGGGAATAACAGGCAAAGTGGGAAAATGGATCTACAACTTCCTCATAGAACGTCTGCAGGTCGTCAAAATTCAAGGTATATCATCATCAGAATCGGAAGTACGCAGCTCAGTACCACAAGGGACAGTACTGGCCCCACTCCTGTTCATTATCATGCTAACAGACATAGACAGCAGAGTAAACAGCAACAGTTTAGTAACATCCTTTGCAGACGATACAAAGATCAGCAGAAAAATCAGCGATGTACATGACGTGGAGGCCTTGCAGAGGGACACGAACAAAATATACAAATGTTCAGAAGACAACAACATGTCATTTAACACCGAGAAATTTCAGCTCTTGAGATATGGTAGAACAGAAGAACTTAAACAGACTGCATATTATGCTCCAGATAGACAGGAAATTCAGAGAAGCAGAAAACGATCGATCTCGGGATAATAATGACAGATGATGCTAAATTCGAAACACAGAATTAGGTAGCGATAAATAAAGCAAAAAGAGTCGCCGGACAGGTACTAAGAACGTTCAAGAGAAGGGACAGGACAGTAATGATTCCCCTGCTAAAAACACTGATTATACCAAAACTTGAATACTGTTTAGTTTTGACGTCCCCATATAAAAAAGGAAGAAACTAATAAACTAGAAGAAACGCAAAGGCATTTCACAGCCAAGCTTGATGGCTGCAAAGAACTCAACTACTGGGAAAGACTATGTAAACTAAATCTGTACTCCCTGGAAAGAAGAAGAGAGAGGTACACCATAATCTACATATGGAAAATGATCGAAAAGCTGGCACCAAACCTAAAACTAAACCCAATTACCATTCAAACAACACTGGAAAATAGGAAAGGTAGAATGTGTAGTGTCCCCAAATTAAAGGCCCGATAAGGGACCTCCTCAACTCTGAAGGAAAATAGCTTGGTTGTCAGGGGGCCAAGACCTTTCAACCAACTTCCAAAGGACCTCAGAAACGTAACGGGGGTCAAAGTTGAAGTCTTCAAGAGAAGACTGGATGCCTGGCTCAGGACGGTACCAGATGAGCCGGGCGTGCCTGGCTATATACGATGGAGAGCACAAGAAAGCAACTCGCTCCTCCACCAAGCCAGACCTAGAGGCAGGGCCACCAGCTTGCCCTCCGTTTGAAGAGAGACCAACGCACGAAACAACATAAGGTTCATCAGGTAAGGTAAGGTGTAGATGATGCATACCTACAAAGAAAAATGAAACAATTCCAAGGTCTTTCGTGTATTTAACAATTAACCTCTTTAGGAAATTAATTTCTTTTGTTTAACTGCGAAATTCATCCCATATATACTATATCTATATATATATATATATAGATATATATATATATATATATATATATATATATATATATATATATATATATATTATATACACACACACACACACACGAGTATGCCAGGTGTCACAAAAAATGTCCCTATTTCAAAATAAACTCTCTGAGCTATATAAGAAAAGGAATATAAGCATAAAGAGAAACGCAAGAGGTACGTAAAATATAGGAGTTTATTAACCTTAATTAAATATGTTCACTGTAATCGCCATTTTTTCTAACACAATATTCAACCTCACAAATGTTTGACGTAATTTTTGGAAACAGCTCAGATGGGATGCTAATGATTATCTCACAGACTTTGGTCTTTAGGTTTTCAAGTATAGAATATATCCTCTCTTTTATGTAATCCCACAAAAAATAGTCAGGGGGTGTAAGGTCAGGTGAGTGTGGAGGGGGGCCATTCCACTGGCTCATGAAGGGAGATTAGTCGCCAGGAAAAATGCTTACCCAAAAGTTGCGAGTTTTTTAGAAGCAGTGTGTGGAGGTGCTCAATTCTGCTGAAACCACTGTGAATCTGGGGTAATTCAGTTATTTCTTTTACTGAACAAAAATCTTGTAGTATCTGACACTATGTATTTTGCCTTACCATTTCTGCTTTTCCAGTTTTATTCTCAAAGAAGTACGAACCTACTACACTACGCCATACCACCCAACAGCGACCCAAATGTTGAGTTTAGCAACATTACGTAGAAGCTCTATTGGAGCGCCAGCATGACTTACCCAGTAACGAAAGTTTTCCTTATTAATCTCCAAAGACAGACAAACATAATACTCGTTAGTGAAATGGATCCGTTTCAAAAATTCAGGATCTTCTTTTAATTTTGCTAACATCAATGCTGCAAATTTCATTTGTTTTTGTTTTTGAACATTAGTCAGTGAAGCTTGTGAATGAACTTTGTATGGAAAAAGGTTTAATTCGGTTCGGAGTATGCAGTGCACAGATGTCCGTGAAATACCTACTTCTGCTGACAAAGTCGAATTGATTTCTGCGGACTGCACACAATAATTTCATAAACCTTATTTGCGTGTTACACAGTTCTTGTGGATCATCGCCTACTACTATTACTATTATGTTGATTGCTTACATTTCTTTTGTTTAAAATTTTTAAAAAATTCGTGATACTGTCTTTCTATCCTTTGGATTTCTGCATCCATATTCTCTGCAAAAATTCCTCTGCACCTGCGTCACAAAATTTGTCATGAAACCACTCAACGATCTTGATTTTCTGTTTCAGCTGCAAACGCGGCATCACTGTTGAGGGTTTAACCATTACAAAATGTATAGGTATATTTATATGTGCATTATAAAATCACGGGCAAATAAATATAGGGTCATTTTTTGGGACACCATATATATATATATATATATATATATATATATATATATATATACAGTATATATATAAAACCTTGGTTAACCTTGGTTTTGCTTCCCCCGAATTGTTTCTGACGAAGGTCAAGCTTATCACTCCACCTTAGACCTACAGTTTAATGTGGAATCAGAACCACTCTTCACCACGGGCGGTCAGAAATTACAAAGTCCTCGCCCCGACTCGAACGCACGACTTTCCGATCAGCAGCCCATCGTTTTAACCACTAGGCTACTCAGGGTACCCATTTATCTAGTAACCAATTTTTATTGTGTGGAAGGATAAACAGCTGGGTTTTGCTGCGCGCCGCCTACCGTCACCGGGTCTCGATCCTGGGACCGATAGGTTTGTAGTCAGCGATACTAACCATTGCACAATATATATATATATATATATATATATATATATATATATATATATATATTGTTAGATATGGGAATATGATAAGGAAATTTATTACTTGATCAAAGGCTAATTTAGCCTATAAATAAGTTGTTCATGAAAACAAAATGAACGAGTCGAAATGGCCGCTCCGTTTTTTCGTTTGTGTAAGGACGATTTATAAATTCTTAAGTACATGAACTTAAAAAAACATGCATGTTAAATGCCCATGTAATTTAAGGAAAAAGACATGAATTCAAATGTCCATTTAATTCTGAATAAGTTCGGATAAAAATACCATACACAGGTTACCCAAAAACTAGGAAAGTAACTAATGTAAAAATTACATTTAAAACAAAAGCGTAGCCATGAGGATTTGACTCTGTTCGGGGAGACGTTAAAAAAATGAAACGCCCAACCCCAATTATACTTTTGTATAAAACGGGAGAACTCCGTTAGAGTTAGATTAGTACATTATTAACAAGTTTAATGGCATGTATAAAGTACACTTTCTGAAAGATTGATAATTCTTAAAAATAGGACGAATCAATTTAAGAGAATCTTATTTCGGTATGTAAGTAAATCTTACGCCTGGCAGCCTCGCGCGGCAACAGGGTATCATAGACCGAAAAGAGAATTTATATAAAAATTAAATCGGATTAAGGCAATAAACGAGAATAACCCTCATGCTAAATTATTCTTTATATATTGCCGAATAACGTAGCATAACATTATGTTAGTTAAAAGTTGGGATTAATGTGTTTATTAAAATATAACACTGGAAGCGAAAGGCGCCAAATAAGAAAATTAAGTTTAGTTCTCCTTTTAAGAACATAAAGCCGAGTTCTTAGTGAAGTTGCTTAATTACATAAAAATACTTATATTGTGCCGTACGGGAGAATTCAAATCGTATGTGGCACATAGAAGCGAAATTGTTCCCCTAAGTTGAGTAAATCACTCTTGAAGCGAATGAGTTGGTTAAAGATAACTCAAACGCAAAATAGTCTTTCCTTAAAATTTAACGGAAGGAAACGGAGACACTCCGTCTTACGGTTCGTGTCGGTAAATGTTCAAAAATAGTATATCCTACGTTTCTCCATTTAGAAAACGGACTGAGTTCTGTACATTTGGTATAAATATAATAAAATATATGGAATTGGAGTAATCTAAAAAGTGTTATACCTATTGTACGTTTGTTGCAACGGCTAATCCGATCTAGGAAGGTCTACCTGGCATATAAGTGGTTCCAATTGTAATCCAAGTAGTGCGCAATTCATTTTAATTTAAATTGTTATTGGTCCATTCACTTTAATGGCCATTCGTATTACAATACGGCTGCATTCAGTTAAATAATTACCAATTGTAGATTAAAATTGTCTAACAGTCAAATTTAAATTGCTTGTGCATTTTACTTAATTGTATTATCATTAAGAGTCTTCCCTAAATAAACAACTATTTATCACTGTAAAAAATTTAATTTTTGCATTGTAAATTCTTTAGTGAAATCTTTGATGAATACAGTACATTATTTTTGTAAAAGGCTTTTTAATTATTCCCCTACACGGATTGACAGAGAAATGAGACTATACTGTATGACAGATTTTATTTATATATATATATAAATTTTTTCTTGTTTATCCTGTAGTTTGACATTTAAATTGAAAACGAAAATAGAATTCCTTTTCATAAAGAACTAAGAACTTTAAAATCCGATAAAAGATGATATAAGAAATCCTCGCAGTTGATTGGTTGAAAGCTTTTTAAGGGTTCAGCAGTTAAGTGTTTTTGAACATCTTCAATTCATGTTTGGAGAAAATTTTCAGGGGTGATCATAAATACAGATGAAACAATAAAGGGGTTTTCACTTTATGGTTTTATATATATATATATATATATATATATATATATATATATATATATATATACTTTTGGTAACCTTTGGTTTGCTTCCGCCTGAATTGTACATTCTGATGAAGGTCACATTTTTCACTCCAGCTTAGACCTACAGTTCAACGTGGAATCCCACCCACGCCCCACAAGCAGCCCAGCGTCTTAACCACTAGGCCACCCAGAGTCCCCATTAATCTATCAACCACTTTCTTTATTGTGTGGAAGGCTGAACAGCTGGTTTTTGCTGCGCGCCGGCTGCCGTCACCGGGTCTCGATCCCGGGGCCGATGGATTCGTAGTCAGCAACGCTATCCACTATATCACCGAAGCGCATTTTATATATATATATATATATATATATACACTGTGTGTGTGTGTGTGTGTGTGTGTGTATATATATATATGTGTGTGTGTGTGTGTGTGTGTACTCGGAAATCTTCAGATTCGTCCTCTATTTTCGTTGGCGGTCATTGAAGTTACATTAGCTTAGCTCCTACGTATGATGTCTTTTATTTTCTCGAATTTCACTCGCGTTCGGATTTTAATTCAAAAAACTCGAAATCAAATTACTACTTGATGCTACCTCAGCATTTTGAGCTCTCATTTTTTGTTTAATTTTATTTTATTTAAGGTTAGGTTCGGTTAGGTTAATCTAACCTAACCTAACCTAAATTTAACCCCAAAAAACATCTACAACGAGGTACTAGCTATTTTCGGTGTAGGAGAAAAGTGCTACAAAGATCGGAGCGAACGTAACTTTTAGTGACATTCTCTCCCTCGTACGACTATATTAGTTACAAAATACAATCAGAACTTCGCCACCTACTCATTCCTCTTTACCCTCAAATTAACCTTCAATATGTATTCACCAATAAAAACAACATTAAATCGTATCTTAACCATACAAAGAAAAAAAAAACCAGCCCCTTGTTTCGTCCACTACTTACTGTTTCAGCTGTACTCGCTGTAAAGCGAGTTATATTGGCAGCACCATTCACCAATATCAAACGAGAGTGGATGAACATCGCGGCATTTCCACCAGAACATTACAACCTTTAAATAAACCATCGAAATCAGCAATAAGAAATCATTGCCACCTCCACAATCACCCACTACTTCCCACCAATTTCAAAATTATCAAGTCAGCAATCAGCCTACCAACTAACCGACCTCCGAATACTCAAATCCCTATATATCCTTAGTACATAACCAACCCTCAACGACTACAGTTCTTCTTTCAACTTAAATATAGCTAAATATTTCTTCTGGCTCATCACTGAAAAAGAAATCCGCTACCATTTTTCGGCTTTTGAATATTCCTAACATGGATACCTCAACACTCAACCATTCCCAACCTTTATACAATTACATTACCCCCCCCCCCCATATAATAACCTGGTAAGATTTGTTTTCAATATTCGTTTCACCTTATAACCTTTGCATATTTTAACCGTTGTCTTACCCCTCCACATTTTATATATCTTTTTAAATTTGAAATATCATATGACTACATAAATATTGTACAAAATTTTTGGTGCTGGTTAAGTGTGCGGTCTACCTACGATTCGGCGGTCTATCTTTTAATTATAGCTTCTTATCTTGTTTACTAATTGTTTGTTTACATCCCATTGTCAATCGCCCTTGACGATTGGTTAGGTTTAGTCATGATATTTTCGTTAGTTTTAACGAAAATATCATGATTAAACCTAACCAATCGTAGGTAGACCGCACACTTAACCAGCACCAAATTTTTTACTCATTATGTCTGTTCACTTTTTTACTTTTTATTTTTTTTAGCACTGATGATGGAAATAGAATTTCCGAAACGGGTACTTACGTATTAACGGGGGGCCACCACATATTGATGATTGGTTAGGTTAAGTTGTAATATTTTCGTTAGTTGAAAATTTCTAATACATCATATTTTTTAAATAGCAATATTTTTTTTAAATATTTACAATGATTTATATTTCAAATATTTACAATGATGTTTGGCTTGCAAAAAAGAGACCTCATCTTCACTTTTTGGTAGATCCCAAATTTTTATCATGAGTAAGCCTTAAAAGATTAATTTTTTCAGAAAATTGTATAAAAAAATATTTTAAAAAATATTGCCATTTAAAAAATATGATGTATTAGAAATTTTCAACTAACGAAAATATCACAACTTAACCTAGCAAATCATCAATATGTGGTGGCCCTCCGTTAATACGTAAGTACCCCGAAACGTCTGTAAATAGACATATCCCATCTCCTCGTCCTCTTATTCCTTACAATATATATATATATATACAGTATATATATAAAGGCGGAGTGAAACCAGACAAAAGTTTTCTTTCCCTTTAAAAGGCACACTGAAATTATATTGTGGTTTTAATTAGGAAACACAAAGAAAACTGAAATAATATTCTAGAATTATCTTGAACTGACCCATTTTTGCCAAAATATGAAATGGGTGTCGTAAGTGGTTTACGATGGTTTATAACTGATTCTTGGCTACGTTGTTGGGGAAACAAATAGATATAACCCACACAAAACTTTAAAATATATCTTCTGCAAATAATTTTCAGGTTATTTAATGAATTTCTATTTACTTTTCTTTTCTGGGTTAATGATTTTCTCGAATTTAGTGTTTTGTTGCAAGGAATATAAAGAAACAAGGAAAGAAAAATAACCATTTTTTTTAACTTCTTTTATTAAATACATAATTATAGAGTATAGAAACACACAGCAAATGAGTACACAAGTGGTAACTGCAAAAAACAACCTTAACTATTCGAATAAAGAAAGTAAACTTTTAGCAAAATCCTTTTTGGTTTCTATGTCTGGCATCAGACTACGTGACATCATTCTAGTTTTTATAAAACCACCTCGTGCTTCAAACCCAAATACCGAACTTGAAGAGTCCATCACAATTTAATACAACGCTCTACGTTCTGGGTATGATTGGGATAATTTGGAATGTTCAATACGTTTTCTTTGATAGGTGAAATTTTTGCTTTTTTTTTGCTTCATTGTAAGAGATAGCTCACTTAGTTTAGTATTATTCCAATTAATTATTTCATCCCAGACCTTTGCCTCAAAATTAAGATTAGGAACCTTGAAATCTCTCAATTCTAAATTTTGACCAGTCCCATTTCACATGTCCATAATTTTGCTAACAGCTTTTGAGCCATTTATGCAATTAGGTCTACACTTGATATCAAACCAAATAGGACCATAATTTGTCACAATAAAGTGTGTTATTGTGTACAGTTTGTTTGTTGGTTTCACTGTTGAAACATAAAGCCTACAAACTCTATTAGCAAGAGTTAACCATCTAGCATGAATAAGAGTACCTGGCTTTACATGAGCAAGGTTCATCAACTGTACAATTTCTGATTGCTGAAATAATGTGGTATAAATACTGCTGATCTCTACTAAGATCATCAACAATGTGTTGTGGCAGACATAATAGTTCTTTAACACTAGTTATAGGTTTAAATTGTACTGCTGGATTGTTTTCACAAAACTGAATGGCTTTCCAAATAGGACCAACAAAGGTACTTGCCCCAGATGTTGTGCCATCCAATGTTTCTAAAAATGTCTTAGAGGTAATTCACTTGTATGAAGCATACAAATGAACCACTGAAGTGGCCTACCAAGTGATTTCTCCATAACATGTCACACCTCCTTTATAACCAGTGTTGGTATTTGTGCTATCACAGCCTATTACAGCTATATCATTTTTTAGATGTCCCTCTTTAATAACTGATAATACTGAATTTGCTATGTCTGCAGCCTTACTCGATGCTGGTGTCTGATGGGTAATATACTCTCCGCCTGGTTCAGCAATCATTACATAGTGTTGTTCACTCTTCTTTTCACTGTACCACCTATCATTGACTTTCACTTTACTTAAAGTCTGATCCTTTCGACCATCGAAGTATATGGACGTAATAGGATTCACTTTATCACTTTTCAATGTTTTTCGAAGTCTTTCTCTTTCTGTCCGCACTTTATTTCTCTCTATTACGAGATGGTCATCTTCTTTGGTGATCATACCAACGTCTATCAAAGTTGCAGTTGCAATAGCAGCAGTAGCACGATCTGATACATCGAATCTATCTGTCTGCATTGCAACATGCCGCAAAGATATTCTCATTTGGCTTCCAGTATTTTCAAAACCAGTCTTCAGTTTCCATTATCCCGTTGTCACTGTCTTCATCTAAAGAATTTTCTATTAAGCTCAAAAGTTGAACTTCACTGGCACGATTGATTGTTTTCTTTTCTTTACTTGTTCTGAGAGCTTCCTCTTGTATCTCTTTTGTAAAATTTGTGTGGCATGCACATCTACACTACCTACGTATATTTTAGGATCATGCCTCTGATCAAGTAGAAACTGTAATTCCTCTTTTGGTATTTTTTATCTCTCCGACATATGCAATCTATGTGAATGTATTCATACTCATCACTGTATCCTTTGTCTGTATGAGATTTTAAATTACATTTACAGGCACATATATCAAACAAATTACTGAGACTATTCATATATTCATTTTTTAGTTTCACTGATGTTTTTGATCTACTCAACGGTGCTCCTCTTTCTATGAATCTTGCTACCTTTTGAAACACAGCTTTTTCCTGAACTGTGGGGATTGATGCTTGCTGCCAAAGTTTTGGTAGCTTCTGAGTTATTTGTCTGATGATTGGCTTGTTAGCTGCATTTTTTCCTTCCTTCAAGATGGAGAAAGTACAGAGCCACTTGTAAATTAGTTGACAAAAGATTATGAGGCAACTTCTCAGGAGTTCCAAATATACAATGTTGCTCAGAATGCCTTGTGCTCACAAATCTTTTCCTTGCTGAATAGCATGGGGAACTTGAAAGCGTAGACGCTGCTGCATGGAAAGGTGTTGGTGTAGAGTTGCTGCAAGAGGGGATGTTGCTAGGTTGATATTATGAAGAAGGATGTTGTTTCCGTTGTGGAGACACTGGTGTGTGGGATGCTGGTTCCATCTCTGCTCTTCTATAAGTGTCAAAAGACACGATGCGTACAAGTATACAGTACGACCTTGGCAGGAATACTTAAATCTGGGAATGACGAAAAATAATATATTAACGTTATAAAAATTTATAATTATGGTTTCATAATGACATTAATGGAAGTTATTCATATGATGTAATGTTGACGGATGTATGCTTGATGAGAACTCTATTTTCTGTGTTTGTTAAATTGTATTCATGCAAAAATAGGGCGGTTAGAGAAACCTGGCACAATTTGTATCATCAATCATATTCGTTTTTCTCAGCAAAAACTACAATAAAATATCAGTGTGCCATTGTAAATTATCATTTTCACTCCGACCTAATATATACACACACACACACACACACTGTGTATATATATATATATATATATATAATGCAAACCACAAGGAAAAGGAAGAATGATTCGAAGGCCTTTTGTGTACTCAACAGTAAACCTTGTTATTCCCTGACGAGTTGTACTGTTGAATACACGAGAGACTTTGGAGTCATTTTTCTTTTTCCTTATGAGTTTGCAGCATTGATTATATTTCACATGTATAATTGTGAAATTCGTCCCATATAACAAGCTTGACCTTTGTGAAATGAGGAATCATCGCACGGAACATTTGAAAGGTATACAGTAGATATATATATATATATATATATATATATAGAGAGAGAGAGAGAGAGAGAGAGAGAGAGAGAGAATACGTTGTCAACGTTGATTTTAATTTTGGTATTTGTTGTCAACTACGACAAAATAGAGAAAAGCAAGGAATTTTAGTCTATAATCTTACTGAAAGATGTACTGTAGAAATGTGTTGCATTAGCTACTTTTTTCCATCCTCGCGAAAGATTTCATTAATCGATTGATGGAGGGATTAATGGGAAGAAACAGTTAATTCACGTTTAACGACCTAACTGATTAGTACTGTACTGTATATATTTACAGTATATATATATATATATAATATATATATATATATATGTACAGGGTTATTACAAAAGAAATAGACAGTTTCAAATATTTATTAAACCAAAACTATTTATGATATTGACATTTACTATGCACAGTTTTATAGAGAAAGTCTTGGAATATTTTACAGCAACTTACAGATGTTCGATGTGTGCACCCCTAGTCACACGGCATATATCAGCGCGGTAGTCGATTTCTTGCCAAACACGCGTTAACATATCTTCATCAACACTATGATATTGACATTTACGATGTACAGTTTTGTAGAGAAACTCTTGAAGTTTTAGCCACGTCGTACGTAAGCAACGTCGTACGCTTGGCAGTGTGCCAATAAGGCTGTCGGCAACAGCGTGTGTACAGTGTTCCACTATCAGTGACCAGTCAGCGAGCAGTGAGGTACGGTGCCTGCTAATGCTGTGGAGAAGGCGTTTTGTGTGCTTGATTTAAGCAAAACGAATTCCGTTACTGTTGTGCAACGGCATTTTAGAACACGTTTCGGGAAATCGCCGCCGACTAGACAATCCATCTACGATTGGTACAGGAAATTTGAAACAACAGGATGTTTGTGTAAAGGTAAAAGTCCTGGAAGACCACAGGTATCTGAAGAACAAGTGGAGCGTGTTCGTGCCAGTTACCTACGCAGCTCACAGAAATCCACAACGAGGGCAAGTCTGGAGTTACAAATTCCACAACCGACTGTTTGGAAAGTTTTGCGGAAACGGTTGAAAATGATTCCTTACAAGCTGCAGATATTGCAAAGTCTAAGTGACCAGGACAAAAACACACGCCGTGATTTCTGTACAGAAATGCAGGAGCGATGTGAAGATGAAGATGGGTTTATGGAGCGTCTAATTTTCAGCGACGAGTCGACTTTCCACATCAGTGGGAAGGTAAACAAACAGAACGTTCGCATATGGGGTACTGAAATCCTAGAGCAACAGTGGAGCATGTGCGAGATTCTCCAAAGGTTAATGTTTTCTGTGCTATGTCCTGTAAAAAAGTGTATGGCCCCTTCTTTTTCGCAGAGAAAACTGTAACAGGAGCTTCTTATCTCGACATGCTAATGAATTGGCTGATGCCTCAACTGCACGAAGACAGTGACAACTTTATTTTTCAACAGGATGGAGCCCGCCCCACTGGCACCGGCAAGTTCGACATTACCTCGATGCAAATCTTCCAAAGCGCTGGATTGGCCGCGCAACAGCCGACAACATGTCACTCATACGTTGGCCACCACGAAGTCCAGATCTAACAGCTTGCGACTTTTTCTTATGGGGATATGTCAAAGACAAGGTGTTCGTCCCTCCCCTTCCTGTTAATTTAGATGATCTGAAACAACGTATCACAAGAGCTGTTGCTAGTGTTAATGAAGATATGCTAACGTGTGTTTGGCAAGAAATCGACTACCGCGCTGATATATGCCGTGTGACTAGGGGTGCACACATCGAACATCTGTAAGTTGCTGTAAAATATTCCAAGACTTTCTCTATAAAACTGTGCATAGTAAATGTCAATATCATAAATAGTTTTGGTTTAATAAATATTTGAAACTGTCTATTTCTTTTGTAATAACCCTGTATATATATGTATATATATATATATATATATATATATATATATATATATATATATATATATATATATATATACATACTTGAAGAAACAATATCTAAAACATTGACAGTAATTCAACTATTTATAGCTGTTTCCTAGATATACAGTACTGGCCAAATTATTAGGAATTTTTTAAAAATTTCATTTTTGGTATAAAATGTTAAATTAAACCAATTTTAAACGTTGAAAAGTTATTTATTTCTACACAAGAATACATGGTCATTATTTAGCAATAGTTTAGTACTTAGTTTGACCCCCCTTAGCTGCCTTAAGGGCTGCGACACGCTTCGGCATGCCATGAATCAATTTTTTGCATAATTCCTTAATACGTGTAGAGTGAAACCAGACTTGAATAAGTCGCTCTATGAGTTGGTGTTTTGTTGTTATCGGCGTTTCATGGATTACGTCCTTTAAAATACACCATAAACTTTCGATTGGGTTCATGTCTGGAGAATTTCCAGCCCATGGGAGCAACCGAACACTATTTTCATGACACCATTTTTTAACCGACTTTGCCGTGTGGCATGGAGCTGAGTCTTGTTGAAAAATCCAACGTCTATTACCATACCATTCCCTTACTTGAGGCAGTAGACGTCTTCTTAGTACTTCTATATACTTGACTTGGTTCATATTCCCCTCAACAATGCTCAAACGACTAGTTCCATGCACAGAAATTGCTCCCCAAACCATGATCTTTTGTGGAAATTTCACCGTTTTCATCAGACACTCAGGCAAAAATTCTTCTCCAGGCCTCCTTCTTACACTTTGAACACGATCGTCAAGCACGGCAATCGTTGAATCATCGGAGAACACCACCTGCAATCAAAGAAAGCCCTGTGAAAGAGTCAGTGCATAGCGTATGAAGTACAGCTAAAACGAAGTACAGTATGACTTGCTGCTTTACAGATATTTTTACTGCAGTTTTATCACTTACTGTAAATACACTTCTATGCATACTGTATTTACTGTATTAACATTCTATTTAATGTTAAATATTATTCTTACCTGTTCCCAATCCTCACTAGTCCAGTTAATGTGTTCCTTTGCCCATGCAAAACGTGCCTTCTTCATAGCCTCAGTGAGCTTGGGCTTCTTCCTTGAGCGGTAGGCTTTGAAGCCGGCAGTTAGAAGCCTCCTGTTGACTGTTCTACGACTAATATTGATGCCATCAGCCGCTAGACTACTGGAAATGTTTTTGCAAGTAGCTCTTCTATTTCTAAGAGACAAAATTGCAATCTGTCTATCAGTTCTGGAGTCGTTACCCTTTTTCTGCCGCATCTTCCAACCCTTTTGGGGCCTACATTTTCTCCAAATACCATTTTTTTTCTTAATACGAAGTACTGACTGTGGTGAAACATGGAGTTTGGCAGCGATTTCCTTTTGTTTAAATGTAGAAGAAGTTAATAAAACCTGTATTTGCCCAATTTTCCGTGGACTCAAGTCATTCTTTCGCCCCATTTTCAAATTCACTTAAAAACTGTAACAAATAATTGCCGAAATTGGGTAAATACACTATTTAAATTAAACGGTAGTTACAATGACACGTAAAAGAAGAGAAACACACCCGCATCGCACGACAACCAAACGACAACTGACGAACAAACACGCTTCGTTCGACTAAAGAATTATGCAAAAAATTGATTCATGGCATGCCGAAGCGTGTCGCAGCCATTATGGCAGCTAAGGTGGGTCAAACTAAGTACTAAACTATTGCTAAATAATGACCATGTATTCTTGTGTAGAAATAAATAACTTTTCAACGTTTAAAATTGGTTTAATTTAACATTTTATACCAAAAAATGAAATTTTAAAAAAATTCCTAATAATTTGGCCAGTACTGTAAGTAAGGCATATAATAGAGTGAACCACAATATTTTATTTAAAAAACTAGAAGAGAGGAAGGTTCCCATGTACATATTATATTTATTTAAATTTTGGTATTCCCACCAATCTTTTACCGTTAGGTGGGGCAATGTACTATCCGAATGTTTTGGCTCCTCTTGCGGGGTGAGACAAGGCGCCTTGCTCTCCCCTATGTTGTTTAATGTGTATATTCACGGATTAATTGCTTCACTTAATGAGGCAACAGTGTGATGTTGTATAGATAACACAAGGATAAATAACTTAGTTTATGCCGATGATATGGTGTTAATAAGTCCCTCTGTTAAAGGTCTGGATCGGCTACTAAAAGTCTGCGAAGTGTATTCGCAGAAATATGATATTCTTTTTAATGTTACAAAAACTAAGATTATGCAATTTCATCCTAAAAGCTATAATCAGCCAGCTGATATTAGGTTTAAAATGAAAGGTGAAGTAATTGAGGAAGTATAAGAGTTTAAGTATTTGGGTCAAACTATTACCAGCTCATTGAGTGATGACTCGGATATAAGAAAACAATCTCGAAGCCGTTGTGCTAAAGCGAATATGACTATAAGGAACTTTCGGTTCTGTACAACTGAAGCTAAAGACACTCTCTTTCGTACTTTCTGTAGTAATATTTATGGACAGCAACTCTGGGTGAATTATAAAAAAGGTTCTGGCCAAACGGCCCAAACCCTAAATTTGTTGGACAACAGGTCTTTCAGACTCTTACATAAATTACCACCGAGATGTTTAGCTTCGCAAATGTTTGCTACTCGCAATGTCCCGAGCTTCCCGGAGGTAACAAGACGTGTTCAATACAGTCTGATGAAAAGAATTAAAAAATCAACCAACCCGATTATCCAAGCTATGCATGAATCCTGCCGTTTATCCTCTAAGGCCTAAACTATGGAATTCTTGGTACGAAAACGTCTGTCTGTAGCTCCACTTAACTCCGACATTACTGTATTATTTCTAAGCAACTGTATATATTTCTATCCTTAGTATGTGAACTGCCATTGTATTAATAATTCACTAGGCAACAAAGATTTTGTTACAGAAGACCAAATAGGTGCTCCTAGCTAATTTCGGTATGCTGATTTCAAATCTATAATTAGATTTTTTCTATCACGTCTAGATTTTGTGTAAAATGCAAATCACTTTTAGTAAAATTTTCTACCACGTCCAGATTTTGGTTTTAATCGGCTTAATGCCAGTAATATGAAACTTGCTTTTCAAGGTTAAAGCAATTTTTTTTGCCAACTATATACAAATTCGAACAATTTTGATAAATAAAATTTATCCCGAGTTGGCAACACTGAGTCAAGAGCATAGTAACGGGCAACGGCCCAACGGTCAGTCGCTACGTGACAGTCAAGCAGAACGGTTGTTGAAGCTCTCTGCCTATGAGCAAGTGACAGGTTGTGGTGACTTGTGTGTTTTTATAGCATTTGTTTTGTACTACGGTGTGTATTTCTTTTTATTTTGCACATCGTAATAATTACTTTCTACGTTTTTTCAGATATTGTATGGTAATTCAAAATGGCATCAAATAGACGTGCTTGTGTAAATCACCCAGACAACTTCTGCTTTGTCTGTGGACAATATACACCTAAGCCACAACGTAGAAACATAACAACAAAGATTAAACTTGCCTACAAGTGTTATTTTGACTGTAAGTTAGGAGACCAACAGAGGGACTGGGCACCACATATTTGCTGTGCACAGTGCAATGCAATGTTAATAGCTTGGATGAATGGTAAAAGAAAAGCTATGCCGTTCTCAGTCCCCATGGTTTGGCGTGAGCCGAAAAATCACTTCAATGATTGTTATTTTTGTTTGACAAAGATTGCTGGTTTCACAAAGAAAAACAAATCAAAGATCACGTACCCAAACTGCGAATCAGCAATGAAACCAGTACCACATGATGAAACAAATCCACCACCAGTTCCACCAGCAACGATAACAGACAGCAGTTCATCTGAAGATTCTGCTAGTGATATAGAAACAGGGAAAGATGGCATATATGTTCCAGATGCAAATATTTCCCCACATTTGTTAAGTCAAGCGGAGTTAAATGACTTAGTGCGCGATTTGGAATTACCAAAAGAAAAGGCAGAGTTGCTTGGTTCAAGACTTCAAGAATTTAATCTTCTCCAACCAAACACCAAAGTTTCCCATTTCCGCCATCGCCATTTGCAGTTTTCATCATTTTACTTACAGGAAGAAAACGTTTGTTTCTGCCCGATATCAGTGGTCTGATGCAAGGGATTGGCTGTCGCTATGATCCAAAAGAATGGAGACTGTTCATTGACTCTAGTAAAGCTAGCCTTAAAGCTGTATTACTGCACAACGGCAATGAAAAACCTTCAATACCTGTAGCACATGCCACTGGCCTTAATGAGACTTATGAATCGATGAAACTGCTGCTAAGACTCATCAAATATAAGGACCACACATGGAATATTTGTGGCGACCTTAAGTTGTATCATTACTTCTTGGGTTACAGTTGGGCTACACAAAGCATATGTGCTTTTTGTGTCTATGGAACAGCAGAGATGACAAGAACCACTACAAAAAACATGATTGGCCATCTAGAACTGACATGTTGTTGGTAAATACAATGTGAAACACCCAGCACTTATTGACCTCAGAAAGTACATCTTCCACCACTTCACATTAAACTTGGCCTTATGAAAAATTTCGTGAAGGGTATGGATCATCAAGGTAGTGGTTTCCAATATTTAAAGGATAAATTCAAAGGAATATTGACAGATGCTAAGCTAGAAGCTGGAGTTTTCACTGGACCACAGATCCGCAGTGTCATCCACGACTCATCGTTTCCATCTAACCTAAATGAGAATGAACTAGGAGCATGGACATCTTTCGTTGAAGTTGTCAAAAATTTTCTTGGAAACCACAAAGCTGAAAACCACCGTAAACTCGTAGAAAACATGCTTAAATCTTATGAAATAATGGGATGCAGAATGTCTTTGAAAATTCATTTTTTACATTCTCATCTTGACTTCTTCCCGGCCAACCTTGGGGCTGTAAGTGACGAGCATGGTGAGCGCTTCCACCAACAGATCTCAGTTATGGAAAACAGATACCAAGGTAATTTCAACCCAAATATGATGGGAGATTATTGTTGGTTCCTGCAGAAGGAGAGCTCGTCATCCTACAAGCGACAAAGGAAGAGGACACACCAAAGTTTCACTTAAGAACAGGAATTTGCCTTTCAGTAGTAACAACAAAATACTAACGCGCTTTGGGTGGATGGTTGGGCGCAGGGGTGGTAACTCCGCCAGCGGAATTCCGCTGTCTGTCTTAAGCCAGAATAAAGGAGGAAAGACATCCCTGTTCACTAATTATTTAAGTATGCTTAACATAAAACGTGGCACGGAAAAGTAGCTTAGACGGCTTTCGTAATAGAAGCGGGTGAGAAAAAAAATGAAAAATAGGGGTTTTCGGTTATACAAAATCTGGACGTGATAGAGAAATTTTGATATCAGATCTGAAATCAGCATCACCGCTTTAGTAGGAATCAGTAGTTCACGTGTTCATATATACCAGGTGGCCTCCAAAAATGTCCCTATCTTTAAATAAATGTTCTAAGCTATAAAAAGAAATCTAGACACACAGACAAACGTAATAAGCACGTAAACCATAGGAGTTTATTAACCTTAATTAAACATGTTCACTGTAATAGTCATTTTTTCTTACACAATATTCAACCTTCGGCAAATATTTGACGTAATGTTTGGAAATTGTTCAGCTGGAATGCTAATCATTACTTCACAGACTTTGGTCTTTGGTTTTTCAAGTGTCCTAGTCTTCGTAGAATAGATCCTCTCTTTTATGTAATCCCACAAAAAAAAAAGTCAGGGGGTGTAAGGTCAGGTGAGTATGGGGACAATTCCACTGGCTCATGAAGGGAGATTAGTCACCAGGAAAAATGCTTACCTAAAAGTTGCGAGTTTTTTAGAAGCAGTTTGTGGCGGTGCTCAATTCTGCTGAAACCACTGTGAATCTGGGGTAATTCAGTTATTTCTTTTACTGAACAAACTTATAAGTTGAGGTTAGAAGAAATTTTGTAGTATCTGACAATATGTATTTTGCGTTACCGTTTCTGCTTTTCCAGTTTTATTCTCAAAGAAATACGAACCTTCTATACCCTATCACCCAACAGTGACCCAAATGTTGAGTTTAGCAACACTACATGGAACTTCTATTGGAGCGCCAGCATGACTTCCCCAGTAACGAAAGTTTTCTACGAAATTCCTTCGAAATTAGGAAAAGTTATTGCTCTCTAAATGAAATGGTGAAAGAACGGTTTTATTATACAATCTTTATTAGCTATTAAGTAATGAAAGTTTGGAAATGTATAGGTATATGCATATAGATATATACAGAATAAAACCCCAATACTAAAGTATACATCCATTATAAAATAATGGGCAAATAAAAATAGGGACATTGTAGCATGTGTGTTACACGTAAACCGTGCATGGAACAAGGAACTCTTATGGGATATTAAATCCACTGTAGTTCGAGTAAGTAATGGTAAATAGCAAATACTGAAGTTTTTCTTTTTCATGATAGAAGCCCAACGTGTGCAACGAGTCACTAGGAAATAGGCCCCAAAATATAGCTTCTCTGCAAATATGCTAAGCAGGTAGGACCCGGACCCAGCTTTGGGCCAGGGTCCAGGGTTAAAGCTGACCTAGACAGCTACATTCAGAGCCTCACTTTTCGCAAGAAACTCGTTACATTTACGTCGGATCGAATACATCAAAGAAAAAAGGTAACTATTGTATTTTTAGCCAAAATCCAAAACTTAAACCTCAACCGGAAATTTGAACGTCCACTTTTCAAGGCAATTTTCAAGGCAATTAAATCAGAATTTTCAAGGCAATTAAATCAGAAAATGCATGAGAAATTAAAACTTACTGGATCATAAAGAAGATAAAACTTTCTCGCCAAAGAAAACAGATTATTAAACATGTAAAAAACTGTCAAATAAATCGGGAAAAAAGTTGACAAAGAAATAAAACTAATGTGAAGCGTTCATTCATTCTGAAATCTCTCGATGAAGAATCCAAAGCAACGGTTAAAGGTAACATCTAGGAAGCTCATTTCCCCCCTACATGGGGGGATTGAGTGTGCCCCGAGTGTCACCTGAGCCAGAGTGAAAACAAGGTAAGTGGCCGGCTCAACCCCACTCGATACCAGCGTCCGGGAGCGAACCAAGGCCTCACTGCTCAGAGACTGCCAACGTAACCACTGAGCTATCAGGCGCTCACAAGACCAGAAAGTATAAAAATAACTCAAAATATTCTTAAAACAAAAGACAGTGATAATATCAGACCCTTCAATAGCAACAGTTAAGACTACAGCCATGTTCCTCCCTAAAATATGATCGAAATGCTTGTTTAATGAACAGCTGGGAAGGAAGAACGCGATGAAGTGCATGGAAAATTAAATTAGAGCTAGAGGTGCTCGAACCCGCGGCGTCGTGTCGTTTCATGCAGAGTCAGCGATCCTACCACGCAACGAGGGTTGGAGTCCCACTATCTCCTATAGACTGAAAAGTAAAGTTGATCCATACAGAACGTCTTTTTCACAGTTGTAAATGTTCCTTTCGAACCGATTACACTGGTCAACACTCATTTTATTGCCAATCATATTAGAGTGATTTTGGGGTAACTTTGTAGTGCTGATTCCGAATATGACATCGGTTTTGCTAGATTGGCTCTAATTTATGAGATAATTGGTACCCCATTGAAACACGTAAAAATGCAAAAATTTAACGTTCAGGCGGAGCCTACTTACAAATCGCATTGAAATTGTCTCAAATCATACAAAAGTAAACACGTGAAATACATAATGGCATTTTATTCGGTCTCACCATCTAGAATGTTCCGGTAGTTTCCCATATGCACGCGTTATGGTTACGTTTCCTATTAATTGAGGGTATTCATTATCTCAAGAACTAGAGCCAAATCGGAAAAACTACTTTCATTTTGGAATTCAGCAACCCCAAAATACCCTAAATTCGTACGAATTTCCTTGGCAACGAAAAAAAAATTTTTTTTTGTTGACCTGTGTTATAGAACAATTTCCTGGAAAAGTGACTGATCCATCTTTCCTTTCTGGATCGATTTTGGCCCAATTATATTTTAATGTCGATGTAATTGGTTCATAATATAATCGGCCCAGAATGGAAGAATGTTCCAACACCTTCAATGATGGTCATTCATTTTATCAAGAAATCGTTCCATAATCGGTTCAGCAAATGGAACAAATCAAATTGTAGAGGTGCTGTTTTGTATGGAACAACTTCACTTTAATGTGTAATTTCACACTTTATCGCTTTTTTCCTTCCCATCTCAATCAAGTACGGTTATTGCACTTAAAAACGGATTCATAATTCAAACATTGATTCTAAAATCTCTCGATGAAAAATACAAAGCAAAAAAGTATAAAAATAATTCAAAATATTTTCGTATTTTAGAAAAAACAAAACGAAATGCAGTGACAATATCAGACCCTTAAAATAACAAAAGAGATGATACATTTTTCTTCTCAAACAATGCGTGAACGTCTTGTTTATTGATGGCAGTTTTTAATTCAAGATTTAGTTCACTTAAACTTGAAATGAAGATCGAAAATCTCAGTGCGTTTTTCAACCTAATACCCGAGAACTCACGACTGGTTTTCGAGTGAAAAACTTGCTCCGTGATGTTGATCTTTCAGAAACATAATTAACTACATATAGTAAAGAAAAGCACACATGCTACCGGTTGTATGACCAGTAGCCAACGAACTACACAAAATATCCAAAGAAAAAGAAAGGTAAGATTTACGAAGTCATATTTGAAACTATAATGGTTGCCATGTATGCTTTATCATGCTTGCCAACTTTTTGAAAAGCAAAAGCGGAAGGATTTGTAATCAATGCTTGGAGGTCCGGGAGCAGGCCCGCCCCCCGGAAATTTTTTAAAAATCTAGCCTTGCTGTATGCACTCTAGTGCATTCTGAGCATAAAGGGTTCGATATTATTTGCTTGTTGCACATTTGTATAGCCTTCAAATCGGAAATCGGTAGCCTGCCACCTAAATCGATAGGGTTCGCAAGTATGTTTTATGATGGACCATTCTTTTTTCCCAAAATATCGTTCCATAATCGATTCATCAAATGGAACAAGTTAATTTTTTTTAAATGGTGTTCTATAAGGAACAACTTAACTTTACAGTGTCTGTACAGTTGCGCTCATTATTCGTAGGACACTTTTGAGAACAGATAGCGACACCTGGCATATATTTGTTGTCTGTACTACAAACAGTTTTAATATTTTATGAATGAATCGACTCATTGCCAAATGTCTTTAAGAACATAATTATTTCCATTCATCACTCTGGTTTACATATTACTAAGGAAACATAAATGAATAATTCAGTATAAATTCAAGAAGGGGATATATATCAACAAAGAGGATGTCAATGAAGCGAATAAAAACATGGTCTTGTAAAAACTGAAAAAAACCTTCGGACGTGATGAAAATGTTAATGGTACTGGCAAGCCTGTTATCCTGAAGGAACTGAAGTTTCAATATATAAAAACAGCTGAAGGTAGGCATTATTACGCCCTGAGCAAATTCCAAATTGATTCATTTGTTTATTTATTTATTTACAATTAATATTGAACAGGGATTCAGATATTATTTTGTGTTATAACAAAAACAGAGCAAAAACCTAATATATATAAATATATATATAGGTGGTTTATGAATGAAAAACCAATGTTTTGATGCATATTAAATTTTAATAACATTATAACATTACCAGATTGATGGGTATCCGTAAGTTTCATACGTCACTGCTTAGAATATCTTCCAATTGGCAAATGGATGACAGCTGAATGGATACTACTGGTATGACATTGTTATATTCGGAGCAAATGCTATTTCTAGATCAGCGACACTGATATAGTAATAAAGAGTCACTGAGAGAAATATTATTTAGAAACGAAGAATGTTTTGTATTGAGGAGCATCATAAATGCATATAAATGTAAAAAAACTTCACTTATTTCTACGTGAAAGTCAAAATATGAAAATAAAACCCCACTCTAACCTAAGTGTAAATTTCTTAATGGTCTCTGGATTGTTTCCTTACTCGCTTTTAGTTCATTCGATTTTTTTTTTTTTTTTTTGTAAAATGTAACTGGAATAATAAACGTAAATGTAAATGTAATAATGGAAGTAATAAATGTGGAAATAAATATAAATGCAACAGATGTAATAATAAAGGTAATATTATAAATTTAATAATTAGGGTAAAGGTGATAATAATAAATGTTAAAAAAATGTAAATGCAATAATAAATGCAGTAATTATGTCAAAATATTAGAATCTGCATGTATAGAACAAGAAGATAGTTTTAATTTGTGCGAATGTACTTATAAGCGGGACCCTGTAATAAAATGCCCTTCCGGTGTCGGGAGAATGGTATCTAACCTAGGTGCAAATTTCTCAATGGTCTCTGGAATGTTTCCTTCTCGCCTTTTTCATTCGCTTTTCGGTTTATAAGTTCTGTATAATAAACAACAATGTAATAACCAATGTAATAATAAATTTATAATTTCTGTAATAAATAATAATGCAATATTAAATGTAATAAATTTAATAATAAATGTAATAATTATGTAAAAAATAATAGAATCTGTATGTTTAGAACAGGAAGTTAGTTTTAAATTTGTGCGAATGTGCTTATAAGCGGGTGCCTTTAATGAAAATGCCCTTCCGGTGTCGGGAGTACGGGATCTAACCTAGTGCAAATTTCTTAACGGTCGGTCCCTGGACTGTTTTCCCTCTTGTTTTGGTTCATTCGTTTTTCTCTATCCACCCGAGGAGGATGCCAGTGGCCATCGAAACTGTTGTGGAAATAAACTCTGTCTATTAGAGTGGGTTTTTATTTTCATATTCATGTTACAACTTAAGTGTTGAACCACCGCAGCTGTGACTCTTGGCGGTTTCTCACCTCAAAGGAGAGAATTACAGAAAATAAAACTATTACAGTGGTTCATATCAATAAACATAAAGCCATTTAAACGATGATATTTGACAATTTTGCAAAGGTGTTACACATTCATAATTACCATTGTATTTGAGATATTTTATGCATGAACACAACAAATTTAATATCTTGTCCAGCCACCGTTGTTGTCTATGACTTCCTGCAGTCGATTTGGTACAGAAGCAACATGATTATATACCAGCTGTTGATTCCTCCTCAGCACCTCCCATTCACTAAATTTGTGTTGTGAAAGCTGGTTCGTTGTTCGTTCCTCCGCTGGTTCCCACACATTTACAATATTGGACCATATATTCTCGATGGGATTCATATCACAATCCTTACTTGGCCAATCCAGAAGGTCGATATTTCTTTGCTCAGAGAACCAGCGTGTGACGATCGTGCTGTGTGAATTGGGGACCTGTCTTGCATAAAAATGATTCGTTCAGGAAATGGTAGAGCATATGCACGCACAGAAGGAAGCATAACTTCTTCGAAATTTCTATATACTGGTCTGCAGTAAACCTCCCTTCTATTTTGGTGAGCTCTCCTACACCATACAGATGAATCCAACCCCCACATGTTACAGGTGACATGACCACTACGTGCTTCCTCATAGATGTGCTCTTCAGTATATTGAGTATTATTCCTTCTCCAACAATGAAAACGGCCATGGGATGTGGAGAAAAAGGTCTTTTCTCGGTAAATATCCCTCAGTTCCAAAAGTCAAGTCCTTTGTCAACATGTTGCTGAGCAAATCGAAGTCTATTTTCTCGATGTTGCTGATTTAAATTCTCCTTGATAGCCGGAGTCCGATGGTGTAACCCAGCTTCATGTAGCCGCCGCCTTACTGTCATTATCGAAACATCAAGCTGCAATTGTTCCCTTATGGCAACAGTATTGGTAAAGGGGTGGGCTTCGGCAACATCGCAGACCCTCCGATCATCCGCAGTAGTTGTCAGTCGAGGTTTCCCCGTTCTGCGGTGATCTCGTAGATTCCCTTCCTTTTGCCACCTCTTCAACCATATATAAAAGGTGTTCCTAGAATTCCAAGTTCTCTCGCAATTTGAGTTGGAGACAGCCCGCTCTCCTTCATGCCGATGATTCTTCCCCTTTCAGCAATTTTCTGGTGATGATAATCCATTCTGCAGAGTAGATGCTTCGATGAGATTCAGGAATAGTGTGAACTTATTCTCAGTCACCATACGTGTTAACAACTCTGTCATGACGTCATGTAGTGTCACATGATATGTTGAAAGTCAGGTGGAATTGTTGGAATGCGGAAACAGTTTGGAAAATGGTCATTAAGCTGCTCCACCAGCGGTTCCCAATTTTATTTTTTATGATTATCCCTTTTGGTTAATCGCCAAATGGAAATTCCCCCTTGCAAAAAGCACAGGAAACTTCATTTTACTGAGCATGAGAATAATTATTCAAATTTTATAAACGTAATACTCATATATTTCTATATATATACACAGTGCCTTATGTATAAGTTAAACACATATGATATTGGTCAAAGTATGGCTACAACATTACATAGGAAGCAAGTAAAATGCGTTACCACCAACTACTAGTCTAGTGCGAGGGATGCAACTGTTTCTGCTGAACTGACGCCTGAATTCTGGGCTCATTTTCGCTGAAGGCGCAGCGTAAATCGCTTCAATGTGTAGCCGATTCGCAGTTTGTTCTTCATGACTATCATTGCTGAAAGCCTGCCTCCAACGAAAACTTGTCGCCAAAGGCACCAGCACTTTCTTTGCCTCTTCAGCAAGTAAAAGGTACTTCCCATCCACTTTTGTCCAAAATGTCTCTATTTTTTCTCTGAAACTCAAACTTCAGAATAAGATCTTGTCGCATTTTCAATAATTCTGCTTCCAGTTCAGGTGAGTCACTGCTTTTCAGGGCGTAATAAGTGAATGGCCTAATTTTTTAGATAGCATGGTTGCGTTTTAAGTATGTACTGATTCATTTAATGGCCTTAATAAAGATGTTCATTGTGGATTTGACAGAGAGTGCCTACATAGACTCTACAGGGTGGGCCGTAAGTTTCCATACATAGGAAAAATAAACATTTTTTTATGGACAACCATTTTTATTTATATAATATGCTCTACATGGTTGCCATTGTTTTGAAAACACATTTCAATACGTGTTCCCCACTGTTGATGAACACGCATTAGCACAGTTGACGTTATGCTTGCAATGGCGTTGGTGATACGTTCCTTTAGATGATTTATGTCTCGTATCTTTTCTGATACACCATGGCCTTCAAGTGCCCCCAAAGATAGAAATCAAGGGGGGTGAGATCTGGGGATCTGGGAGGCCACTCCACAGGACCACGCCGACCAATCCAAGCATCCGGAAACTGCTGATCCAAATACCGACGCACGTGAAGACCATAATGAGGTGGAGCTCCATCTTGCTGGAAGTAAACTGGGAAGTTACCTTCCTCGTTTAGCAGGGATGGGAAAATCCTTCTTGCAACATGTTGAGATACCTTTCGGCATTAAGATTTCCACTGACAAAAATTGGTCCAATAATTCTGTCACCCCATATCCCGGCCCACACCATCACTTTACCGGCACCTTGCATCTTCGTCGGACTCAGCCAGTTAGGGTTAGCATTACTCCACTAACGTATGTTTTGCCGATTAACCTCTCCATTGACGTAAAAATTTGCTTCATCAGTAAACAAGATCTTAGTTGAAAAGTTTGCATCTTCGTTCACTTTGGTTAATGCCCATTCACAGAATTCCATCCGTCTATCCGGGTCGTCTTCACTCAAATGCTGTGCCATATGCAATTTGTATGGATGCCATTTGTTTGCTTTCAAAATGCGCCTGATACTCGATCTGCTGACACCACTTTCTGCAGACAACCGTCGTGTACTTTTTCTGGGACTCCGTGTAAGCGCTGTAAGTATCGTAGCTGTTGTGTCTTCATCGGTGGCTGTACGTCTTGGACCACTTCGCGGTTGACCTGCAACATTTCCAGTTTTCTGAAACTTGTTAATAAGTTTTGCCACAGTGTCGTGTGTGATGTTCGTTCCATGTTGTCTGTTAAAGTTCATTGCAACCATGCGACTGCTTCCCGACCCAGCCATCAGTATGATTTCAATTCGTTGCTCTTTCGTCAAACGCATATTCTTAGGGTATTTGAAACATAAAAACAAACGTTTAATTTTTCCTATGTATGGAAACTTACGGCCCACCCTGTATATTAAACTAGGTTCTGTAGGTAGAAATTCAATTTTTAGCTTTTCTTTAGCCAACGCGCTACTATGAACACACCATGTTAGTCTCGGAAAATCTCTCTAATTCTCCTCGTGGTGTAGCCGTTCGTCTTTAGTAACATTGCGACCACGACCTAAAAAGTTAAACGGTCTAACTCGAAAAAACAATTTTTTCACAAAACGAACACCAAAAAAACACTTTTCAGGAATTCCTTTATACCCCGGAAAATGTCAAAATTACCCCATTGGGGATAATTACCCCCACTTTGGGATCCGCTGTGCTACACAGACCATCATATACTTACAAAGTCTAGCATATATCTGTGGCAGTGTTTTTCAACCTTTTCTAGGTCGAGGGACCCTGTAAGCAACATTTAAGATATTGTGGAAACCAAATATTCTCGATCCATTCTATTCCCCTTCGTTTTGTAAATAAAATGATGGAAAACTATGTAATAAACCAATTACATAGCGTTACGAACAAATATAATACATTATTCACTGCTTGTTACAAAATACCCCTTTATTTCCATTTTAATTTAGTTCCATCTGTATGTATTTTGAACTACTGGGCTTCAATATGTTATGTTAAATATTTATTACACAACATATCAGAACCCTTAATGTTTTTTCGCTGAACCCCGGTAGAAAACAATGACGTATGGGCTAGTGGATATTTTCACTCATCTATCGTTCAGTTGACAATTCTAACGACGCTTTAGGTAAAACCATAATATAGAAAACTCAGGTAGTACTCTTGCAAGTGTGTGAGACACACGACGATGCAATATATTGGCTTCCTTTTAAGCTGATAACTATCATTTGCGTGTTAAGATGAATTCAACCAATATGTCTTATCTGGGAGATGGTAAATTGAACATGGTGACAATTTTGAACACGTGTTGTTGCATTGTATGTTATGTGTTACAGTGTTTATTCATTGAAATGTCAGTTAAATAGATGGATTACAGCCTTCCCAATCCATGAACACTGTTATCATGTCCGAAGGTTTTTTTTAGTTTTTCCAAGACCATTTGTTATTCACTTCAATGACATTTCCTTGTTAATATATATCCCCTTCTTGAGCTTATATTTAATTATTCATTGATGTTTCCTCAGTAATATGTAAACCAGTGATGAATGGAAATAATTATGTTCTAAAGACATTTGGCAATGATTCAACCAACCAATCAGCGCTCACTCACTGAACCCCAGATTCATTCATAAAATGTTAAAACCGTTTGTAGTACATACAACAAATATATGCCAGGTGTCGCTATCTGTTCTCAAAAGTGCCCTACAAATAATGAGGGCAATTGTACATTATACTGTAAACAGCATCACTTGATACCGATCTGATCTCACAATTTTTAATTAAAAAAATGCAAAGGTTACTTCCATTTACAAAATAGGAACTAAATAAATATAATCATGCCAAAATATTACCGGCTGTTATCGCTCGTGTCACCCTCGAAAAATATGTTTTGCAGTGATAACACTAGATACTACTTGGAAGAGAATGAGTTTTACAGCCCAATAATAATCAATGAGGAGGGCCAGAAAATGGCACAGCGATCAGGCAAAACTAATGTGGCCCACCGTGTTAATTCCTATATTATTATTGTCAGCATCACCGGGAGTCGAACCCCAAATCTCAGAATCTTCCTTCGATTGTAAGGTAAAAGTAAGGCCCAGTAAAGCTTAAAGCTTAAGGACCAAATTAAATAAAATAAATAGTTCAGCTTCGCAATTATTTATGTCATTGTAAATTGTAAAGCCAATGTATTTATTCAGTTATTCAGTTTCAGTATTCAGTTATTCATAGTGTTATCCATTGCACTGAGCTACTGGAGCTGGCTTATAAAGCCCAAACCAGAACGAATTTAGACCGAGAAGGTCTTCCTTATCGCAAATATTATATCACCAAAAGAGAATTCTAGAAATTATGTGCCAAGGAAAAACAGCTTTAATATATTCAGACTTGATACATACAGATTAGATTTGATCGTGGAATATTACTCATAAATTACAAAACTAGATACAATATTAATGGAAAACTGGGTCTCCTGATATTTCATTATTTTTAAAAGTATAAAATCGCCAAAAAACAGTGGTAAGTGGAGTTCAGAGTTTCAGGACACTTTATAACTGGTGCAGTTTATGATTGCTAAACATTTCTGCTCTGTTATATCACTTGATGTGAAAAAAAATGGGATCACCTGAAGATCAGGGCCCCCAGCCTTCTTTAGTTAGCCTTATAAGGCTAACTAATGAAAATATCACGACCTAACCTAACCACTGGTTAGGTCAACTGTACGCCCTTGACGATTGGTTAGGTTAGGTCGTGATATTTTCGTTAGTTAGCCTTATAAAACTAACTAAAGAAGGCTGGGGGCCATGATCTTCGGGCGATACAAAAAATGTAACTCGCGTAATGAAAAAGGTGCACTCTCAAAAATGTGAAGTTAGGCTTAACCAACCTGAAAAGTTCAATTTGAGTCGTGCAAGGAAGGTTATTTTCAATAAACAGGATTATAAAAGGTGGCGATATACAACCCAAAAGTAAATTAAAAATGATAGCATCCTACCTAGAAGTAAGTTAAATTGAGTGCTACTTCAAAGATGAGTAGCTAATCAACTCGCCTCTTTTGAGAATGTGATGTAATTAAGTTTCGCTTTAATTTATATAAATTTATGCCCTACACACTTCCATATTTCTTTAATTTATTTTTCTCTCAATCTCGCCTTCAAGCCTTGTATTAAACCTTTAGCCCGTGCAGCACTTCACTAATTATGTTTAGGCTGAGGCCAAACGATTTTATTCAGTCTCAGTAAAGACTCCTGGGCATTTAAGGGACGTTTTCCAGTTTATGTACCGTTTTCTACAGTACATTGCATACAGCATAGTAAACATTTTTAGATTGAAATTATTTATTCAAGGACCATTCGGAAATGGTTAAGTTAGGTTAGGTTAGGTTAGGTTATCAAGAACTCATTTTTGATCACTCATTTTTGATCTGAAAAGAAGCAAAAATAAATTATGTGAAAAACGGTACACAAACTGGAAAAGGTCCCATTTAAGTGTTAGAATGAATTTTTCTCATTACTGTATAAATTGTCTCAAACCTCTTCTAATCCAATAGCCCTTTACCTGCCTTTCCTATTTTAAATGAACGTCATGTTTGGGTAAACTTCAATTTAAGTTTTATCTGTTCTGAATGTACAGGGTGTTCGAAAAGTCCCGTCACCCCCTACAAAATGTACATATTGTAATACCAATTTTATTTTTGTGTGATTAATTGAAGTTATATGTGATTCATTGACATTTTTTCTTTTCCAGGTATTAGAGTTGTGTGAACAACGGCAGACCAGTTCACTTACACTCTGGAGAAAAGGAGAGTGATGAGCACATGGGTTCATGAAAGGTCACATACTGGCGAAACGATGCATGATATCCAGGATGATTTCAAACCGAGATTCAATAAGGCCGCACCACCAAACAAGACGGTATTACGCTGGGAGAAAAAGCTGTTTGAAACTGGGTCGATCAAGGACAGACCACGGTCGGGAAGACCAACAACGCGAGTAGAACAATGTGAAGGTGTGATTGCATTGGTGGCTCATTCACCGAAAAAAGTCACTTCGGAAACGATCGCAAGAACTTGCAGTCCCCATGTCCACAATGAGAGATCACATGACAAAAGATCTCGGCATGAAACCATACCGCCCGTCATTTGTTAATGAATTAAGCGATACAGCCATGCAGAAACTGTAAGAAGTAACTGTAATTAGTAACTGTATTTACTGTAATTAAAGTAATTGTGCTGTTTGACTTGTTTCTTAAATTACACCTACCACATATAAATACAATTAATTACACAAAAATTAAATTGGTATTATAATATGTACATTTTGTATGGGGTGACGGGACTTTTCGAACATCCTGTACTTAAGTCAATAGAAATTAGTATACCCGTGAGCATTTACACAACATTTGATAAATTTAAGAACGTCAATATATATATATATATATATATAATATTTAGGAGAAATCCAATGACAAGGAGAAATGTAAATGCCATGAAAAGTCTTCTTTAATGCGCAACGTTTCGAGCAATACGCTCATCTTCAGGCTGTATAATAACAATGTGAAATTAAAATCAATAATTGAATGAAAAACAAGACAAAGAAAATTTCTATAACCTATTCATAAAGGCAAATTTTAAAAGACTGAGAAAAGAGGGTTAAATTCTAAGTTATACAGATTTACATATAAAATTAAGAAGCTATTTTTAAATACATATAGTAAATGTGAAATTAATACACTGGAAAAATTAACAATAGTACACTGGAATAATGAAACTAACTAACCTTTCACTGCAATTTCCGAGGCTAAACTGATTTAAGCAGAGGCAAAACGAGAAAACAAAAGATGGCGAGGGCGATTGGGGAAGGGGGGATTATAAGGAATTGGGGAAGAAGGAGGGATTATAAGAAATTTAAAGGGACAGCTGATGAGTCAACATTTAGCGAAGGGGTCAATGTTTTAATGTAAAGCGATTCCAAAATTCTAAGTGAGTTGGGACAAGTATTACAACCAAGAATTTTAAAATTGTCTAAAGTGACATCAGTTTTTACATTTTATACTGTGTTCCCGAATACTAGAAACTTCTTTAGTTTTTAAAATTTTACCTGTTCGGCCACTTATTCCCATATGCGAATAAAATCTAGCCCTGAGAGAGCGAACAGTGCTGCCAATGTAATTCCCAAGGAGACACCTAGGGCAGGTAAATAAATATACAACACCGCTACGCAACGAGTCAGGGGTTCGATCCTTCGCTGAGAAAAAGCTACCTAAAGACGTTTTATTAATAAATATGATGCGGAAATCAGTATGATAAAAAATTTCCTTAACAACTTTGTAAATTTAAGCTTAAATTCCTTATTCAAAGGACCCATTTCAGGTACCAAGAAATATTTTATATCCTTCGGCACTGTAATACAAGGAAGTTGAGGGCTATAAACATTATTTAAGAAGGATCTAATTAGTTTGTCTACATATTGAACAGGAAAACTATTATTGGTAAAGTATGATCTTAGATTATTAAATTCATCATTAAGTAAGGTAAAACTAGAGGTCAAATTATATCCTCTGAACAGGAGAGTTTAATACAAGACATCTTATAGTTGAAATCAGTAAAACTAAAAATTCATGCCCAAACCAGTGAAAGTGGGTTTCCTGTAAACTGATGTAGTAATAGAATCACCGTTTTTCGAAATTAAAAGATCTAAAAAGGGGAGGGAGCCATTTTGCTCAGTTTCCATTGTATACGTTATATTGGGGTGCAAGAATTTAGGAAGTTACATTTACATTTCTCCTTGTCATTGGATTTCTCCTAAATATTAAATTGAAGCTCTGTAGAAGCAACCCGCATGATTATATATATATATATATATATATATATATATATATATATATATATATATATATATATAATGTTCAGAATTATTAATATTTTTTACTCCTGCTGCGATGTTATTAAAAAATATTCCGTCATGAAACATATGAGCTTGTTCTTGGAGTAGGGTTCCGTGCTAATAGACCAAAGGGAGAGGTCGTTAGTCAATATAAATAATGCCTAATTTTATTTTGTGTATATAGTTGAAAACTTTAGCAAATTCTGACATAACTTTCTCAAAGAATGGTTTACTTTCTTACATAATACACACACACACAACACACACACACACACACACACACACACAATATATATATATGTATATATGGATCATGATGTTTGTTCGTCTATGCACGCCAAACGGCTACGGTAATCTGCATCAAATTTAGTACATACATTAAGGGAGAACCAGGGGAGATTTTAGTAACAGACCTACCCCTCGCAGTCGCCCACTAGATTGTGTTTCGAGGGAGTTATGCTGCGCAAGACGCGGCGAGCACACCAATGTATATATAGTTTAACTTTGCTTGTTCTAATGATATCCGCAACAGAGAGGAGGATTTCACAAGGTACCGTCGCTATCCAACTCCTGAATCCCACTTAATTTATATTTCTGACTGGAATCGTGCAAAATCTATTCTTCGACTCGCCAAAAATTCCTTCATCAGACAAAAATGTGAAACCTATCTAATTCTAATTCTTCTCGCTCTTTCTGGCATCTAGCCAAGAATCTCTCCAACAACTTTTCTTCTTTTTTCCCTCCTCTTTTCCATTTTGACGCATCAGTTGCCGTCCCTTCTCCTGATAAAACTGAACTTTTTGCTCAAACTTTCGCCTCCAACTCAACCCTGGACAAATCCGGTGCTGTTCCTCCATCTCCTCCTTCCTCTGACTTAATTAATTCTGAAATTAAAATATCTTCCAAAGATGTTTTTTCTGCCTATATGGACTCAACTCTAAGAAGGCGTACGGTCCTGATGGTGTTCCTCCTATTGTTCTCAAGAACTGTCCTTCTGTGCCACCACGCTGCCTAGGCAAACTCTTTCGTCTTTGTCTTTCATCTGTGGTGTTTTCCCTTCTTGCTGGAAGTTCGCCTGTCCCAAGAAGGGTGACTGCTCTCAACTCTCCAACGAGCGTCCATTTCCATTGATTTCTTGCCTTTCGAAAGTTTTCCAGTCTATCTTCAACAGGAAAATTCTTAAACACCTCTTCTCACAATCTTCTTTCAAATCGTCAGTATGGGTTCTGCAAGGGACGCTTACTAGCGATCTTCTTGTATATCTCTCTGACTCTTGGTCATCCTCCTTTCGGGATTTCGGTGAAAACCTTTCTATTGCGATAGACATATCAAAAGCTTTTGATAGAGTGTGGCACAATTCTTTAATTTCCAAACTCCCCGCCTTCGTTTCTATCCTTCTATCTGTGCCTTCATCTCTAATTTCCTTTCTGTCCGGTCTATAGCTGCGGTTGTAGATGGCCGGTTTTTTCTCTTAAAGCTATTAATAGTGGTGTTTCTTAAGGCTCTGTCCTTTCATTCACTCTTTTCCTTTTATTTATTAATGATCTATTAAGTCGCAGTTTCTGTCCTATCCACTCCGATCCTGATGTTCCACTCTGCACTTCTCCACCCGCTTCACAAAGCGTCCTTCTCAACAGTCACTCCTTGCTTCGCGTGGGACGGCTATGATGCATCTGACTCTGATCTCTGTACTCTCTCTGATTGGGACAGAGAAAACCTTGTAGCTTTCAGTCCCTCAAATGCTCAGTTCCTTCCATACGATTACCCTTATCTTCAACAATAAACAACTTAATCCTTTTTTTCTCTTAACATCTTTGTTCTTTTTCTCGTGATCATTCCTGGAAAAATCATATATATTTTGTAAAACAGCTTCTAAGAGGTTAGGTGTGCTGTACCGACTCTGCAGTTTCTACACCCCGATTCAGTTGCTGTCGCTATTCAGAGGTCTTGTCCTGCCTTGTATGGAGTACGCTTCTCATGTGTAGGGTAGCTCAACCCGCAGAACTTTACTTGACCGGTTGGAATCAGAAGCTTTTCGTCTCATCAATTCCCCGCTTCTAACTGACTGTCTTCAATTCCTCTCTCTTCGCCGTACTGTTGCCGCATTCTTTCTTTACTATCGCTATTATAACGGACACTGCTCTCCTTAACTTTCTAACTGCATGCCTCTCCTTTAAGGTATGCAGTACCATACTTTTGACACATTCTCACTCCTTTTCTGTTCAACTCTCTAACGCAAAGGTCCATCGGTATTTCAATCTTTCATCTTCTCAACCGATCACCTTTGGAACAATCTTCCTTAATCCATGTTTCCCCATGTCTATGACCTCCAGTGTTTCAAACGCAGAGTTTCCAAAATACACCTTCCACGACTTCCTTGCAGCAAACTCTGCTATGAGATCTTGGTAATCTAATGTTGATGCTTTTTCCTTCTCGATGGAGAACATGGTGAGTTCACCCAGCCTCTCTGAGATATAGTTGCCGTAAGGTAGGTTTTATTATTTTTAATTTGAAAAATCTTTCGCTCTCTTGAAGCCCACTGTAACTGGGATTGTCAACAAAATCCTATACGCTATGACTGCGTTGGGAAGGAACCGTCTGGTGACTTAAGAAACTGAAGGGCTTGAAGAGAGTTCATGTTTCTCTGGGGATGAGTTCTCGGAGCACCCACAGCTCTGAGAAAAGGTCTGTACAGTCAATGTCGTAAGATTCTTTGTACACAATACATTGTTCAATTCATACAGTGCTTCTTTATGTCCTCTTCTGTCATTTCTCGAAGCTGCTACTTTTGCATTGTTCGAATCGTGTGGTCATTGACATGAAAGTTTGGTCCACGATGGCGAGAAAGTATTCGTTTCAAATGCTTTCTCGGGCGAGTTCGCTGGCTCGTCTTCTGGAAATTGTGTTCTCTTCCATTTTACTTGTCGTTCTCTGATTTTGAGTTTTGTTTAAACTGTTTTTTGGTATGAATTTTACTTTAGCGGTTTTTTATGTTGAAATTAAGTTTTGTCAAAAGAATTTTGACAGGCCAGCTACCTGGCTGAAGAACTGACTTCAAATAAACGGTTTTGGCAGAACAGCAGTCAACTCTCGCTCAGTCGGATTTAAGCAAAACTCCATGTGGTTTAAGGCACGATACAATTGAAAAATGAATGCAAACATAGGAAAGGTATATATATATTATATATATATATATTATATATATTTAATATATATATATAATTATATAATAAGATGGGTCGCGCGTCTTAAGATACCTAAGCGCCACCAAAGGCGAAAACGTGTTTTTGATGGATATCACTATTTTCACCCTTCCTCTATCGCGTAGTTTGGGTTATAATGACCTTACGACACTAGAAGTATGGTTGAAAACTTTATGAAGCGAACTACTTTTTTCACCTCTATCGCCAGCCAAAAGTTCACCCAAAGTTCGGCATAATAAGAAAATCAAAAAAAAAAAAAAATATATAAAATATAAAATATGAAAATCTATTCCAAAAACTCATCAACATCTTCATTAGCATACTTACAACTCTAATTTAGCCAAAAATGAACGTTCTAGCTCAATTAATAACAGAGATACTTTTGCCAGAATATTGCTGAACTTTGGAGGCGATTTCTGGCGAATTTTAATTTTGGCGCTTAGGTACCTTAAGACGCGGGACCCTCTCACATATATAACACACACACACACAACATATATATATATATATTTAGGCCGTTTCGAAAAATCGAAATTTATGATGGCTCAACGCACACATACTAGAAAAGTAATATGTCATGAATAAAGACTTCATGTAAAATATTAAGACAAGAGCTTATGTTATCCCACCCCTCAATGCATATCTATTTTACCCTCATGAGAAAATTTTCATTTTCTGGCAAATATATTTATTTATTTTGTGATGTCCTCTTAAATTTGGTATATAAAATTCATAAATAAAATTGGAAGATAAGTAGGTCATTTTCAGGAATGGTCCAGTAACCCCCCTATATTCTTTAGAGAGAATTCTAGAAAATTCTTCCTTCAGGATAACTATTCTAGAATTTCCATTTTTTCCCTTTATGGGTTATATGATGTTTTATTTGCTTTTTCATCTATAATTACTGATATTTCACAAGTTTACTGTTCTAGAAAGGTTACTTCATGTTACTTTACAACTTTCTTACAGTAATCAAGTCATAATATAATTTAGGTGAGTGATTAATGATTATATTATATTATTATTAAGACTAACAGGTGGTAAAACTTTTTCCCTCAGAATTATGGCAAAAACCAGAAACAAGTGTGAAGTCTGGTTGGTCGGACAAGTGCTTGAAGAGGGTTTTTCTGAGAAGCAGCTTCCAACTAACAGTGATGTCCTTAAACGTCTTTTTTTATCACATTAAGGTGGGAAAGCAAAATGTCTCTGTAGCTTGGCAACTGTAGCCAACGAAGTTATTGCTATGTGGGAAAAAGCCTCCTTAATTACATCCACAAGCCTTATATTGTCTCAAAGCTTAAAGGCTTTACAATAAGCATGAAGGGCTGGTCAAGAACCGAACTCGACGAACTCCTACCCAAGAGAAGAATGAAGCAGAATTTGTCACCAGCTTGAAGAAGCTTTTCGATGTAGCTCATTCAGAAGTGGAAACAGAAAAAAATTGCAGGAGGATAAAGATTTTCTTAAGGATCAAAGGAACGATCGGAAAATGATTATAGGTCCAGAAGACAAGGAGTTTTCAAGAAAGGCAAAAGCACGACAGATAAGCATGGAAAGAATGGAAAAACTTCGCAGGAAATCAAAGGAAGAAATGAGGCAATTGACAAAGGTTGTGGATCTCAACCAATGTGAAAATTCCGGTTCAGGAGGAAGTGAAGAATCATCTGGTGATGAATTGTTCTACAGAGCACTCTCATCATCATCTTCAAAAAAGGAGAAGCTTGAACCAGGTGTAATTGTTAGGGATAAAAGTTCTTGGCTGCTCTGGACCGCACTGGAACATCTGCAAGAGCTGCTATGCACATTGTGGCACCTGCCCTTTCAGCTGCTGGATTGGAAATTGAAGAGATCACACTTTCATCATCCTCTATCTACAGGTCTCGGCGATCAACACGGATGCAGATGGGAGAAGACATTAAAGCCAGTTCCAACCAAATACCCCTTTAATAATTCATTTTGATGGAAAGCTTCTTCCATCCATGCATGGGGGTAAGATTGATGTAATGCCCATTGTGTGACTGGTGCAGGCGAATTAGAAAAATTACTGTCTATTTCAAAGCTTATTTCTGGAACGGGAGAAGAAAGGGGAGAACAGTTTAGATGTCTTGAAGCAATGGCCACAAGTAAATGAGTGGGTAGCAGGCCTTTGTTTTGATACTACTGCAAGCATAAGGTATCCATGCTGGGGCTTGTACCATCATCCAAAGGCCCTTCAGAGATCACCTTTTTCTGCATGCCGCCACCATATCCACGAGCTTCTTATCACTGCAGTTTTTGACATGTTTTTCTCTTCTTCGGGTCCACAAATTCCCTTATTCAATCGATTCAGAGATTGTTGGGATAACATGATCAGCAGAATTACAAGCCCTATGAACCCAATGATCTCACCTCAGAATCTTTAGATCATTGGATCTTGAAGCACAGAGACAAGCTTATTTCTTTCATCAACTCCAAACTTCAAGAGGGCCACACTCGAGGTGACTACAGGGAATACTTAGAACTTGCACTTATCTTCCTTGGTTGTCCAATGCCTAAAACAAATAAAGGCTCTGATAGCAGATTCCACTACCCAGGAGCTTACAGCAGAGCTAGATGGATGGGAAAGGGCATCTATTCCTTAAAAATTTACTTATTTAGGAACAATTCCTTCTCACCCCTCATGAAAAACAAGCTCTGATACGAATAAACGCCTTTTCAGTGACAGTTTATCTTCAAGCTTGGTATACATCTCCAGTTGGAATTGATGCTCCAGCAAATGATTTGGCCCTCCTCAAGAGCTACATATCTACAAGATCCAGGTTGATAAGGAAGTGGGTGCTACAGCCCTCAAAAAACTTCAGAACCACGGTTGGTACTTGAGTGAGGATCTTGTAGGATTTGGCTTTTTCTCAAACCTCGTGATGAAGATGATAAGGTTCTAATGCTCCACAAACCTTCACCACGCGCCTCCTCGAAAAGTGAGGGCAAGAAAGGTGGACCCCCGAATGTTGCAAAACCCCAATGACTTAAAGATTACCAGTTTTGTCACAACTCAAACAAGACTTCTTCAAGTGTTTGAAAATAGAAATTTCCACGAAACTTGAAGACATTGAGGAGCACCGTAATCGGGTCATGGCAGTCAAAGTAATCACCGACTGTGCTGAACGAGGAGTCAAACTGGCTACAGAGTTTAATGAGAAGCTCACAAAGAGTGAGGAAGAGAGACAACTGGCCTTTCAAATCATTGAAAATCAGAGAAAGGAGGTCCCTCAGCCACTGAAATCCTATATTCTTAATCAGTATATGTCTTAAATAGAATTTAAGTCGCTTTGTTTTAAAACATATTTTTCGTTCTTCAGTCTTATATTTGCTCTAATTATCATTAATGTAAAGAAGTGCCATCTGAGGGGTGTCTTTTTATCATTCAAATAAATGATATTTTGTCTATTTGTTTTTTCTTCCTTTATATAAAAAATAAAAGTGTGTGCGTTTATCAAAATTCAATTTGAAAAATTACCATATAATCGTGAAACGGTCTAATATATATATATATATATATTATCTATATATATATATAATATATATATATATAATTTAGGGTGTGCCCATAAAAATGAAAGTTGAAAATATCTTTCTCCACAAGGCCATCCGTGTTCCATATCAAAATGTAAGAACTCATGCCAAAAATTAGACAGATCATGCAATATTTAGAGATCGCAACCATTCCTATATTTTTAGGATTTGAAACAAAAAATACAATATCAATGTTTATTTCAAAATTAAAGTCAACAGGTACAGAGCACATGTTAACAGAGCACATGTTATGCAAACATATACTAGAACACACATGTTATAGCAGTTAATACGACTGCACTAAATCCTTGTATATCAAACAAACAACGTCACACCCGTTACTTTTTCTTCGTCAAAGCCAATTTCGTCGGAACTGGCAATCTTTTTCGGTGGCTGGCGACAGGTCGCAGTAGGTTTTTTCTGGGTCTCGTCTTTCGTCAACGCGGTATTGTAGGACTGAATAAGAGCGACTCCTCGTTCGGCACAGTCGTTGACGATCTTGAGGAGCCTGCACTTAGCCTTAAGTAACTGGTAAATGGGGTCTGTCAGCCAGAGGGAGGGAGGTTTTACCAAGAATGTCTTGGCTTCATCTTGTCCTTTCAAGGAGAAGTATATCGAATATCTTCAAAGACCGGCTCGTGATGTACGACGCCAATGAAGAACGATGATCGAACACGTCCCGTCCAGACGTCTCAAGAGTTTTTGGTTTGAGGGACGTAAGAAGTTGTCAACCATAGCTGCTTTGGTGATCTCGTCGACGCGATCGTCGAAGAGGGCGAGAGGCGCGAGGTGCTCAGAGAAGTACCACAACTGGCGATAGAAGGCCTTAACAGCCGCCTCCCTGATGGCATGGTCAGGATATTCATGGAGGAGAGCAATTAGGTTTAAGTCGTTGAGGGTGGCCCTCTCGGGAGAGGCGCCTCGTGCCAGTAGCGAGCGTAAATAAGAGAAACGAAGAGGCAAATCTTTGTGACGCCAGCTGTCTCGTGGGCCGTCAACTTAATCTGGTTCTGAAAAGGAGATCTTCAGCGAGTATATTGCCTTAGCCATCCACCGCGCGTTGTGCATAGCGCCTGGCGCAGGAAAGGACGGTTCTCCGTCGGAGGATCCCCCGAGGAATATATGACAGAGCTGAAGCAACTCTCCATAGTCATCCGTGGGAGCTGGCTCTTGACTGCCTCGAGTAAATGACATCATCTCCTCCCGTAGGCCATCTGGCATGCCAACGAAGAGCTCGTCTCCAGCAGATGGAATCAAAAACTATATTAATATCAGGCCAGGTCTTCTGGAAGCGTTTTGAAGATTCCCACTTCAGGCCCCCCGGTTGGTGTCAGAGTGACAGAAAATACGGCCGACAACATTACCTCGAACACGTGAGACGGCACGCGATCAAGATGAGCTCCTTTCCAGAGCCATTTCAATTAGGGTGCACGCGCCCATATTCAGCCCAGTATTGGTTGCCGTCGTGTCGAAGACTAGTCCCTGGATCATGGGTTTGAGGTTCCATTCCTCTCAGCGCTTGGACACATGCATTGCACTGCTCCTCTCCCGTGCGCGGCCGATCTTAGGGACAGCAAGAAGTTGCTCTGTTTCACCACCAGTCACCAAGATGGGCGACGCGATCCACAAGCTTTTTATTGCTGGCGATATCTGGAAGCAGTTTACCGTCTCAGTGGAGAAGCAGTGGGCTGTCCGGCGAGAAAAACAGCCTGTTGAGCAGTTGCTACCGCCTCACGAGTGGTGACCCGCGCCGCTGAATGGCGTTCCGGGATAGCGCCACAGACTCAGGCCATGACTGAGTGCTTGCGTGACGGCTCCTACGACGAACATGGCAGAGTGGGCAGGGAGTTTCACTCGGTCGAGCGCGGCGAGACTCCTTCCTGGTCACAATGGTCTGCTTCGATTTCTTATTCCTTGGCTGATCTTGACTGGATGATGACGGAGCTTGGAAATCATCTTCGGACTCCGTCGATGTGGAAGAGCAACAGATGTCAGCAATGGCGGAACTAGACGGAACAGCCGTATTCGCCTGTTGGGTGCTCAACATGCTTTTTTCCTTTCGTCACTCCTGAGGCGCTTGCGAGTCTCCTTGTTCGTCAAGGTCTTGTCGATCCCGGACATACTCGCGCTCGAGGGATCCTGCTGTTGAATTCGCAGGAAACTGTTGTCTTCTTCGTCCGTCATAATACTGAGGGCGTCTTTTCGTGAGATGTCAAATAGTTTGGTGAGATTCCCCTTGAACTTTCTTTCCTTGATTCGGCACCCACTTTCGGTTTCAATCGGTTTTTCTTCAACCCACAATATCTTCATAGAGCTCCGAAGCTGCGGCACGCCGAAATCCACCCCTGGGTCAGAATTCGTGCCTTGTCCCAGATTGTCAGCGCTCTGTCTAGGTGGCCTTAGCACTGTCACCGATTGTAGATCCCTTCTGGTGGTGAAACATGAAGTTCCTGAGAATAGCCCGACTACATTCAGAACCTCTATAAGTAAAAGACTCGTTGCATTCACGTCGGATTGAATAAATCAAAGAAAAAGGGGGTAACTATTGTATTTTAGCCAAAAAAACAAAACTTAAACCTCAACCGGGACATTGAGCGTCCACTTTTCAAGGCACGTAACACGTCCGTTTAATATAACAAATCAGAATGGTCCCCCTGAGAAACTATGGTCTTTGTCATTTACCATTATTATTCGGACTATAGTGGATTTAATTTTCCCAGAAGAGTTCCTTGTTCCATGCACGGTCTGTGTATTTAACATAATATATATATATATATATATATATATATATATAAAATATAATATTCCTCAAGTCACATCATCTTCTTTTGAAGATCCCAACCAAAGACCTTCTTTCAAAGTATTTAGAAAGCTTACGCATTCAGACAGCTACATTCATACTTTTTTCCAATTATTTTCTTTGTACTAAGAAAGGTGTTATTTCGGGTCTCTTTTTGAGAGCTTTCAGGATTTGTGACCCCATTTATCTTGACGATGAAGTTTTACTTATTAAAAGAATATTTATATGTTTGGGTTATTCCAAATTGCTCATCGGTAAAGCTTATTTCGCCTCCAGAAGATTTTCTTTTCTCCCAAAACTGAGAACCGGGATAAAGACGTTTCATTCCTGAAAGTGCCCTTTGAGGTTAACAAAGGGCTTTCCTCACTCTTGCCAAAGCAGATTAAGTTGGTTTCCGTTGTGCCAAATAAATTGTCTTCATTCATTCGTCATCCTATTACTAAAGCCTCCAACAATTCTGGCATAGTTTATGAAATCCCATGTGGAGGCTGCCCTCAAAAATACATCGGGGAGACAACTGATTTTCAGAGAAGGATTAATTCTCACAAACGTGACTTGAGATCGGATAATACTTATAGTAGCCTAGTTCAGCATAGGGAACAGCATAATCATATTTTTAATTTCCAGGATTCTAAACCTATCCTAAAGATCAGGGACCAGGAACAGAGACAAATATATGAGGCATTTTATATTTTGGCAGTAAGTATGAATAGCTTTATTTTTAACATTTTAAAAATACTTTAGGGTAATTTCGGGTCGTGACCGGCTGCCAGATGTAAAGGATTGATTTTTATAGATTTCTTATCTCGAAGGTTTGAAATCTGGGCAATAGTTTGCCTTTGCCAACTGTCAAACGTGTTTATGCCTTCACTGTCATTTTAACCTTAGCTCTTCCGCAGGACGGAAATTTTATGACTTTTTTAGATATTTTAATTAGTTTATGGCTTTGAAAAGGGCTTGGTTGTGACCAGCCGAAATTAATTAGCCTTTTTAAAACACTGTTTTATAATTAATTTTATATTTTTTCCCTTGCGGGTTGGATATATATATTATATATATATATATATATATATATATATATCCCTTTCGTTTCCTTTCAACCTTTCAAATGTTCGGTGCGATGACTCCTCATTTCACGAAGGTCAAGCTTCTCGCCCCTCCTCTCGAGTTGGCCTGGTGAAGTAGTGAGTTGGTTTCTTGTACTCTCCACCTCACATACAGGTATGCCCGGCTCATCGGGGATTGTTCTGAGCGAGGCGTCTAGTCTTTCTTTTGAAGATGTCCACCGCAACACCACTCGTGTTCCTGAGGTCTTTGGGCAGCTGATTAAACAGTTTTGGTCCTCTCACAACAAAACTATTTTCTTTCAGGGTTAAGGATGTTCCCTGTTTCGCCTTTAATTTGGGAACACGAAACAGGCTTCCTTTTCTACTTTCCACTGTTGTTTGCGGAGTTACAGGGTTCAGAGTAAAATTAGGGACTAGTTCTTCCATTATTTTCCAAGTGTAAATAATGGTGTATCTTTCTCTTCTCATTTCCAGTGAATATAAGTTTAATTCGCCCGGTATTTCTCCCATGTCTAGTGATCGTCTCCATATCCAATATAGGGGCTCAGCGATTGCATTCTTGCAGTTTTGATCAGTATGGCATTCCATTTATCCGGTCCTGCCGCTGAATGTGCTTTTAGTTTCCCTATAGCTTGTGTAATATCATCTGTCGTAAAGTCGAAGTCCGTTATACTTTCCCTTTGTAGTTCTTCTTCAAAGAACGCGTTTTTATCGCATATCAGTTTGTCAGTTTTTGTGATAATGAAAGATGATTCGTACTGAGCTCTTAATATTTCAGATACTTCTGTTAAATCATCAGATAAAGCACTGTCTTCGTTTTTCAAAGGTCCGATAGTCGCATGGTTTTTCGACTTCCTTTTCGAAAAATTATAGAAGTACTTTGCGTTAACCTTTATCGCTTCTATAGCGTCGTCTTTTCTTTTTTCTGTATGCTTCTCAATTAGTTCCTGTATGACGCCATCGATACTCTGCAGTTTATCATTTAATATTTTTCTGATGTTATTTTTACAGTTACTTAATTTTGCAGTCACTCTTTTTCTCTTTCGGAACAGTGACATCTTTTGTCTCTCAAACCTGCTTCTCTTTGTGTATTTTTGGGACATGTCTTTCCACAATTTCCAGCGTTCTTCTCCTCTAAGGTCATTAGCATCTCTTCCGTTGTCTGGCCTCGAAAATGGTTTTTTAATCTATTACTTCCATGCTGGATGCAACATCTTCCCAGTTTATAGCTTTGGAGTGAAAATTAAAAATTTCGGATTTGTTTCTTTCTGTTGTTCGTGTTCTTTCCTTTCCTGTTGCTTTTATATTGGTTGTTATTTCAATAATGTTGTGAGCCGATATTATAGTTGGGGATATTTCTACATTATCAATTAAGTTGTTGTTTGTGAATACCAAATCTAGGCAGTTGTTTTTTCTTGTGTTTTCAGTTATTTCTTGTGTTAACATAAATTCATCAGCTAGAGCTAGTAGCATTTTTACCTGCTCCTGGTCTTCCCGTGTGCACCCTTTGTCCTGGTGTATACATATATATATTTTCCTATCTTTTTATATTTCATGACTGGAAAATTAAAATCATCACAGAGAAAAATATTTGGGGTTTAAGAGTGTAGATCAGGGGTGGCCAGACTTTACTGAGATGGGATCTACTTTTTCAAAAGTTCTCCCTGTACGATCCACCAGCCCAGTTATATACAGGGTGTTTCAGGAGGAAAGGTCAATACTTCGGGAGGTGATAGTGTCGGTCATTCTGAGAAAAAGTTCATATGAACATGTGTCTAATTCTGAATGGTTACGGAGATAGAGCTGTTTGAATCTGATGCGCGCGCAGCTCCTCCTCCCCCCGCGGTGGTCCCATTCAATGGCCACCAAGGTCTCCAGACCTCTCTCCGTTAGATTATTGTTTGTAAGGGTGGATGAAAAGTCAAGTTTACAAAATAAAGGTGGATGCACGAGATGAATTGCTCGCGCGCATTTTGGATGCTGCTGCCCGCATAAAGGAACGTCAAGATCAACTCAGACGAACAACACGCGATCTTCGCACACGAGTTGCAAAGTGCATTGAGGTTGATGGTGGGATTTTCGAAAACGTATTGTAAACTGTAACAAATTTGTCATTTCTGTATCTGATACCATTCAAAATGCCAATGTTTAAACATTAAATCTTAGAAACAGTAATTGGTTTCTCTTTCTTGATTATCATTAACACTGCTTTTGTATTTGTAGATTCAAACAACTCTATCTCCGTAACCATTCAGAATTAGACACATGTTCATATGAACTTTTTTCTCACAATGACCGATACTACCACCTCCCGAAGTATTGACCTTTCCTCCTGAAACACCGTCTATATATATATATATTAGTGGTGGACCGGATATCCGCATCCGCATCATTTTTAACATCTGCATCCGCACTTCTGACTGCGGATGTTATGCAGATATTACCTCTAATAAATTATGCAATTTACAATTAAATTAACTTATAAAGTAGCTTATAAGGCCCAGTCATGCACATTTCATGTAAAGTAATTATTTATTATGAACAAACAAATATATAAACCTCAAAATATAAATATCTGGTGAAACAGAAAATTGAATGGAACTCGTTCATTGAATTTTCTGTGGCTGAAACTCTTGAGAAAGTTATTATTTTTATCATAATGAAAACATTAATATTAATTTTAATTCTTATGCATTGCCTGCCATAATAGTAATATCACGAAATTTGAAAAATTATGTCATATATTCATAATTCTATATTATATTGATAGATTAAATAAATATCCGCATCCGCGGATATTGAAATTAAAAAATCCGCATCCGCAGATGTTGAAAAACTGACATCCGGTCCACCACTAATATATATATATATATATATATATGATGAATAAAACCACGAAGGAAAGGAAACACAAAATGGTGCTCAAGCGCTTTCGTCTAATGACATCCTCAGGAACACTGAAGTACATAAAAAGGTTAAGCCTATATATAGGTTACAGAAAGAAAAAAAGAAAAAATAAATAACATACATACACCACACACACATACATATATATATATATACATACATATCTATATATACAAATACATACACACATACATACATACATATATATACAATAAACAGAGAAGTAAAAATAATAAAAAAATTATAAAAAAATTAAAAATTAAAACCTTAAAAGATTACCAGTGAGGCGTACAGATTTTGTAAGGAAAAATATCGATTTTTAGCACAAGATCAAATGGATTATAAAAATACAAATTTATACTATCGATTTTTAGCACAAGATCAAATGGATTATAAAAATACAAATTATACTGTCCGGGTTTTAACACAATGCTGCCTATGGTCAGGTTTCGATATATATAAAAAAAATAATAAAAAAAAAAAAATGCAAATTAAAAGTTAATAAAGTAGAAAACAAGTTTACCAAAGATTTAATGTTTTGGAAGTGATTTGTGTTATCCATCTGCGTTTATGGAATCTTGTCTCAACAAGGCAAAACGAACTTTCTATCGTGTCAATATTAACACTCGTACTTTGTCAAAAAATATTTTAGTACTTCCATTTTTCCCGGGCTTTTTAGGCATTGCTAATGTACTTAAACTTTTGGATATTAATGTAGTATTTTCATATAACAATATTGTGAAAAATATCATAGTAAAAAATAGCCCTACCAATAATTCAGGCATCTACAAAATTGGTTGTAAACAATGTGATTCCTTTTACATAGGTCAGACGGGAAAGGATTTGCACATACGTATAAAACAGCATCAATATTCCGTTAGAACAGGACAGTTGTCCAGTGCCCTTTTTGTCCATTTGTCAGAGTTAGCCCACTGTATTGATTGGAATAATGCTTCAGTTTTATTCCATTCAAGCAACATTGTTAATAGAAATATTCTTGAGTCTGCCATTATCCAACTTTCAAATAACTTCAACATAAGCAAAGGTCTTTTTCAACTCGATCCTGTTATGTTGAATTCCTTTAAAACAGATATAGATAAGAAGTGTAAAACATTAAATCTTTGGTAAACTTGTTTTCTACTTTATTAACTTTTAATTTGCATTTTATTTTTTTATTATTTTTTTATATATATCGAAACCTGACCATAGGCAGCATTGTGTTAAAACCCGGACAGTATAAATTTGTATTTTTATAATCCATTTGATCTTGTGCTAAAAATCGATAGTATAAATTTGTATTTTTATAATCCATTTGATCTTGTGCTAAAAATCGATATTTTCCTTACAAAATCTGTACGCCTCACTGGTAATCTTTTAAGGTTTTAATTTTTAATTTTTTTATAATTTTTTATTATTTTTACTTCTCTGTTTATTGTATATATATGTATGTATGTATGTGTGTATGTATTTGTATATATAGATATGTATGTATATATATATATATATGTATGTGGTGTGTGTGTATGTATGTTATTTATTTTTTCTTTTTTTCTTTCTGTAACCTATATATAGGCTTAACCTTTTTATGTACTTCAGTGTTCCTGAGGATGTCATTAGACGAAAGCGCTTGAGCACCATTTGTGTTTCCTTTCCTTCGTGGTTTTATTCATCATAAATATTTTTCACGTGTTACCTTCGTGAAATAATTTTCATATATATATATATATATAGAGAGAGAGAGAGAGAGAGAGAGAGAGAGAGAAAATAACCAAGAATAAAATGAAGTGAATATAAAAATATATTGCCAAATGCACACAGATATATTTTTCATTAAATTTTAACCCCAAAACTTATTAGAAATTAGGTATACTGGAATAGGAATATTGGAATACTGGAATAGGCATCAGCCAGCCGTGTGTAGTCCGGATTGTAGCTGCTGATGCTAGCCTCAAACAAGCATCCAGTGATCATCTGTCAGAGTGGCTCGGTATTTTGATTTGATGATATTCATGTGTGAGAACGTTGACTCACAAAGGTAGGTTCATCCCAAAAATGCTGTCAAGTACATGGCACTTTTTCTGACATTCGGGTACTTTTCTTCAAGAAGTAGGTGCCAAAAGTTTCCTTCTAAAGACCTGGATTTGAATTGAATGTCGTTTCGCAGAGTCAAAATTTCATTCTCGATTGCAGATATGTCCATATTAAACAATAAGGCCATTTTGATGCAATATCATCAATGTCAAAGTTTGCACCAAAGGGAAGCACATGAATGTTACTACAGGTTCTAGTGTTGCTAAGTCTTGGAACCGTCTGTTGAAGTCTGTAATAACATTCTGCAACTGTTCAACGTATCAGACACTGTCAAACTGGTCGTATTCTTTCCCCTGACTTTCCAGCTCTGACATCATGTTTTTGAAGTTCCGCAGTTGGTGTCGCTGCAGCTGTGAGGATACCAGTTCTAGTTTTTGTTTAAAAGCATTCACTGAGGTAATCATTTCAACAATAGTTTAATTTTTACCTTGCAACTCTAAGTTTAGCTGATTTAGAAAGCAGTGGTGTCAGTCAAAAAAAGCTAAATCTAACAGCTACACTTCGTCTTCCAACTCTTTGTAATATGTTTCTTTTAACTTCAGAAAGTCTTTAATTTCAGGTAAGAGATCCCTAAACCTCTGCAGGAATTTACCTCTACTTAGCCACCTGACATCAGTGTGCAACAAAAGGTCAGTGTGTTCTGCTTCATTTTCTTCTAGCTGAGACCGGAAGAGACGCCTTTGTAGACTTCTCGCCCAAATAAAACACACAATCTTATGGGAAATATCCATAATTTCTTTAATATTCAACATTTTACCATACAATGCTTGTTGGTGAATTGTGCAGTGATAATTAAAGAAGTTTGGAAACCTTTTGTCACTTTTGCACAGGGCGATGAACCCATTGGAGCGACCAGTCATAGCAGGTGATCCGTCAGTTGTTATGCTCACACAAGCTTGTGAAGTGGGAATTGTGTGGTTAACAAATTTACTGAATGCATGAAAAATGTCCTCACCTCGAGTTTTCCCTCTTAAAGGTGGGATTTTAAGCAGTTCTTCTTTGGCAGTCATATCTTTAAACACGATTCTAATAAAAATGCATAACTGTGATGTGTCGATCACATCTGTCGAGTCATCAAACTGAAGTGAAAAGAACACGCAGTCATGTATGTCTTTCTTCAGTTGTTCCACCAAATTCTCATCCATTACTTCACAACGCCGCATCAGTGTTTCTGATAGCTGAAGCTGGTTAATAGCAGACAATATTTCCGATTTATTACTGAAATTCTGAAACAACGACTCTGCTGCCTCTGTAAATGCTTCTTTGAATATTTCCCCATCCTGTAAAGGTTTCTTGTGTTTCGCAAGTACACGGCTCACCCGAAATGACGCAATCGTTGCTGCTTTCGATTTGTGCTAGGCCCTGTAAAGATAGACAGCTGAGCACTGAGTTGAGACTTAAGTTCATTGACTTTCCTCTTACGTAGTTCACTTTCAGCTGGGAAATCACTGTCATACCGCTTGTGAATAGTTTTAAAATGCTATCTAAATTCCCCTTTTTGACGAAAGCGACACAAGCATGGCAAATTAAACACACACATTTGGAATTTTTCATCGTAAAAAAATATGCCGTCTCCCACTCATTGTGAAAGTTGTAAGTTTTTTGTTTTGGCACTTGGTCCAGCACCCATTTTAATGGTGTTAATGCAATTGGACTGGAGACTGACCTTCACCACCGATTATTCCAAATGACTGACCCGTCACTTAAGTGACACATGCTCACAACAACTCAGCTTACCGCGGTATGAAATTTTGGCAGAAATTAAAGTTAGCGGTATCGTTTTCTGTGACATTAATTAAATCTCTCAGAATTATTAAAGTTAAACTTTGTTATTTTTTGTTAAATAACTCGTAAACACAAAGATAAAACAAATAAATGTTGCTACCGATAATGGAGGTCATAACATAAAGAACGCTAATTTTTGGTAGTAGCGGTCGGGTCGTGTGCTCGTTAGTATTGTGAAATGTAAGGTCTCTGTTGCTAGGCTAAGCTACTGGTCATTCTGCGATCTACTAAAAATTGCTCTGCGATCTACTGATAGATCGCGATCGACGTTTTGGCCACCCCTGGTGTAGATCTTTTACCCAGTTTCTTACCTCTGTAATGGGATCAGACTTTTGCTGCTACACATTCTACGTAGCTGTTTGAGGTACTTATAGTCATTTCTGTATTTATTTTTGGTCAATACAGAACTCACAGTTTTCACAGTTCGTCTGGTAGTCCTTTAGATGGGTTTCCGTGAGGCATGCAAAATCTGCTCCGGTTTCTTGCACGACTCCTTTCAGGTTTGGTTTAAGGCCCTGAATGTTGGCTAGGATTATTTTTATTTTTTCCCTTTCGTTTTTACATACTTGTGCTTCCGATTCGTTTTCCAATGGTGGTGCCGGTTTCGTTGCCTTGTGATCCTCCGAGAATTTTCCTCTCGTTATCTCTTTCGATAACCGTTGTCCCGATATCGCATGTAATGTCTTTCTGTATGCCTTCTGTACGGGTTTCGGATCCCTGTATTTGTCAGTTGGCTTTGTATTTGTTGGATGGTATTTAATAGCTGAATTGTGTGGGCTACATCTAAAAAATTGGTAGCCCTCTTTGTTGCTGGTATCGTCTTCTCACCTGTCGGGTTTCTTTGATGGTGGTGGTAACGGCATTTTTGTCCGTATTTGCACCTCCCATATCTTGCATAGGTGTTGCAGACAGTAAGATGGTGGAACTTGCACTTTTTTCAAATTTGCAATATCCACTTGTCTAATGTGTGTTACATAATGTGGGATGTGCATAGATGAATTGCCCATCCCGATATCTGCAGTACCAGTTTGCGTAGTATTTACAGAAGGTATTTTCTACGCTTCTACTTCTTGTTCTTTGATTATTTTCTATGTTCTTAATTTTTGTTCTTAATTTTTCTTTGGCAGTTTATTTCCTCCGTTTTTAGTTTTTATTATATATATACACAGTGGTGGGCACCGTTAACCAAAAAGTTAACTTCGATAACGATAATCCGTTAACCCCAATTTTTAACTCCGATAACGATAATCCGATAATTTTACTACAAAGTTAACGGAAGTTAACGATAATCCGTTAACGATAACTATTTCTTTACTAACATTTAAAAAAATCAAGGAAAAAGCTTTAAAACCCATAGAAAATGTTTATTTATGCAAAATCCAACAATAAATAGGTATTTAACTGTATTTTTATCAAGTTTTGCAACTTTTTTGCTTAATAACTTTTTTTTTTATTTTTAATAAAAAATGTACTGATTACATGTTTTGAAACCCTTGTAACCACTAACCATTAACTAAATTTTAATTTACCAGAGAATTATTATGGCGGGAACTGAAAGGTAAAATTAAATTTTAGGCACATTTATTAAAGACTATGACACAATGTGCTGGTTGCCCTTCAGAAAGACCAACTTCTCAAAGTTAGGCCCAACTGCCAGTCTTGACCTCTTGGGCCTCAGGATGTCCTTGCCGAGAGAGAAGAGCCGTTCCACTGCGGCAGAGGACGGAATTGGCAGACTGAAGTTATGGCGATTTGAATTCATTCGCGGAGCGGTGATCTTCCGTGAATGACTCCTCGCAGTTAACGTGTTAACGGACTTTAACAGACTAAATATCGAGTTATCGGAAGTTAACTGGTCCGATAACGATAAATGGAAATTAACTTCCGTTAATAGTCCGTTAAAAAAAGTTAACTTCGTTAATTAACTGTTATCGGATTAACGCTTTAGTGCCCAACACTGTATATATATATATATATATATATATAATATTATATTCTAAACTAAATACAGGCCTGTATACGGACAGTTTGTGATTGCAAATACTTGTGGTTTTTAGTCCAGTTTGTGTAGAGCAAGCCTGAAGTTGTACGTGTGTGATTGTGATTGATAAAGGTAAATCTGTGCTGTCTTTAGGAGGAAACACAAACTTGCGGTGTATCTTGCTCATGAGAAGAATCATGCACCATGACTGATAATAACTTGGGGTGTCTGCAATACAAATTAATGAAAATTACAACAAATTGAATGCGGATATGGATGTTCTTTGGACTAGACTAACACAAAGCATTGTTGCTTTCAGTGGTACATTCAAAAGCTTCGTCAGTACTTTGACCCCCCTATTTGTTTGGTAATGCTGCTGCGAGCTGCTCGTACACTGAAATGGGTGTATGGGTGGAATGGTGCTCTGTGTAAAAAGATGTTTAACTCTTCATGATTGCACTTAAACGATGAATGCATCGATGACTAACATATATACAATATATGTATATATACATGTGTGTGTATATATATATATATATAATATATATATATATATATATATATATATATATATATATATATATATATATACCGTATATAAAAAATTTTTGGAAAGTTCCAGAACTCTGGTATAAATTTTCAACAACTTTTACTAGTTGTTACCCCATCCCACCGTGACCATCTCAATCCAAAAAAGCCTTCTTCCTTTTTCAACCAAGGAAAAAAAAAAAAAAATATATATATATATAAATTGTGTTTGGCAAGCTACAAGAGCATGCAACAAATTGAATCTCCTTCCTAAAATTTCGCTATATTGACGTGAGTAAAGATCAAAATTCCCTCAAAGGTCGATGGTTAAACATTAAATCAAATTGCAAGAAAGTTGAACAAGATTAGAAGGTTTTCTAATACAAAATGAAAAATAAAATAGAAATTCGATTCTTTATCTGCACACATTACCTTTGCAGTATAAAGAGTATCCGAAATTCTACGCAATGGAAAATACATTTTTTATGCAGGAAGGAGAAGACAAGGGCGAATGCCGCAAAAGCGCCCCCCCCCCCCCAACAGAAAAGAAGAAGAAGGAAAGAGCCAAAATCAAGGTCCAGTATTTTGGAGGTGCCTAGACACTCTGCGTTTGAAAGATTGGAAGTCATAGACAGGGGGAAAGATGGATTGAGGAAGACTGATCCAGAGTTGACCAGTTAACCCTTTCATGCCGTATGGGCGCAAATGAGACCATCAAATTTTATGAGATTTTAGTCATTCTGGAGATATAACACAAGTGTTTTTTGTGGCATGAAAAGTAAATGAAAATCAGGTATGAAAGGGTTAAGTAGATAAAAAATTGAAAATACCTACTGACCCTTGCGTTAGAGATTTGAACAGAAAAGGAATGAGAATGCGTCGAAAGTCTGGTGCTGCGTGCTCTCATTAAAGGAGGAGGCATGCACTTAGAGAGTTCAGAAGAGCAGTGTCCGTTATAATAGCGATAGTAAAGAGAGAGTGAGGCAACATTGCGGCGAAGAGAGAGGGCTTGAAGACAGTCAGTAAGAAGCGGGGAACTGATGAGACGAAAAGCCTTTGATTCCACCCAGTCAAGTACGGCTGTGTGGGGTTGAGCCACCCCATATATGAGAAGCATACAGGGACGGACAAGACCCCTTTACAGAGACAGCAACTGAGTAAAGAAACTGGGTGAAGAAACTTCGGAGGCGATACAGCACGCCTAACCTCTTAGAAGCTGTTTTGGAAAGAGAGTATATGTGATCTTTCCTGGAAAGATTACGAGAAAAGAAAGCACCAAGAATGTAAACAGAAGGTGAAGAATTGAGTTGTGCATTGTTGAAGGTAAGGTGATAGTACTGGGGAGGTACTGCACTATATTTGCTTGAGGTACTGCACTATATTTGCAAAATGAAAATGTTTAAATCACCGGAGCCTATTTCTGCGTTTATTTCTGGGGAGTGCGGACCAGATAATTTCAAGTTAGCAAATATAACACCTATTTTTAAGAAAGGCAATAAAGGTGTGGCGGGAAATTATAAGCCAATCAGTTTAACCTAGTTTGTTGGTAAGCTGTGGAGGATCGTATAGTCGAACACTTAGAATTGCATAACTTGATTAGAAGTACGCAGCACGGTTTTAGGCAAAAAAAATCTTGCTTAACTAATCTTTTCGATTTTTTCCAAAGCATGGTTGAAGTTTATGATAGTCATCGGACGGTAGATGTAGTGTATTTAGATTTTCAAAAAGCGTTTGGCACCATACCACACAAAAGACTCGTTGAAAAAACTAAGGCTCATGGAATCAGGAGTGTAGTAATAAATTGGATAGAAGAGTAGTTGCAAGGTAGGAAACAGAGGGTGGTCGTTGATGGAGCGGAGTCGTCTTGGGCTAATGTAGCGAGCGGCGTTCCTCAGGGTTCTGTATTGGGCCCCTTGCTTCTCCTTATATACAGCATATAAACAATTTAGATGTCCGCCTAGTCAGTACAGTTTCAAAGTTTGCAGATGACATGAAGTTGGGTGGTAGGGCGATTACTGACAAAGAAAGAGGTAAAATCCAGGAAGATCTGAATAAATCGTAGATTGGTCGGTAACATGGCAAATGAGATTTAACGTCGATAAGTACAAAATTTTACATATAGGTTCGCGTAACGGTAATTTTGCGTATAGTAGGTCAGTGAAGGAGTTGGGAAGCGTAGATCAGGAAAAAGACTTAGGAGTTATAGTCACTAGTGATTTAAAAGTGGCGAAACAAAGTACAGCAGCGGTCATAAGGCGAACAAATTGCTAGGTTTTATAGCCACGAATTTTTAGTACAAATACGCAAGGATATAGACAAAATCGAAAGAGTTCAAAGTCAAACAACAAAGTTGATTTCTTCGCTTCGGTCAAAGTCGTACGAGGATAGACTTAAGGAGTTAAAATTGTCTACACTCAAGACTAGGAGGCAAAGGGGTGAGTTATTCCAGATTTTAAAAATTATGAATGGGTTCGATAACGTAAATAGAGATAACTTTTTCGAAATAGCTCAATATAGTAGAACTAGAAATAACGGGTGTAAGCTGACAAGTAGAAGTTCGAGACAGCAGTTGCCAAAAACTTTTTTATGCATAGAATAGTAAATAGCTGTAGTTTGCCGGTAGAAGTAATTAGTATCACGCCGATAAACGTGTCTAAAAATCGACTAGATGCATATGTTGATAGATTAGGTATAGTTTAAGGTAGTAAAATTAAGGTTTTTATGGTTCGGGACCCACGTAAAATAATGTTGCACCAAGCTAATGAAGCACCCACATTAATGAATTTAACTTTATACGACAAAATAGCCTTAATATTAACAAGGTTCACATATTACACAAACTCAGCAATTTTTAACTTTACTTTGGGAGTGATTTCCTTATGACTTGATCATATACCCACATTCGAATTTAATTTTCAATTAGTTGGCCCAAAATGAACCAACTTGGTACAATGGAGGAACACTTTATGCACCAGAGATTTATTGTTTAGAATACCACACTAAATGTATAAACCTTATTTCTGCACATCAAAGCCTTTGGGCTTAGTTTCCAAATAAATTAGTGTTTTTTCTTATTGGGCAATCAACAACTGAAACGGATTATTTTACTTGCGGATACTTCAGAGAAGCCTCCAATGCTCTTGCCTCTGGAACTTTATACTTGTGCCAGCTTGCAACTTTTCCCAGTACCCACTAGGAACTCCTCCTGTCTGGCTATTTATCATTCGTCTGTGGGTGGTCTCCTTATGTCCTCCACACCCATCCAAGCTGGAGTTACTGGCCGACCAACAAGTTGTTCAGTGTCTTCACTGATTCTGCCTTTAAATGGAATTATATTTGTAAATATAGTCACAAGCTATGGCTTCATTTGATAGATTTAATATTTATCGTTTTTCTTTTTACAGTTTTATTAACTAAAAAGATAAAACAGTTTTTGTTGGTTCTGGTACAAAAATAAACACCTAATGGAACGGTGATAAAATTTGAAATTTTGTTGATTGAAACATAGTCAGTGTACATTCATCATCTTAGATGACAATAAAATAAGTTAACAAAACTATATATTAAAAAAATCAAATTAACACATTCCAAAAATGTATTATTCTTTCGGATCACCTGAAGATCAGGGCCCCCAGCCTTCTTTAGTTAGCCTTATAAGGCGAACGAAAATATCACGACTTAACCTAACCAATCGTCAAGGGCGTACAGTTGACCTAACGATTGGTTGGGTTAAGTCGTGATATTTTCGTTAGTTAGCCTTATAAGGCTACTAACGAAGGCTGGGGGCCCTGAACTTCAGGTGATCCATTCTTTCGAATGAAATATGTTATGGTGTGAATGTGCGTGAAATCATTTTTGAAGAATTTAAAACTTTTGTCGTAAAGTTTGTTAGCTACCATGCACCCGAAACTTCTTATTAACATATGCCAGGTAGGAAACTCAAGTTTACTAAAACCGTAGAAGCTTTCTTACTAATCCAGATGTTTTACGTAAAGAAACTTTTATTAAAAATAAATGAAAACTTTTTCTATAGTTAAAATGTATTTTTGAAGCTCTACTGAAGTATACGTCTCTTGTACATAAAATGAATCCTTATGGATAGATTTTTTATTGGGTATACGACGCCAAAATGTCAATTTAACCCTTTGCCGGGAAGTGTGACTTTACTGGTTTTGTTCTGGCTAACGCCAGACGATTTCATTCAGTTTCGAAAAGACCTCTGTGCAGTAAAGGATTAAGCAAACGTCTCTTAACCCTTTACTGCACAGAGGTCTTTCCGAGACTGAATAAAATCGTCTGGCGTTAGCCAGAACAAAATCAGTAAAGTCACACTGCGCGACAAAACGATAACGCCACCACTTTGATCAGTGGTGGAAAGAAAAACTATCTCCATGCAGAAGGTAAGTAAACCTCTGACCACACTGTTTTCAGAGTAAAAAAATTTTTTAATTAAATATGTGCCTCGCTTTTAACTTTGTTCTGTAATTGGTAAAAATAAGGTCACGTGACTTTAGGGGTTTCTTATACAGAGTGGTCCAAAAGTCCGTATCTATTTTGCTGAAATAATTATATTTCTATTTTGTTTTCTACAGGCCATAGATGATGATGGATGTACAAGAACGTGTGATGGTAGTAATAATGCGATCGAAAGGAAGAAGTACAAAGAAATTCGAGAAAAATTCGAAAGAAGATTTCACAAACCAGGACCTACAGACAAAGCAATTTGAGAGCTGTCAATAAATGTAAAAGAACACGATCTGTTCATTAATGAGGAAAGATCTGGACGTCCAGGTACCTTTCAAAAAAATGTTAAATTGATAAGAGATGTCTTTGAAACAAATCCTAGAATGTCAACTCGCAAAGCATCACGTAGACTGAGCATACCAAAAATGACTGTTCTAAGGATTTTAAAATCAAGAGTAAAAAAGAAAAGTTACCATATTGAATTGCTACATGAGTTATACGAAGAGGGCTATCCAAAACGAGCCGCCATGTGCACAGAATTGGTTGAAAAAATTCATACCGAAAACTTCTTAAACCACATTCTCTTTAGCGATGAGGTGACATTCCACACATGCGGAAAGATTAATCGACATAATTGTCGTATCTGGGCTAGTTAAAAGCAACCGAGTTCTACGAATGGAAGAGAGATTATCCTAAAGTTAATATCTGGTTGGGTATAACAAGAGCGAAGATTTGAAGATTTACGGACCTTTTTTCTTTGCAGAAGCTATGGTAACAGAACCAATTTATCTTGACATATTTCAGCAGTTTCTTAAACCCCGGCTTCGTTCAGATAGCATTCTCGACACTGTTTTTTCAAAAGGATGGCGCTCCATGTCACTATGCAAACATCGTTCGGGCGTACCTTGATGAGCTTTTACCAAATCGCTGGATTGGACGTGGTGGAAACGGGACCTGGGCAGCACGATCTCCGGATTTAACACCATCAGACTTGTTTGCTTGGGGCTTTATAAAGTCTAAGGTTTACAAAACAAGAGTTACAGATCTGCAGGATCTGCGAACCCGCAATGTGGCGGCAGTCGCTAAAATAACCACAGAGATGCTTGAGAATGTATTTTGCAATGCAGTGGACAGATTTGAAATTTGCAGAGACACTGATGTTGCTTACGTCGAATCTTAGACCTAAGCTTCATAAATAAATATCAATCTAATTATGTTATTACATTTTTATCCTAAAATACTATTATTTCAGGAAAATAGATAGGGACTTTTGGACCACTCTCTATAAAATGACTTACCTTGAACTCAAAATTGAAATGACATTGTTCAACTTTTTTTTTTTTTTTTAGGGTGGGGAGTTGAAATCTGGGTTTTCATTTGTGGAGAGCTAGGTCTATTGTATTGTACTATACTGAACTTAATTCCTTCATTAATCGCTAAATTTTATTTTACACTATACTTGAGTCACAGAAACAAGTGTTTGGTTAAAGCAATCAAATACAGCATAAGAACTTGACTGGTAATCCAAAATGATTAATTCAGCTCTGCCTGCAATAATAATTGTCTTAATCGTGCTTATATTTCTGTTAACAAACTTAAATGGCTAAATTTATAACCATTTGAGTTAGTTGTCAGATTATTAGGTGGCTGCAACTAAATTATTTTTTCTGTTAACTTGTAATTTCTTAAGTTAAATAACAGGAAACTATTCCAATAACTGCAACTGTATAAATTTAAAATACAGTGGGAAAAAACAAGCTACTCGTGACGCTCCTCGGTTACTGTATACAGTTAAATATTATTTATCTTTACCAACCTCTTTAGTGGAGTTGTCTGTGCGTTACCTTCATTTTCAGTGCAAGCAGAATTAGTGGGTGAATAGAGAGCAGCAAAGAACATGCTAACCGATGTGGAATGAAAGCGCGTCTGTTCGAACGACAGTATTCAGAGGAGTGAGTTAGAGTAAAGTCAAACTCTTATCAGAAATTTCAACGAATGAAATTTGTAGCCTATTGAGGATCTGAAAATCCTGCAAAAATTCTTTTTTCTTTCGCAGCCTTTCCTAACGACCTCGAGGACTTGAATTGATTACCTCCAAAGTTAATCCTTATCTTTATTGATGTACTTATCGTTAAAATTCTATCCTTTCATTTTTACTTACTATGTCTGTATATTTTTACATATGAAATATTCTGTTAAAATATATGTCTTTTAATATAATATATGTTATTGATTTTACTACATGGTATGTGTTCATAAATATATCCATGATACGAACAACTCGCAGCTTTATTGTCAAGAATATACAGGGTCGCGCTGTTACGAGACTTTCGTTCGTGGCTCATCATTATATTAGAACAAAGAGTATACTTTGTCTCACGTGAAAGTATCAATCTGAAGTCATAATTCTTGTGCATACGTTCGTCGCTACTTTCCATGAGACACTCTGAGCATTATAAGGTCGGTGTACATAATATATCAAGAGCAACATGTATCGTGTTTGCTTCCCAAGGCCACATACATGTACAGTTTCGGAAAAAAGTTCGAAAAAATGTTAAAATCCATAAAAAATTACTAATCAGTAATGATTGGTTTTTACTTTTGAAATTTTATTACTGTCACCAAAAGCAATAAAATATCGAAGGAAAAATAGAATATTACCAATTAATAATTTTTTATGCTTTTTGGAAATTTTATGTTCCTAGGCGAACTTATTTCTCAAACTGTGCCTATTCCAATCTTCAACACATTCAGAGGACCTTGAGTTTGCTCTATATTATTGATTTACATAATAATGTGGGTTTAATGTGAAGATAATAAGCTTTTCTAAATCATATGAAAAGAGATTAAATTTTTCATTTTCCATCGAAACAATTCCATAATTTTCAAAACTTTCTAAATTCATCTATGTCTAAAATAGAATTTAGATGAAAATGACGCCATTAATTTATTCATTGCTTATAGATTTTAAGAGATTTTCTTTCGCTACAATAATTATATATAATGCGACATATAATGATGCCCCCACAATATTTATTTTATTTTATCGAGTTTTGGCACCTTAAGCTTTTGGCTTTACTGGGCTCACGGATTTATTAGAAAATGGAAATACAGGTCTTACTGGAATTTGTTGGATTATTATTATTATTATTATTATTATTATTATTATTATTATCATTATTTTGGGAAGTTGTTGTCAGCTCGAATTTTTATATTTTTTATATTTTTGAAAGGAAAACTTCCTGATTTTAGAGTAATCATTTTATTTTCAGATTAAGTATAAATTCCAAGCCATCGACCTTGATTATCTTCGTGAGACTGGATTTTGTGATACGAATCAATTAAATTATGTAACATATTTCTTTTAGTAAAAATAATTACTAAAAACAGAAATTAACATTTAAGATTGAGGATTAAGAATAAGTTGTAAGAGTATTTGGGTAAATGTTAAATTTAGCTGAGGATAAAGTTAATCACTTGATTATATTTATAGGTTAGTTTAAAATTCATTAAATTTTATCTGTATTTTAGGGTTTTCTGTTTTTCATGAGTATGGCCTCGGGTAATGTGATATTTTTTTTATCACCATCGCTTGAAAAGCATTTTCAATCCATTTATTATAAAAATATTTGGTTCTTTTTTGTACCATGTTACACAAGGTCACAACAAAAACGTCACAGCAGATGATACTATGAGTCCTTGTATAACAAAAAATGAGTAAAGGGCCACGAATTTCGTTGGGAATCTGTTCCGACAGTTTTTGCAGCGTAATTAACTCCATAATATGACAGCAAGTATGATAATTGCTTATAGAACAAAAATAAATAGTCTCCATTAAAGGCGTTTAACTCTATCAGGTGCTCTCTTTCATCATAAATTATAACAAGTTTTTATAATGATTCCATTCATAAGTAAATTAAAATGTTTAATGAAACTCAGAAAAGACAAATGAATTTAATTGCTGCTTTTAACTTACTGCTCATTTATTTATTTTATATTAATTTTTAAATAATTTTTAAATAATTTTTAAATAATTTTATTTCGACGGATCTTATCAAAGAAGTTAAGCAAATATCATAAAATAACTGAGGGAGAATGATTCCTTTTATTTTAATATATGTTTAAAAAATAAAAGCATTCGAGAATTTTATGTTGGATTCCTTCTCCCGAGTTTAATTACGAGTATATCGCGATATTTGATTTATCAGAGCGTCAATTCTTACTTCACACTCACACACACACACACACACACATATTTGGGGGCAATTGAGGGCTTGAAGGGTAATTTCTTTTAAGTAATTAAATAATGACGTAATCGCTAATCTAGCCTAACCTAATCTAACTTAATCAGAACTAACATCTTTTTTCCCGACAAAACAATTGTTTCTAGTTTTTTATATTATAATTCTCCTTGCTATTTCTGGCATCTAGCTAAGAACCTCTTCAACAACTTTACTTCTTTCCCTCCTCTTTTTCCATTTTGACAGCTCATTTGCCGTCTCTTTTCTTAATAAAGCTCAACTCTTCGCTCAAACCTTCGCCTCAAACTTAACCCTGGACGATTCCGGTGCTGTTCCTCCATCTCCTCCTTCCTCTGACTTAATTATCTCTGAAAGTAGAATTTCCTCCAAAGATGTTCTTTTTGTTCTATATAGGCTCAACTCCAGGAAGGTGTACGGTCCTGATGGTGTCCCTCCTGTTGTTCTCAAGAACTAGCTTCTGTGATGACACCGTACCTGGCAACTCTTTCGTCTTTGTCTTTCATCTGGTACTTTTCCTTTCTGCTGGAAGTTCGCTTTCATTCATCATGTACCAAAGCGGAGTGACCGCTCTCAACCCTCCAACTATCGATAATTGCTTTGATTTCTTGCCTTTCTAAAGTTTTCAATTTATTCTTAAGAGGAAGATTCTTCAGCACCTCTCTTCTCACACTCTTTTTCAGATTGTCAGTATGAGTGCTGCAAGGACACTTTACTAGCGATCTTCCTGCATATCTCTCTGACTATTGGTCATCCTCCTTTTGGGATTTTGGTGAAACTTTTGCTATTGCGCTAGACATATCAAAAGCTTTTGACAGAGTCTGGCACAAATCTTTAATTTTCAAACTTCCCTCCTTCGGTTTCTATCCTTCTATCTGTTCCTTCAGCTCTGATTTCTTTTCCGCCCCATCTTTTGCTGCGGTTGTAGATGTCCACTGTTCTTCTCTTAAAGCTATTAATAGTAGTGATCCTCAGGCATGGGCGCCCGCAGGTAGGGGCAAGGGGGGGCGCTTGCCTCCCCCTGGAAATGCCAAGAAAATATATTAAATATTTTCTAAGAAAATATTTATATCCTAAACTTGCTGAAAAGTATCCAACTGCCTCCTAAAGGGTGAAAAATTTTATTTGTGTGCATGATAAAAGGTTGCTACCTTCAGTGTGCTTTTTTCTTCATTCTATCATGTTTCTGTTATAAATAAAATAAATGATTGTTATCATGTGCATTGTATGTATATACAATATATATTTGCATTTTCCATTACAAAATGCAACACTAAACTTGCTTAGAATTAACCTGCTGGTTCCTAAGGGGTCAAAAGTTTTTTGCTTGCTCCGGTCCCTACCTATTAATACATAAAATTTTGCCCCCCCTTGGAAAAAATCCTGCGGGCGCCCATGTGCATGATAAAAGGTTGCTACCTTCAGTGTGCTTTTTTCTTCATTCTATCATGTTTCTGTTATAAATAAAATAAATGATTGTTATCATGTGCATTGTATGTATATACAATATATTTGCATTTTCCATTACAGAAAATGCAACACTAAACTTGCTTAGAATTAACCTGCTGGTTCCTAAGGGGTCAAAAGTTTTTTGCTTGCTCCGGTCCCTACTATTAATACATTAAATTTTGCCCCCCCTTGGAAAAAATCCTGCGGGCGCCCATGTCCTCAGGGCTATGTCCTGTCACCCACTCTTTTCCTTTTACTTATTAATGATCTATTAAGTCATACTTCCTGTCCTATCCACTCCTATGCCGATGATTCCATTCTTCACTTCTCTACCCACTTCATCAAGCGTCCCTCTCAACAGTCACTCCATGCTTCGCGTAGGTCGGCTATGATGCATCTGACCTCTGATCTTTGTACTATTTCTGATTGTGGCAGAGAAAATCTTCTGGCTTCCAATGCCTCAGAAACTCAGTTCCTTCATCCGTTTACTGTCACAATCTTCCACACAACTATCCCCCTATCTTCAACAATACACAACTCAATCCTTCCCCTTTCTTAACATTCTTGGTGTTTCCTTTTCTCGTGATCTTTCGAGGAAAGATCACATATACTCTCTTTCTAAAACAGCTTCGAAGAGGTAAGGCGTGCTGTACCGGCTTCGAAGTTTCTTCACCCAGCTCAGTTGCTGTCTCTGTACAGGGGTCTTGTCCGCCCCTGTATGCTTCTCATATATGGGATGGCTCAACCCACACAGCCGTACTTGACCGGGTGGAATCAAAGGCTTTTCGTCTCATCAGTTTCCAGCTTCTTACTGACTGTCTTCAATCCCACTCTCTCTTCGCCGCAATGTTGCCTCACTCTCTCTTTACTATCGCTATTATAACGGACACTGCTCTTCTGAATTCTCTAACTGCATGCCTCCTCCTTTAAGTAGGGTACGTAGTTTCAGACTTTCGACACATTCTCATTCCTTTTCTGTCCAACTCTCTAACGTAAAGGTTAATCGGTATTTTCAATCTTTCATGTACTCAACCAGTCAACTCTGGAACAATCTTCCTCATTCCATCTTTCCCCCTATCTATTACCTCCAATGTTTCAAACGCAGAGTGCCCAGACATCTCAAAAACCTTGTACCTTGGTTTTGGTTCTCTTCTTCCTCTATTTTGGTGGCGTTTTGCTGGCATTCGCCCTTGGCTCCCTCCTTTCTGCGTACAAAAATTAAATAAAATTTTAATATTCCGAGGTACAAAATATGTTACCCCACAAAAATATTACACTACTCTATCTGTGAATTATCACACACACTCTACCCCATTTATGCCCAGTTGCCTACGCGCCGGCGCACACACACATACACACACGTTGGTGTTTACTCGACTGGTGATGTTAACTTTTGACTAAACAATTACACTAACCTAACTTAACCTAACTTAACCTAACGTACGTAGGACTAATAGTTTTGGAGACCTGTGAATTTAAAAAATCCCAGAGTACCTAATGATATATTCACTGTTAGAATTTCTTACTATAAATTCGCTGAGAATGTTTTTTTATTTATTTTTATATTCGTTATGAGAATTAATTACTCTATTTGTTGTTAGAATTACTGACATAACAAAGGAGTGACAAATCGGAGATAAAATTCAAAGGAGTGACGCGAAAATACCAACAAAGAAGAAGAAAGAACAAATCCAGAGGGAAGAGAGGCTTGCAACTGTTAGGTTAGGTTAGGTTAGGTTAGGTTAGGTTAGGTTTCTAGTTTTTGAAATAAAATCTTAATTTTAACAATTCTAACAAATTTTGTTTTTTTAAATAAAATTTTAATAATTATACTCCTTTGAATTTTATCTCCGATTTGTCACTCCTTCGTTACGGTATTTATGTCACTCCTTTGTTATGTCACTCCTTTGAAATGTCACTCCTCCGATACAGACCCGTAAATGTACGGCATCTTAATTTTAATAAGGTGTATTTCCATACTATTTCTTTTTCATCATTTCATAGTTATTTTATTATTATTATTATTATTATTATTATTATTTATTTTTTATTGTTATTATCGACGCCAAAGGGGATGGCGGAGAGATGGTGTTTTGTGCGGCTTGTATGGGTATGTATGGCCACATGCATACCCACACCTGCGTGTGGTCTTATTGGTTGCAAGACCATTAAGGCACAAGCAATCGGAGTTGATTAGCATATTGATTGGCATCAGAGTGTAACTCCTTTCCAAAAGAACAACACCCACAAATATAAATAATTCTTTACAACTAAAATAAATAAGTAAGATTCATCGTGTTCTGAACTGATATAAAAGTATCTTTGGTCCTTTAAATATAACAGAAAAATGCTTTAAAAACATATAAAATTAGATATGATTAAAAAAATGCTTCAAAAAGAGGTATGCTTAAAAAAGTGGTTTTTAAAGAACTCAAGTTTTGTATATGTATGGAGTTACGTCGTGGCCACTGTCGTAACACCACTTTTCATTGATCAGTGAAGTTAAGCGACATATTATGTAGCGACCCGTGAATCGGATCGAAGGTAAAGCTGTCTGTCCCACCCACTACGTGGGAAGGGAAGGATGTGGGCTGTGGCTCCCTGGGACAGAGGAAATTAATTTATAAACTAAGAAAGAAAAATCTCCTATATTTGAAGTAAATTTTATAAAAATTGTTTCGAGTTAAGTCTCGCTATAGTTAACTATACTGTGTTCTTTTGTTTCCTTTTATAAAATTATACTAGGCTTTATCGATGGTTTAATAATCTGCATGCGTTTCCAAACGAAGCTCACTCGCAAAAACGGATTGGTTCAGGATTTCACATGATAACTATCTTGGAGAAAATTATCATTAAACTTCCTCAAAACATATGACGGCTATTAAAAAGTTGTAACTAACACGCATAACCGTCCGTAATTTTATATACAATTAAATCCTATCATGATTCGAACCCAGAACATCTGAGGATTCGTGGGTGCTAACCACTGAGCTAGTCACATAAAGTTATATAAAAGAAAATTATCAGGACAAAGAGCCACAGGTATAAATACACAGTTTTTTTATTGTTTTATAATTATAATGCAATAAACACACTTGTGTGAACTAACGATAAATAAACTAAATTAAAAAAATAACTAAATTAATAGAAGGAACTTGCCTGTCGTTCATTAATGTATAACAAATAAAAACTACTATTAATAACAATGATAATATATTAGCAATAATATTAAAATCTGAAACAAACATACTTCATTGTATTATTCATACGTGTTTCATTTCATATTTTTTTTAACTTTATTATTAGTCAAGTATTTAATATATATTTATAATTTAAAAATCACAACAATGGTCTTCATAGCCGCAGATTCCCGATCCTTGATGTACAGTATACTGTGTGCTGTTGCATAAAATGATATGTTGGTAAAGAGAAACGATTATTGTCATGACTTTCTTAATTTCAATCTTTCTCATCACATATGGTTCAAATATGAAATAGAGAAAAATGTAATAAATAAAATAACCAAATAAAGAAACAAATAACAAATAAATCAAGTGAAGTAATTAATACATGGTTTTTGCGACGACGCTTTGAACAGAATAGTTTTGGCTTTAATTTTATACTATCATCGACGTTATCATGAAGATAAAGCGGAAACAAGAAAATGAACAGACTTCAAAAAAGAACGAGTCACAGAGAGAGAGAGAGAGAGAGAGAGAGAGAGAGAGAGAGAGAGAGAGAGAGAGAGAGAATTAAAAAAACCAATAAACAACAAATTTGCAGTAAAACTTAACAATAAACACAAAACGTGAAAACAGAAAGAATCAAAGAAGAAAAACAACAAATGAAAAAGAATAAAAAAAGAAAAACAACAAAAGATAAAAAATGAATTAAAGAAAAAAAGAGAAACTTCAGAGTAAGAATTTAGCCGAACATTTTGCCGGATATACAGTATCTTTCGGTGGAAATGGAACAGCAAAAATGAGAGGACAAGTTCTTCTCGAAAGAAAGAAAAGACAAAATAAAATGTCGTAGAAGTTAAATGTGAGACAAGAAAATAAAGAAAGAAAAGAAAAAAAAAAATTTAGTTCCGAATTTCCATGCATCGAAACTTCACATAAACAACACCAACAACATTCTCTCATAGTCACGCAGAGACTATGTAGTATTAGGGTGTGTCAATTTGGGAGGTGAAAATTAATTTTTGCCAATTCCTTCACTGAGGGGTTTTAAAAATATGTTTTTGGATGTGAAGAATTCAAATCTGCTATTATTTTTGTGATTGCTCAACACTTAGCTTGGTAAATCTACGTTTGATTAAAAAGCACATAAATTGCTCTCGGAAAACAACATTTATTAATTTTAGCTTCTCAAAATGTCAGGTAATGCTATAAAAATTTTAGTTTCTCTTCATAAAACATATCCTAGTAATCATAAAACATATCCTAGTAATCATAAAACATATCCTAGTAATCATAAAACAACATTAGAAAGTAATGACATCAGTAAAAAGAAATATTTAAACAACAAGTTTCATCAAGTCTTGCTTTGATTCGTTCTTGGACATCAGCCGCCGACTTGCTTCTTGGCCTCTGATATAGCCCTCACGTTTCTCATGTGTATACACCCTGCCTGCTGCCTCTGTGACTTGTTTCACACACCTCTCTATTGACTGAGCATGACAGGGCCACTGTGGAACTTGCATAGGCTTGTCAAAGAACTTCTTTACTTCCGCTGTAGTCAGTTTACATGTCAAAGGAGGTTCAAATACCCCGTCAGACCAGTCTGTCAGCTCCAACACGGAAGAAGCACTGGGGTTGATGGAAGGTGTCTTCCTGGGACGTACAGAAAGATCTCCAAGTGTGTCATCATCTCCACCCCTCATGTCAACAATCTTTTGGACACCAGCTCTCCTCTCCTTACTGTCATCTGAGCACAAGAGTGTCTGGATTATCATTTCGCTGAATGCATACCATGCTGAGCGCTTGATGGTTGGCAAAACAGCATCCACTACAGCCTTCTTTTGCAGCCTAACTAGCCGCAGCTGAAACAAGATGTGGCGTGGGCCTTCCACCCAAGAGTGTTTTACTTTGATGTTGAACCAACAGGGGTAGTACACACCAACAATGTATTCTACTATCAGTCTTAAGTTGTTGAGGGTTTTGCCTTTAAGGCCATGTTTTGAAACCCATATGCGACAAAGCCTGTTTGCTGTTGTCAACCACCTTGAATGGCTCACTGGACCAATTTCAAGAAGGGCCAGATCTGTGGGAAGTTCTCCTGTCCTTATGGCCTGTGTGATCCTATACCCGTACGCTTGATCAGTAGAGAGATCCTTTACGACATTGTCACTCAGTGAAGTAAGAGGCTCTCCAATTGAGAGTTTGGTGAATGAAGGATCAATTTCAAGTTCGGTTGCAGTGTCTAGCATCTTGCCAATGTTACCTGTCCACTTGTTGTTAGACAAGGTCTTCCCATCCAGTGCTGTGATCAAGTGTCGCAGGGGTAACTCGTTAGTGTGGAGGGCACAAACCAACCAGATCAGCTTACGGCAAAGCTTGACCTCTACCCAATGCATGGAACCACCCTCCCAGCCAGTGTTAACATTTGTAGAATCACCTCCAATGGCCTGCAGGCTTTTATCAATGCCCTTCTTCTTCATGAAATCTACAAGATTATCAGCAATAACTTCAGCAGGTTTTTTCTCGTTGAGCCTTTCTCAGGAGTGAAGTGGTAGAGATATCTTCCACCTGGCTCATTGCACACAGAATAATGCTCTTCTTTGATGATGCTGGGGAACTGACGATCTGAATTGTCTGCTTTCAGCATAACTTTAGTTGTATCTTGACGGCCGTCAAAGAAGATGCAGTCAATTTCACCCTTCTTACAAAGATCATCAAATTCCTGATCCAGGGATCTCATAACTTTTTCTTGGGCCCTCTTGACTTTATTGTGATCAACTACAAGTCTCTTGTCTTCTTCAGTGATCAAGCCAGCATCCTAAAGGCAGCAGTGGTGATGGCAGCTGTGGCACGCAGGCCAACACCATATCTGATGCTATGCATAGCAATATAGGTATTTCTAATGTGTTGTACTCTGGCTTTCTATTGGAAGTTGAAGACGTGCTTGGTATTTCTAATGTCACTTCATAACTTCCATCCTTTCCATCTTGAGCATCAGCTATTTGTTCTTCATTTTCATCATCAGGGAAAATTATTTCATTTGATGGCATTGAAACATCCTGCTTACTTGTCTGTTTATATTCAGCAAGCCTTCTTCTTTCGTCTTCTTGCCGCTTCTGCTTTTTGACTTGTCTGTTGTGCTCAGGTTGATCTGGCAAGCCAATCTGATGTGGTCCAATAGAACCAGACTTGTCTCTCTGACCTTTAATGAAAGCAAGTTCCTTCACAGGGATCTTCATCTCCTTAGGGCATGTACAGTTAATGTGAGTTTCGTTTTTGCAACCAGCATCTGCAAGGCAGCCAAATTCAGAGCAGAGAACAATTTTACACTTGCAACTGAGGATGTCAAAAAGCTTGTCAAGTTTTGCAATGAAAGCCTCTTTGACATGTAGCTTTCCTCTCCCAAGAGATAGGTTTTTGGCCTGCTCCCAGCTCTCTTTGATCTTGTTTAAGATTGTGACTCGTGAATTTACAACAGGGGCTACAAAAGAACTGTTTGCTCGTTCCCACTTTTCAAGCACTTTAGGGTAAATGTCCTTTGCAAGACTGGCTGCTGGGTAGTTTCTCACATCCTCACCACTTTGTTCTCTTAGCAGTAGCCCATATTTCAGAACGCCTCGCAGAGTTGGGAGTTCAGAGGGCAACAACTCTCTACCAGTTCCAATTAGGTTGCTCATATCTGTGAATGTCCCCAGTCTTGTCCTCCTTTTCGAAGCCATTGTAGGTCAATTCCCACTGGTTAGGATGGTAGCACTGACGGACAGTAATCTTCAGCACACTGATGAATATGTTTCAACCTGTGAAATAAGCAAAACAGCAGTGCATTATATATACAGTATATATAATTATTAATATAATAATTATTATATAATTCCACAAAAAAGTCAAAAAGTCACTATTTTTATGTAGCTTCTTACCAAGCAAAACTAAATTATATTAAATTACAAAAAATATCTTTAGAATTCCTAAGTCATGCTGCAACTTTTTAGCACCCCTCATATTAGCACCCCTCATGGCGCTATCTGGCAACTCAGCCAGAATAGAGGTTTATAAAAGACCGAGAGACGACTGACGGAGTCATTACAAGCTCGGCTCCCAGCCGAGCAAGGACCTCTGGTCCTTCTCTTTCTGGCCCTTTGGGAAAACCCCTTAGAGGCCTCTTAGGTTAGGTAAACGAAAATAACTTGGGGGAGAACTCCGCCTCCAAGTTGCATGCCTTGCAATCAAGGCAACTACTCTCTCTCTCTCTCTCTCCTTCAGGTGTACCTCCCCCCCTTGCTCAGCCAACTGGCTGATTAGGAGCCTATAAAACAACGCCTACTCGGCTGAAGTCTTAATATGCACTTGGCTCCTGCCAAGTGAACACCTCTCCTCCTTTCTCTCCTCCTTTCTCTCCTTTCTGGCCCTTTGGGGGGAATAGCTTGGGGAGAACTCCGCCCCCAAGTTGCATGCCCCTTGCAACCCCGGTTGGCAACAAAGGCCAGTACTCTTTTTTTCCCTTTTTTTGCAACACCCCCACCCCCCATTTGCAACAACTCCCCCCCCTTTGCAACATTACGTAATCACTTGCAACATTCATGCACTCTAACCTTTTGCGGCTATACTATTTATACAGGGTGAGTCAAAAGTCTGGAACATAGAAACTATGCTTTTCAATGCAAATATACATATATATTTGCATTGAAAAGCATAATTCCTATGTCTCCAGACTTTTGACTCACCCTTTAGATGAAAAGTGCTCAAACATTAAAAAAATAAAAAGTTCTTAAAGAATTAACGATTTTTGTGAGGTATCTCATCACCACGTGATTGAGTCCCATGCAGACTTATTTCTATGACTTTTGTTCATCATTATCTTTACTATACAATTATAGTAATTATCACACCATTTTCCAATCATGTACCGTACTTCGCTACTTCTCCATTTTCACCAAATTAATTGTTCTTGAATTGTTTTATAATGAGTTTAGTTTGGAGCTTAATGCCCCTCTTAACGACCCTACCCTTTTATTTAATATTTAATTGTCATTTAATTATCAGTGTCAAGAGTTAAGAGCCTCCATCTAGACTCGCAGGGAAGGATGTGGGCTGTGGCTCCCTGGGACAGAGGAAATTAATTTATAAACTAAGAAAGAAAAATCTCCTATATTTGAAGTAAATTTTATAAAAATTGTTTCGAGTTAAGTCTCGCTATAGTTAACTATACTGTGTTCTTTTGTTTCCTTTTATAAAATTATACTAGGCTTTATCGATGGTTTAATAATCTGCATGCGTTTCCAAACGAAGCTCACTCGCAAAAACGGATTGGTTCGGGATTTCACATGATAACTATCTTGGAGAAAATTATCATTAAACTTCCTCAAAACATATGACGGCGATTAAAAAGTTGTAACTAACACGCATAACCGTCCGTAATTTTATATACAATTAAATCCTATCATGATTCGAACCCAGAACATCTGAGGATTCGTGGGTGCTAACCACTGAGCTAGTCACATAAAGTTATATAAAAGAAAATTATCAGGACAAAGAGCCACAGGTATAAATACACAGTTTTTTTTATTGTTTTATAATTATAATGCAATAAACACACTTGTGTGAACTAACGATAAATAAACTAAATTACAAAAATAACTAAATTAATAGAAGGAACTTGCCTGTCGTTCATTAATGTATAACAAATAAAAACTACTATTAATAACAATGATAATATATTAGCAATAATATTAATATCTGAAACAAACATACTTCATTGTATTATTCATACGTGTTTCATTTCATATTTTTTTTAACTTTATTATTAGTCAAGTATTTAATATATATTTATAATTTAAAAATCACAACAATGGTCTTCATAGCCGCAGATTCCGATCCTTAATGTACAGTATACTGTGTGCTGTTGCATAAAATGATATGTTGGTAAAGAGAAACGATTGTTTTCATGACTTTCTTAATTTCAATCTTTCTCATCACATATGGTTCAAATATGAAATAGAGAAAATGTAATAAATAAAATAACCAAATAAAGAAACAAATAACAAATAAATCAAGTGAAGTAATACATGGTTTTTGCGACGACGCTTTGAACAGAATAGTTTTGGCTTTAATTTTATACTATCATCGACGTTATCATGAAGATAAAGCGGAAACAAGAAAATGAACAGACTTCAAAAAAGAACGAGTCACAGAGAGAGAGAGAGAGAGAGAGAGAGAGAGAGAGAGAGAGAGAGAATTAAAAAACAATAAACAACAAATTTGCAGTAAAACTTAACAATAAACACAAAACGTGAAAACAGAAAGAATCAAAGAAGAAAAACAACAAATGAAAAAGAATAAAAAAAAAGAAAAACAACAAAAGATAAAAAATGAATTAAAGATAAATAAAAGAGAAACTTCAGAGTAAGAATTTAGCCGAACATTTTGCCGGATATACAGTATCTTTCGGTGGAAATGGAACAGCAAAAATGAGAGGACAAGTTCTTCTCGAAAGAAAGAAAAGACAAAATAAAATGTCGTAGAAGTTAAATGTGAGACAAGAAAATAAAGAAAGAAAAAGAAAAAAAAAATTTAGTTCCGAATTTCCATGCATCGAAACTTCACATAAACAACACCAACAACATTCTCATAGTCACGCAGAGACTATGTAGTATTAGGGTGTGTCAATTTGGGAGGTGAAAATTAATTTTTGCCAATTCCTTCACTGAGGGGTTTTAAAAATATGTTTTTGGATGTGAAGAATTCAAATCTGCTATTATTTTTGTGATTGCTCAACACTTAGCTTGGTAAATCTACGTTTGATTAAAAAGCACATAAATTGCTCTCGGAAAACAACATTTATTAATTTTAGCTTCTCAAAATGTCAGGTAATGCTATAAAAATTTTAGTTTCTCTTCATAAAACATATCCTAGTAATCATAAAACATATCCTAGTAATCATAAAACATATCCTAGTAATCATAAAACAACATTAGAAAGTAATGACATCAGTAAAAAGAAATATTTAAACAACAAGTTTCATCAAGTCTTGCTTTGATTCGTTCTTGGACATCAGCCGCCGACTTGCTTCTTGGCCTCTGATATAGCCCTCACGTTTCTCATGTGTATACACCCTGCCTGCTGCCTCTGTGACTTGTTTCACACACCTCTCTATTGACTGAGCATGACAGGGCCACTGTGGAACTTGCATAGGCTTGTCAAAGAACTTCTTTACTTCCGCTGTAGTCAGTTTACATGTCAAAGGAGGTTCAAATACCCCGTCAGACCAGTCTGTCAGCTCCAACACGGAAGAAGCACTGGGTTGATGGAAGGTGTCTTCCTGGGACGTACAGAAGATCTCCAAGTGTGTCATCATCTCCACCCCTCATGTCAACAATCTTTTGGACACCAGCTCTCCTCTCCTTACTGTCATCTGAGCACAAGAGTGTCTGGATTATCATTCGCTGAATGCATACCATGCTGAGCGCTTGATGGTTGGCAAAACAGCATCCACTACAGCCTTCTTTTGCAGCCTAACTAGCCGCAGCTGAAACAAGATGTGGCGTGGGCCTTCCACCCAAGAGTGTTTTACTTTGATGTTGAACCAACAGGGGTAGTACACACCAACAATGTATTCTACTATCAGTCTTAAGTTGTTGAGGGTTTTGCCTTTAAGGCCATGTTTTGAAACCCATATGCGACAAAGCCTGTTTGCTGTTGTCAACCACCTTGAATGGCTCACTGGACCAATTTCAAGAAGGGCCAGATCTGTGGGAAGTTCTCCTGTCCTTATGGCCTGTGTGATCCTATACCCGTACGCTTGATCAGTAGAGAGATCCTTTACGACATTGTCACTCAGTGAAGTAAGAGGCTCTCCAATTGAGAGTTTGGTGAATGAAGGATCAATTTCAAGTTCGGTTGCAGTGTCTAGCATCTTGCCAATGTTACCTGTCCACTTGTTGTTAGACAAGGTCTTCCCATCCAGTGCTGTGATCAAGTGTCGCAGGGGTAACTCGTTAGTGTGGAGGGCACAAACCAACCAGATCAGCTTACGGCAAAGCTTGACCTCTACCCAATGCATGGAACCACCCTCCCAGCCAGTGTTAACATTTGTAGAATCACCTCCAATGGCCTGCAGGCTTTTATCAATGCCCTTCTTCTTCATGAAATCTACAAGATTATCAGCAATAACTTCAGCAGGTTTTTTTCTCGTTGAGCCTTTCTCAGGAGTGAAGTGGTAGAGATATCTTCCACCTGGCTCATTGCACACAGAATAATGCTCTTCTTTGATGATGCTGGGGAACTGACGATCTGAATTGTCTGCTTTCAGCATAACTTTAGTTGTATCTTGACGGCCGTCAAAGTAGATGCAGTCAATTTCACCCTTCTTACAAAGATCATCAAATTTTTGATTCAGGGATCTCATAACTTTTTCTTGGGCCCTCTTGACTTTATTGTGATCAACTACAAGTCTCTTGTCTTCTTCAGTGATCAAGCCAGCATCCATAAAGGCAGCAGTGGTGATGGCAGCTGTGGCACGCAGGCCAACACCATATCTGATGCTATGCATAGCAATATTAGGTATTTCTAATGTGTTGTACTCTGGCTTTCTATTGGAAGTTGAAGACGTGCTTGGTATTTCTAATGTCACTTCATAACTTCCATCCTTTCCATCTTGAGCATCAGCTATTTGTTCTTCATTTTCATCATCAGAGAAAATTATTTCATTTGATGGCATTGAAACATCCTGCTTACTTGTCTGTTTATATTCAGCAAGCCTTCTTCTTTCGTCTTCTTGCCGCTTCTGCTTTTTGACTTGTCTGTTGTGCTCAGATTGATCTGGCAAGCCAATCTGATGTGGTCCAATAGAACCAGACTTGTCTCTCTGACCTTTAATGAAAGCAAGTTCCTTCACAGGGATCTTCATCTCCTTAGGGCATGTACAGTTAATGTGAGTTTCGTTTTGCAACCAGCATCTGCAAGGCAGCCAAATTCAGAGCAGAGAACAATTTTACACTTGCAACTGAGGATGTCAAAAAGCTTGTCAAGTTTTGCAATGAAAGCCTCTTTGACATGTAGCTTTCCTCTCCCAAGAGATAGGTTTTTGGCCTGCTCCCAGCTCTCTTTGATCTTGTTTAAGATTGTGACTCGTGAATTTACAACAGGGGCTACAAAAGAACTGTTTGCTCGTTCCCACTTTTCAAGCACTTTAGGGTAAATGTCCTTTGCAAGACTGGCTGCTGGGTAGTTTCTCACATCCTCACCACTTTGTTCTCTTAGCAGTAGCCCATATTTCAGAACGTCTCGCAGAGTTGGGAGTTCAGAGGGCAACAACTCTCTACCAGTTCCAATTAGGTTGCTCATATCTGTGAATGTCCCCAGTCTTGTCCTCCTTTTCGAAGCCATTGTAGGTCAATTCCCACTGGTTAGGATGGTAGCACTGACGGACAAGTAATCTTCAGCACACTGATGAATATGTTTCAACCTGTGAAATAAGCAAAAACAGCAGTGCATTATATATACAGCATATAATTATTAATATAATAATTATTATATAATTCCACAAAAAAGTCAAAAAAGTCACTATTTTTATGTAGCTTCTTACCAAGCAAAACTAAATTATATTAAATTAACAAAAATATCTTTAGAATTCCTAAGTCATGCTGCAACTTTTTAGCACCCCTCATATTTGGAATTTGAAAGTTGAAAAATTCGACACACCCTAATGTAGTATACTATTGTATGTAGTACAGTATACTATTGTATGTAGTATACTACATAGTCATGCAGAGACTATGTAGTATACTATTGTATGTAGTATACTACATAGTCATGCACAGACTATGTAGTATACTACATACAACAGTAGTAGAATATATATATATATACATATATATATATATATATATATGTATAGAAACGACGTAAGTATAGAGGAGTGTTCTGCACACGAGGAAGAGAAATAACGAACAAATGAAAAATGAGGCACCCGCCCGGGAATCGAACCCAGGATCTTCCAATTGCCGGTCAGATATGCTAACCACTACACCACAGAGCCTTGATAGTCAGAAGTCGCCTCATTTTTCATTTGTTCGTTATTTCTCTTCCTCGTGTGCAGAACACTCCTCTATACTTACGTCGTTTCTATACATTAATATACTGCGTGGTCATTGCAGTTAAATGTACATATTCACGATTTGCGAGGGTGCCCTCACAAGGCATTGGTTTCTGCCCTATGTAGGAGAATTGCGACTTCTGACTATCGAGGCTCTGTGGTGTAGTGGTTAGCATATCTGACCGGCAATTGGAAGATCCTGGGTTCGATTCCCGGGCGGGTGCCTCATTTTTCATTTGTTCGTTATTTCTCTTCCTCGTGTGCAGAACACTCATCTATACTTACGTCGTTTCTATACATTAATATACTGCGTGGTAATTGCAGTTAAATGTACATATTCACGATTTGCGAGGGTGCCCTCACAAGGCATTGGTTTCTGCCCTATGTAGGAGAATTGCGACTTCTGACTATCGAGGCTCTGTGGTGTAGTGGTTAGCATATCTGACCGGCAATTGGAAGATCCTGGGTTCGATTCCCGGGCGGGTGCCTCATTTTTCATTTGTTCGTTATTTCTCTTCCTCGTGTGCAGAACACTCCTCTATACTTACGTCGTTTCTATACATTAATATACTGCGTGGTCATTGCAGTTAAATGTACATATTCACGATTTGCGAGGGTGCCCTCACAAGGCATTGGTTTCTGCCCTATGTAGGAGAATTGCGACTTCTGACTATCGAGGCTCTGTGGTGTAGTGGTTAGCATATCTGACCGGCAATTGGAAGATCCTGGGTTCGATTCCCGGGCGGGTGCCTCATTTTTCATTTGTTCGTTATTTCTCTTCCTCGTGTGCAGAACACTCCTCTATACTTACGTCGTTTCTATACATTAATATACTGCGTGGTCATTGCAGTTAAATGTATATATATATATATATATATATATATATAGTTGTAAATTATATGCGACACTACACCCACAAGATGGCGTGTAGTGACCCTCGTGTCCGATAATGTAGACCTGCAGACTTTATTAAGTGCAAAAGTCCGGAGAACCCCTAAACATATACATATATAGGTGATCTTGAAACGAGACTGCCGGGTGTAGGTTTTGTATGTAAGGATCCTTTTATACACTGTATAGATTCTCTCTCTCTCTCTCTCTCTCTCTCTCTCTCTCTCTCTCTCTCTCTCTCTCTCTCTTTCTGATTTTATTTCCAACTTCTATTCCGTTTAATCCAATATCTTCCCTCGTACGGGGACCTAATTAAATTGCTGCGAAGTCATTCAAATGTTTACGAGGAAGAAAGGAAAATAATTTTTACTAACAATCAAACCTCACTGGGAATAAGCACTTTCTTCCATTTAATTAACTTAGACATCGCCTTGTGTCAATGAGAAACACCTTTTCGCGTGTCAAGATTACATGTTTTCATTACAGTGTAGGTATATATATAATATATATATATATATATATATATATATATATATATATATATACAGTATATATATATATACATATATATATATATATATATATATATATATATATATATATATTAGTGGTGGACCGGATGTCAGTTTTTCAACATCTGCGGATGCGGATGCGGATCTTTAATTTCAATATCCGCGGATGCGGATGCGGATATTTAGTTAATCTATCAATATAATATAGAATTATGAATATATGACATAATTTTCCAAATTTCGTGATATTACTATTATGGCAGGCAATGCATAAAAATTAAAATTAATATTAATGTTTTCATTATGATAAAAATAATAACTTTCTCAAGAGTTTCAGCCACAGAAAATTCAATGAAACAAGTTTCATTCAATTTTCTGTGTTACCAGGTATTTATATTTTGAGGTTTATATATTTGTTTGTCATTAATAAATAATTAATACTTTACATGAAATGTGCATGACTGGGCCTTATAAGCTACTTTATAAGCTAATTTAATTGTAAATTGCATAATTTATTAGAGGTAATATCCGCATAACATCCGCAGTCAGAAGTGCGGATGCGGATGTTTAAAATGATGCAGATGCGGATATCCGGTCCACCACTAATATATATATATATGTGTGTGTGTGTGTGTGTGTGTATCTGTTCTCAAGAGTGCCCTACGAATAATGAGCGCAGCTCTACGTACGTATACGGTATGATCTGTAGATCCATATACTTACTTTTGTTACTTTTGTTGAGTTTGAACGACGGTTCAGGATCGACCTGCGGTCGACCCCTCTGCAGCATCCCGCCTCGTTTGTGGGACTTGGTGAAGGAGGGAATTGCTCTCTGATCTCCTGCCCTCGTAGCTAGCCACGCATGCCTGGTCAGGGACTTTGCACAAGAATCTGTCCAGCTGGTTCTTGAAGTTATTCAGGTCGGTGTGCCGGAGATTCCTCACTTCTTTTGGAAGGACAATGAAAAGCTTTGGGCTCCGTATTCTGAGGGTATTTTTCATCCTCGTTTTCATGGCTCCTTGTCCCACCGCAGTTGAGACCGTACAAAATCTGCCTCTTCTCTCATTCCAGTTTGTTTCTGTTTCATTTCTGAGGTTAGGGACAGAGCCCTCAAGTATTTTCCATATGTATATTATTGTGTACCGCTCGCGCCTTCTTTCAAGAGAGTAGAGTTCCAGGGATTGTAGTCGAGACCAGTAGTCTTCATTTTCCGTTTCCTCTATCTTAGACGTAAAAGTCCTTTGTATAGCTTCAATGCTCGCAATGTCTCTTTTTCTGTGTGGGCTTGTGAGTACTGAGCAATACTCAATTATTGGTAGGACTAGACTCGTCCATAATTTGAGCATGATGTTTGCTTTTCTGCTGCGGAAGCTCCTCCAGATGATTCCCATTATTTTTCTAGCCGTTGTGATTTTGATTTTATAGTGCCCTCTGAATTCTGCATCCGACGACATTATTACTCCAAGATCCCTGACTTGTGGATTTGGTGTTATTTGTTTGGCTTGTGGAGTTTTGTACCCTTTTTTCTGTAGCTCTTTGTTATTACCATATCTTAGAAGTTGGAATTTTTCTTCGTTGAACTTCATGTTGTTGTCTTCTGCCCACTGGAATAATGTTTCAATGTCGTTTTGTAGTTTTCTTATGTCATCTTCGTTCAATATTTCCTTACATATCTTTGTGTCATCTGCGAAGCATGATACAATACTGTCCTTAATATCTGCATCAATATCTGCAATCATTATTATGAACAGCAAGGGAGCTAATGCTGTCCCTTGTAGGACAGAGCTCACGACTTCCGAGACATCCGATTTAACTCCGTTTACCACCACTCTTTGCGTTCTTTGCGTCAAGAAATTAAATATCCACCTTCCTAGCTTTCCAGTAATTCCTGTATCCTTACGTTTGTGTGCTATGATTCCATGGTCACATTTATCGAAGGCTTTAGCAAAGTCAGTATATATTACATCAATGTTTTGTCCTCGACACAATGTTCCTAATATTTTCTCCTGGTGGTCTAGTAGCTGTGACAGGCATGATCTACCTGCCCTGAAGCCATGTTGATTTGAGTTGTATAAGTCTTTTTCTTGTAAGTAGTAGGTAGTTTTGCCTCTAATTATGCGTTCAAAACACTTTATAAGGTGTGAGGTGAGAGCCACTGGCCGATAATTTTTGGGCATTGCTCTGTTACCACCTTTAAATAGGGGGGTAATGTTCGCGTTCTTTAAGGGGAGTGGAATTTGTCCTGTATCGAGTGATTTCCTCCATAGTAAGTATAGCGGGTTTTGCAATACTCTCTTTGCATTTCTTCAGAAATGTGGCACTCCATGTGTCTGGCCCTGGCGCTGCATTGTCTTGTATCTGTGATAAGGCCGTAATTACATCTCCTTCCGTGAACTCGAAGTCCATTAATAGGTTTGTGCCGGGATTTGTTCTTGGTTGATATGTATCAATGTCGAAAAACTCGATTGGGTTTTCCACTTCCATCTTGGACATAGGGGTGCTAAACACAGATTTAAATTGTTCCCTAAGCAGTTCACTTATTTCTTTCGGGTCATTTGTGTATTCGGCCTCCCCGTCTATCAACGGTCCAATACTCTCCTTACACTGCATTTTCCTTTTCGCAAAAGTGTAGAAGTATTTTGGGTTATTTTTTATGTTTTCTGCTACCTTGTTTTCCTCCTCGTTTGTCTTATGTATGAATGTTTGCTTTAGGTCCATTTCTATTTCGCCAAGTTTCCTCTCTAGTTTGAGTCTCTTTGCATCAGTTCTGCATCTGTGGAGATGTTTTACGGTTTGTCTTCGTTGCCTGAATAGTGTCCTGATTTTCCTCTCGAGCTTGCTGTTTTCTTTCCTGTCTCTCTGGAATATGTTTCAGTATTATAGGTTTGGTTTCGGTCTCTATTATACATAGTATTTTTTGTGGAGTCTTCTTGTGTAGTAGCAATTCCCAATTTACCTCCTTTAAATCTTTATTTACGTTTTCCCAATTTACTTTCTTTGAATTTATGCTTAAGCCTTCAAATATTCCATCTGCCTTTCTAGGATGCGTTTTCGGACCTCTGGGTGCTAACTTCAATTGTATATCGATGAGATTATGGTTATATATATATATATATATATATATATATATATATATACACGTCAACAATGACGTAAATTAACACTATATATAACGGTCTGTCAAAAAAACTAAGCCAAATTCAAACCTTTATTAAAACAAAACCATTTATCTAATTAAGTTGAATGTTTTACACAATAAAGTATAGGTAATCCCCTATTAGCCTTTAAATTTTTATGACGATATCTTCAGAATTGTTAATTTTATTAATAATTAACTAAAAAGTGAGATTCTCCTTCTTAACATGAAAAAATGTTTTTTTACGATATACTGTAGATAATTTTTAGTTTAATAAAATTAAAAGAACTGTTCAATATGATTCCCTTGCCTTTCTATCACTTTTTTTAATCTTGGTCTGAATTTGTCTATTGCTCGATTTATTTGCTCTTGGGGGAGCTCTGCCCATTTTGCGATAATCAACTCACTCAAATGATTGACATCCCTTATTCTGTTCCTATACACTCTCTCTGCCAAGTTTTCCCATCTTCCGTAGTCTACAGGGTTTAGGTCAGGGCTGTTAGGTGGCCAATTATTCGGTTCCAGAAATTCAGGCACATTCTTTTTCAAATATTCGATGGTTGTTTTGGCAGTGTGATGTTGCACCATCTTGTTGAAAAATAAAGTAACCTTGACTAGCCAAATTTCTCATTTCTGGAAGCATTTTCTCAAGCAGGGTATTTGAATAATATTGAGCATTAATTTTCACTCCTGGCTCAATAAAAAATATTGAAGTTTTTTCCCAACTTGGACACTCCACAGAAACCATGACGCTAGAAGAAAAGTGACTCCTTGTTGCGTACAATCTTTCATCTTGGATTTCATTTTTCTTCGCAACATCAGAATAAACCCGGTCATTCTGTGAGTTTCTTGGTGGCTCTACCGTAAAACGTTTTTCGTCCGTAAAAAATGTCTTGGAAAGTTTATCTTCAGTTATTATACGTAAAATACGTTTGGATTTCTCAACTCTTTTCTGACAGTTTACTTCTGACAATCTTTGTCCATGCACTCTTTTAAATGGTTTAAATTGCAAATCAGATTTAATAATATAATCCTTCTTACGCTTGATTCTGATATTTCTAGTTCTTTTGATATTTCAGCAGGTGTCATGTGGCTACCAGGTCGATCCTCTTGACTAAGGATACGTTCCTCCACTTTCTGAATATTTTCATCTACTCTAACTGATTTTGGTCGCCCACTACCAACCTTCCTTTCAATGCTTCCTGTTTCATCGATAGTTCTCAATAAGTAATCTAAACCTGATCTAGTCCATCCTTTATAATCGAATTCAGAAAGTAATTTCCTTGCACTATAACCTTTTTCAACTCTATAATGCTTTATAATTATTTTATCTTCATGTGAGAATGGCATATTTAGAGGTATTCACGAAAAATTTTAAATCTAAACAAATTCTGAAAAAGAGAAAAAACGAAGATATTACATATTGAGAAAAACTGAAATTTTCGCAATCTGTAGAAATAACCGCATAACTCCTAAAATATTTAAAATAAAGTTATAAAATTATCACAGATTATTTATGAGCCTTTTATTTATTTAGTGTAAAAAATATTTGAAATCTCTATCAAATTGTGCATTTTATAGAGATTTCAAATTGGCTTAGTTTTTTTGACAGACCCTGTATATATATATATATATATGATGAATAAAACCACGAAGGAAAGGAAACACAAAATGGTGCTCAAGCGCTTTCGTCTAATGACATCCTGAGGATGTCATTAGACGAAAGCGCTTGAGCACCATTTTGTGTTTCCTTTCCTTCGTGGTTTTATTCATCATAAATATTTTTCACGTGTTACCTTCGTGAAATAATTTTCATATATACACGGTGAACCAAAAGTAGGTGGACAGTAGGTTGAATACGGTTTGTGTTATATTATATTATAACTATGGTGTTCATTATAACTATGGTGTTTGTGTTTTATTATATTAAATATTATAACTAAATTTATTTAAATTTATTTTGTATTATAGTATAAAAAAATTAAATATGTATTCTCAAAATAAACGTTATCATTTACTGTCCACCTACATTTGGTTCACCCTATATATATATATATATATACAGGGCGTCCCAAAAAAATGTATACACACTTTAAATACTTATAAAGGCAGTGTTTATTAAAATACATTTCATTTTCAAAATGTAATAGAATCTACAGACATTATTTAATTGTTTTGTCAACGCCTGTTTTCAAACTGACGTCCGTTCTGGTCCAGGCACTGCTGATAACGCGAAGCAATGGAATCGCAAACATCACGAAACATTTCGTTTGGTATTTGTGTGCATTCTCGTTCAATGGCTGCTCTCAATTCAGCGACTGTTGCAGGTTTTATAGCGTAGACTTTGTCTTTTAAGTATCCCCATAACAAAAAGTCTAGTGGTGTGAGGTCTGGTGAACGCGGAGGGTATTCTACGAAACCCCTTCGTCCAATCCACATCCACATCGTGCCAAGTACCACTCGCAATACTCCACTCTTCGGTCCGGATCATCTTCATTAATAGCATGGACTAATCTTGGAATGTAACTTTTCCATTGATAGCGCTTCAAAATGCGTTGGACAGACGATTCTGAAATTCCTACCTCACGACTCGCTTGCCGCACAGATTTTCTTGGACTTTGGTGATACGTTTCCAGTACTCTTTCTTGCTTTGTGGGGCTTGTCGATGTCCGTGTCTTCCGGAACGCTTCTTGTGGACATTCTGAACAGTTCCATCGGCTTCAAACTTATCTCTAATTCGAGTGATGGTAAGTCGCGTTGGTGGATCTGTTTGAAACTCCCTCCTAAACTGTCTTTGCACTTCAACTGCGTTTTCACACTTCCAGTAGCATTTTAGAATGAATTTCCTTTGTTCAAAGCTTAGTCTGACTGCCATTATTAATTCTAATGGGTTTAACTTGGAAAGAAAGAAACATCAATTGAGCTATCAGCTGTTAAAGTGTGTATACATTTTTTTGGGACGCCCTGTATATATATATATATATATATATATCTATATATATATATATATATATATATATATATAATATATATATATATATATATATATATATATGGATCTACAGCTCATATGAATGAATGTTTAGTGAGTGAGCGCTGATTGCTGGGTTGACTCATTGCAAAATTTCTTTAGAACATAATTATTTCCATTTATCACTCTGGTTTATATATTAATGAGGAAACATAAATGAATAATTAAATATAAATTCAAGAAGGGGATATATATTAAGAAGGGGAATGTCAATGAAGTGAATAAAAAATGGTCTTCTGAAAACTATAAAAAAAACCTTCAGAAGTGATGACAGTGGTCATGGTATTGGCAAGCCTGAACGAATTGAAGTTTCAAAATATAAAAGCAGAGCCGTTGGTAGGCATTATTGCGCCCTGAGCAAATTCCCCGACTTACACCACCCATCTCCCCTGTATTTATTTAGTGATTCATTTATTTATTTACTTATTTACATTTAATATTGAACATAGATTCAGATATTATTTTGTGTTATAACAAAGACAGAACAAAAACATGATATATATAAATACGTATATAGTAAGTAGCCTACGGATCACCAATTTGTAGTGGCATGGAAAGTAGGCTTACTATAATTTATGAATTAAATTGAAATGAATAATTAGGGGTCACCAGTTTGGGGCACAGCCCAAACAAACAATATTTAATAAGGAGAGAGAAATTACTTTGCTTTGTGTTAATTAGAAAAATAAATGAATTATTTGTTCACAGTGATTAACAATTCTGTATACGGTAATTGTGCTATATTACAATGGCTGATTCTTAGCAATGAGAAATGGTTTATACAGTATAAGCGTTAGTGAATATAATAATTACAAGAAACACTAATTCAGGTAGGTTAAGGAGATATGCGGCAGTAAACATATAATAATAAGTAATTAAGCCAAATAATAACGGAGGTAATGAAAGTATGGTGTTGGTACAGTAAACGGATTAGGCAAGTAAACTAAAATACTAAATGAGCAAATAAACAAGGGGATACAAATATGGTAAGATAATTAAACAGGCCTACTGTAGTCATAATAGAAAAGTTAGTTTGCCTACTTTTGGGCCTACTCGAATAGGCATAGTTTGTGGATTTCTCAGCTTTGAATCCTGAATAATCTAGCACGACGTAACAAAACAATGTAGGCTGAGTGAGGGTCTGGAAGAAGCTTACCGACCTGCGATTTCGACGTGGATAGCTCTGAAGACTGACGAGGGCCTACGTAAAGGTTGACCGTTCTGCGTTTCGACGGAGATGGTCTGAGGACCTACAGACCTACTGACAGGAGGATGTGTTGAGGGCTCGTTGATAGACTTGTTGAAAGGGCGCCGATCGAATTGTGGTGAAGGATGAGTGAAGCCAGGGCCAGAAGGATGACGCCGGTAGAGTGATGTTTGCTTCCGGCGGGATGAAATTGTAGGTCGCCTCAAGTGGTGATTCACTTCGTGTAATGGTGAACTATTGCTTGAAGGACTGAGGCCAGCTGAGATCGAACGGCGCTACGTGAAAGTAGAGAGTCACGCGGAGAAACGAGTAGAGTGAGAGCGATTTTTTTGTGAACTCGGGCTTATATGACGCGTTCGGTGGAGAAGGGGCGAACGCAACATTTTCGAATTATGCCACAAAATGCAGTTAAAGTTTGTAAACTTTAAACCTTTGTATTTTTCCGGTTTATTGAAATGTTGTATGAATTTGAAACATATTTGAGTAAAATATTGTTGTGTAATATGTCGATATAATGAAACGCCAAGAAACTTTACAATATTATTTATTGATAGCTTCTGATATTAACTGGTGTAATCCATTATTTGGTCCTCTTCGTCGAATGTTGTATTACCTGCTTCAACTGTTTCGGTTTCTTCCAGTTCCTTTAACAATCTTGTATAACAGTTCACTGCAGTTGCAGGCATTAGGTCTGATAATTCTTTGAGATCTTTTATTTTTCCTTAGTTATTGACAGCAATTGGGAATAATTTGGTTGCAGTGTCTGCTGGGCTGGATTGAATAAACTGACACTGTAGGATTTTTTCCCTTTCTGCAGTCTGACGGGATGGCTATTATCTGGGGTTGTGCGGTATGCAGTAGATATTACGTAGCCTTCTTTGTGTTGAAAGTCAAATATTAACTTTCTTGCATCTGTAAATTTAGTAGTTGTTGATTTCCTAATGACAATGCACGTTTTTTAGGACGTCAAAATCGAGAAAATCAGCCTGCTTCATTTCTACAACTAGGAAGCGCTGCGAAACGGCTGTAGTTATGGCCGTAACATAATCTTTTTTGGTGTAAATAATATTGCTGTAATTATTTTTTATATTTTGTTCAATTTGGCCAAATTAAGCATCACGGGGCATTGTCGAGTGACCAGAAAGTAGATAGATGTGTTCAATGTGAAGCAATGATGCGGGTGAATTTCTCTGAGATACATTAAAACCTAAATTTACCGTGAAAGAGTGCAGACTAACATCTAATTTTTGCATAGGTAGAGCAAAGGTTTTAAAGGATAATTATACGACAAAAAACTCATTTTTCGAATTTTGTGGCGTTCGCCCCTTCTCCACCGAACGCGTCATATACGCTCGGAAGACGCGTAGTTTTTCGCGGGCCCTTTTTGGAAAAACCCAGCACAATCTGTTTCTCTCTCTTTGAATCCACGTGTGTTTTTCGGTCTCTGGTGATTCACAGATTTTTGCGAACGGCGAGGAAAGAATTTCCGGTCGGTCTCTCTCTCTCTCTCTCTCTCTCTCTCTCTCTCTCTCTCTATATATATATATATATATATATATATATATATAGGCAGTTTATGAATGAAAAACAATGTTTTGATGCATATCAAATTTTAATAACATTATAACATTACCAGATTGATGGGTATCTGTAAGTTTCATACGTCACTGCTTAGAATATCTTCCAATTGGCAAATGGACCACAGCTGAATGGATACTACTGGTATGGCATTGTTATATTCGGAACAAATGCTATTTCTAGATCAGCAACACTGATATAGTAATAAAGAGTCACTGAGAGAAATATTATTTAGAAACGAAGAATGTTTTGTATTGAGGAGCATCATAAATGCATATAATTGTTTTGTATTAATAAGTTTCGTGTTACAACTTAAGTGTTGAACCACCGCAGCTGTGACTGTTGACGGTTTCTCACCTCAAAGAGAGAATTACAGAAAATAAAACTATTACAGTGATTCATATCAATAAACATAGAGCCATTTAAACGATGATATTTAACAATTTAGCAAAGGTGTTACACATTCATAATTACCATTGTATTTGAGAGATATTTTATACATGAACACAACAAATTTAATACAGTATCTTGTCCAGCCACCGTTGTTGTCTATGACTTCCTGCAGTCGATATGGTACAGAAGCAACATGATTATATACCAGCTGTTGATTCCTCCTCAGCACCTCCCATTCACTAAATTTGTGTTGTGAAAACTGGTTCGTTGTTCGTTCCTCCGCTGGTTCCCACACATTTACAATATTGGACCATATATTCTCGATGGGATTCATATCACAATCCTTACTTGGCCAATCCAAAAGGTCGCTATTTCTTTGCTCAGAGAACCAGCGTGTGACGATCCGTGCTGTGTGAATTGGGGACCTGTCTTGCATAAAAATGATTCGCTCAGGAAATGGCAGAGCATATGCACGCACAGAAGGACGCATAACCTCTTCGAAAATTTCAATATACTGGTCTGCAGTAAACCTCCCTTCTATTTTGGTGAGCTCTCCTACACCATACAGATGAATCCATCCCCACATGTCACAGTTGACATGACCACTACGTGCTTCTTCATAGATGTGCTCTTCAGCATATCGAGTATTATTCCTCCTCCAACAATGAAGACGCCATAGGGTGTGGAGGAAAAGGTCTTTTCGTCGGTAAATATACCTCAGTTCCAAAAGTCAAGTCCTTGTCAACATGTTGCTGAGCAAATCAAAGTCTATTTTCTTGATGTTGCTGATTTAACTTCTCCATGATAGCTAAAGTCCAATGGTGTAACCCAGCTTCAGGTAGCCGCCGCCTTACTGTCATTACCGAAACATCAAGCTGCAATTGTTCCCTTATGGCAGCAGCATTGGTAAAGAGGTGGACTTTGGCAACATCGTAGATCCTCCGATCATCCGCAGCAGTTGTCAGTCGAAGTTTCCCCGTTCTGCGGTGATCTCGTAGATCCCCTTCCTCTTGCCACCTTTTCAACAATATATAAAGAGTGTTCCTAGAAATTCCAAGTTCTCTTGCAATTTGAGTTGGAGCCAGCCCGCTCTCTTTCATGCCGATAATTCTTCCCCTTTCAGCAATTTTCTGGTGATGATAATCCATATTGCACAGTAGTTGCTTCGATGAGGTTCAGGAATAGTGTGACTTATTCTCAGTCACCATACCTGTTAATACCTCTGTCATGACGTCATGTGGTGTCACGTGGTATGTTAAAAGTCAAGTGGAATTGTTGGAATGCGGAAACTGTTTGGAAAATGGTCATTAAGCTGCTACACCAGCGGTTCCCAAATTTTTTTGCTGATTAACCCTTTTGATTAATCACCAAAAGGAAATTATCCGCCTGCAAAAAGCACAGAAAACTTCATTTTACTGAGCATGAGAAAAATTATTCAAATTTTTTAGACATAATACTCGTATATTTCTATATATACACAGTGCCTTATGTATAAATTAAACATATGATATTGGTCAAAGAATGGCTACAACATTACATAGGAAGCAAGCAAAACGCTGAACTAACGCCTGAATTCTGAGTTCAGTTTCGCTCAAGGCCCACCGTAAATCGCCTTCAATGTGCAGCCGATTTCGCAGTTTGTTCTTTATTGTTGTTGTTGTTGTTTAGCCAATCATCCCACCCTGATCGAGCAAGCCGGCGGCACGCAGGTAACCGATCGCCCTCTCAGGAGTGGACCAGAGGTTCAGCGCACTAGTGATGTTGTGTTGTGTTCTATGTTGTGCTAGAGTGGTACAGTCTATCATAATGTGTTCAATTGTTTGTGGTGTGTACTGACACAGGTGGCAGGTGTCGTTTGTGGAATTGTCTAGTCTGTGTTTATTTGTCCGTAAGTTGGGGTGATGTCCACATCGGAATCGTGCTAAGTTCACTCGATCCGATCTGCTCAGGCTGATCTCTGACCTGTCAATGGGTGACGGCTTCGCACCTAGGACCGCATTCGGACCGAGTCGTGTCAGTGCTTTGTGGGTTAGGTGTGTGTGTATGTTTTCTGTACTGTGTGATGTCTGTGGGACGTGGTATGGAATGGAGTATTTGGTTATAATGTCTCTCTGGTGTTACCTTAATGGTGCGAGGTGTCGGTGCATGATTGTACATGTAGTGGCAAGGGTGTTGTGGGTTAGTTGTCGCTGCTGCCGTGAATTGTGTTCCCCTCATGTCTAAATGTTCCCTAACTTTCAGCATTTTTGTTTCTGTGTGCAGGTGTTCTATTGGTGTTGTTTGAGTGCATCTTGTAATGATACGGAGTGTGTTGTTTTGTATTGTCTGTAAGGTGTTTATGTGTGTTTTGAGATAATGGGTGCCCAGCATGGGCTAACATAGTCCATAACTGAGCGAATATTTTGTTTGTATGTGAGTGATGTTGTTTCCTGCTGGTGTCCAAAGTTTGTGCCTGTTAGTACCCTAAGTGTGTTAAGTCTTGACGTACATTTGTTTTTAATGTCCTGAATGTGATTTGCAAAAGATAATGATGTGTTGTATGTGACCCCAAGTATTTTGGTCCTGTGAGTGTGTGGAATGTTGGTGTTGCTTAGTGTAAGCTGTGGAGTTACCTGGTGTTCTTTTGTGTTGCTTGTAAGCAAGGTGATAGTTGATTTTGTGGACGCTACTTTGAGTCTATTGTGTGTGAGCCAGTCTTGTATACTGTTTATGTATGTTTGTAAGTTATTTGTAGCGGTGTCGATGTTGTTGTGGGTGGATGTTAGAGTGATGTCATTTGCATATCATGATAAGGTAAGCTTGTTATCTATGGGTGTTGGAATGTCATGCATGTATAAGTTGAACAGTGTTGGTGAGAGAACAGAGGCTTGAGGAACCCCGTTCGGAAAAAGCTTGTTTTTGGATGACTTGCCATTAAATGTGACATGTGAGTATCTTCCTGAAAGATGGTTGCTCAGCCACCTTTTGGTGTTATTGTGCATGTTTGTGTTGAGTATTTTTTTTATGAGAGGGAAGCGTGGGATAGCATCAAATGTTTTACTAATGTCTATTGTTGCTAATAGTGTACGTTGAGCTGGTCGTCTGGAGTTAATGCCATCCATGATGTGCTGCGTGAGGTTAGTGAGTAATGTCGTGGTTGAGTGGTGAGGTCTGAATCCATGTTCAGTTGGCGATAGTGGTATGTGTGGGTTGGTGATTTGTAAGATTAGTCTTTCTGTTACTTTGGAAGGTGTGCATAGTAAAGTAATGAGTCTATAGGAAGCTGGTTCTGTTGGACTTTTGTTTGGTTTGAGTAGTGTAATAATTTTACCTTGTTTCCATATGTCAGGAATAATACAGTGTTGGTATGAATATGTGCTGATATTTGTGAGAGCTAGTATTCCCTGTGGGCCCAAGTGTTTAAGGTGTATGTTAGATATGTTGTCTGGTCCAGTAGCCTTCGAATTCTTAATGTTTTTGATGATGTTGTTCTTTATGAGCATTATTGCTGAAAAGCCTGCCTCACAACGATAACTTGTCGCCAAAGGCACCAGCACTTTCTTTGCCTCTTCAGCAAGCAAAAGATACCCCTCATCCACTTTTCCCAAAATGTATCGAATTTTTTCTCTGCAAACTCAAACTTCAGAATAAGATCTTGCAGCATTTTCCAGAATTCTGCTTTCAGATCAGGTGAATCACTGCTTTTCAGGGTTTAAAAAGTGAAGGGCTTCTTTTTTAGATAGCATGGCTGCGTATTAAATATGCTTCTGTACCACATTGACAGCAGGAAGTCATAGACAACAACGGTGGCTGGACAAGATATTAAATTTGTTGTGTTCATGTATAAAATATCTCTCAAATACAATGGTAATTATGAATGTGTAACACCTTTGCAAAATTGTCAAATATCATCGTTTAAATGGCTCTATGTTTATTGATATGAATCACTGTAATAGTTTTACTGTATTTTCTGTAATTCTCTCCTTTGAGGTGAGAAATCGCCAAGAGTCACAGCTGCAGTGGTTGAACACTTAAGTTGTAACATGAAACTTATTAATACAAAAAAATTATATGCATTTACGATGCTAACTCAATACAAAACATTCTTCGTTTCTAAATCTAGAAATAGCACTTGTTCCGAATATAACAATGCCATACCAGTAGTATCCATTCAGCTGTTGTCCATTTGCCAATTGGAAGATATTCTAAGCAGTGACGTATGAAACTTACAGATACCCATCATTCTGTTAATGTTATAATGCTATTAAAATTTGATGTGCATCAAAGCATTGTTTTTCATTCATAAACTGACTATATATGTATGTATGTATATATATCAGGTTTTGGCTCTGTCTTTGTTATAACACAAAATAATATCTGAATCTATGTTCAATATTAAATGTAAATAAATAAACAAACAAATGAATCAATTTGGAATTTGCTCAGAGTGCAATAATGCCTACCAACGGCACTGTTTTTATATATCTTTCAGGATGACAGGCTTGCCAATACCATGAACACTGTCATCACGTCCGAAGTTTTTTTTTTAGTTTTTAGAAGACCATTTTTTATTCACTTCATTGACATCCCCCTTGTTAATATATATATATATATATATATATATATATATATATATATATACCCCTTCTTGAATTTATATTTAATTAGTCATTTATGTTAAGTGGAAATAATTATGTTCTAAAGACATTTGGCAATGAGTCAACCAACCAATCAGCGCTCACTCACTAAACATTCATTCATAAAATGTTACAACCGTTTGTAGTACACACAACAAATATATGCCAGGTGTCGCTATCTGTTCTCAAGAGTGTCCTAAGAATAATGAGCGCAGCTGTACATAGTTTTTTTTTAGGGCCTGGATTATATATATATATATATATATATATATATATATATATATTATACACAGCATGTTTCATAACATGTGGAACGCACTTTCAGGATGGATTCAGGACCTGAAACAATAAAAAAAAGCTTATATAAACATATGCCCGAAATCGCTTTGTTTCCCAGTTACAGACCGTTATGTGTTCCAGCAAGTATCTGCTTTACCTTTAGAGGAAGTTCTCAAAATGACCGCATTTTACTTGAATACACGCCTGAACACGCCTCGTCATAGACTGCCTGACGCGTTCAGACATTCCAGGTATTGTTCAGATTTTCTGGCATCCTTGTTCTACACGTTGGCGAAGCATTTCAACGTTGTCAATGGGTGTAACGTAAACGATGGATTTCAGATGACCCCACAGGTAAAAATCGAGTGGATTCAGGTCCGGGGAGCGAGCAGGCCACGCAATGGGTCCTCCACGGCCTATCCATTTATCAGGGAAATGGTCATTCAAATAGTCTCTGGCTACTCGACTACAATGAGGCGGAGCGCCGTCATGCATAAACCACATATGACGTCGGACATCAAGTGGAACTTCATCTAGTAAATCGTTTAAATCATTCCTTAAAAAATTGGAATCGGATTCTCCTGTTAATCTTCCAGGCTAAACAAAAGGACTGATTAAGTTGTCGGCAATAAGTCCTGCCATACATTGATACTAAATTGTTGTTGGTGCCTTGACTGGATGATGGCATACGGATTCTCTTCGGCCTAGTGATGAGTGTTGTGAAAATTGATCACGCCATTTCTTGTGAAGGCAGCCTCATCAGAAAACAACACGGAGGATAGAAAAAGAGAATCGCGAGCACACTGTTGAAGGAACCAAGTACATAAAAGCCTCTCGTGGTGGGAAATCAGCTTCAGTAAGGCCTTGTAATCTCTGAATGTGATATGGTAAAGCTGTTGTTCCCGTAAAATTCTCCGCACAGTTGTGTATCTTACACCCTCTGCTGCTGCTGTCCTTCGGGTGCTGACACCAGGATGTTCCTCCACGCGATTCAGGACCCGCTCCTCCAACTCAACAGTTCTGGCGCTGATTGGTCTACCACCATCTGAAATTCGCTTGTTGAATGATCCTCTATCACTAACGCTCGTTTATTCTCTGAAAGGTCTTATCTGGCAGACGGCGATTCGGAAACCTTTCCGCATACAGACGTCTTGCTGCGGGCGCATTACACTCGGCAAGTCCATACATGAGATGCATGTCTGCCATTTCTCTGTTTGAATAAACCTCCATTCTCACTTCAAATGCACACTACCACTGAATAGCACAAAAACTTTTAAGGTTTTTTTTTTCACTGGACTGCATTATTCACGGTAGGAAGTTACCAATACGAACAGTGAAACACCGCGATGCACCTCTGACTGAATGATGGCTCTACACTCAACGATATTGAAACATGTTATAGAGTGTACGAAACATTACAATCGGCAACACCATACATGAAATAAGTCTCGTACACACTCACAAACATTGTCGGCAAGCAGTGTTTGTAAACAATTTGCAGAAAGAATTGCTAGAAACAAAACGGGCTGTAACTCGGAAACAATGCGATTTCGGGCATGTTTATATAAACTTTTTTTATTGTTTTGCGGTCCTGAATCCATCCTGAAAGTGCGTCCCACATGTTATGAAACACCCTGTGTGTGTGTATATATATATATATATATATATATATATATATATATATATATATATATATATATATATATGATGAATAAAACCATGAAGGGAAAAGAAACACAAAGTGGTGCTTAAGCGCTTTCGTCTAATGACATCCTCAGGAACACTGAAGTAAAAGGAGAGTTCAAGAGAATATATAGGTTACAAAAATATATGTACAGTACATATATATATATATATAGTAAGTATAGAAATAAAAATTATGGGAGAAGCAAATACATTTGTACGGAAAACTGACAATTTTAGCACTTTGCCCGAAATTCAACATAAATTCAAATGGCTTGTTTACAACCAATTTTTTATAATTATTGTCTGAATGATGCATCGGTCACAAAAGAATAAAGAAATGAAAATAAATATAAATTGGAAGCGAAAATAGATTAAAAAAAAAAATTACAAACTGATGCCTAAATGATATGTAGGTCACAACCGAAATGCATAAAGAAATAAACATGCGGATAAAAACATAAAACTGTAAGCGGCGCATACAAATTCAAGTTCAATTGGAAGGTTTACAATCAATTTAATGGATGATGCCAAACTGATATATATGTCACAAAGAAATATCATTTTGGCATTATCTATTAAATTGATTGTAAACCTTCCAATTGAACTTGAATTTGTATGCGCCGCTTATAGTTTTATGTTTTTATCCGCATGTTTATTTCTTTATGTATTTCGGTTGTGACCTATATATCGTTTAGGCATCAGTTTGTAATTTTTTTTTTTTTATCTATTTTCGCTTCCAATTTATATTTATTTTCATTTCTTTATTCTTTTGTGACCGATGTATCATTCAGACAATAACTATAAAAAATTGGTTGTAAACAAGCCATTTGAATTTCTGTTGAATTTCGGGCAAAGTGCTAAAATTGTCAGTTTTCCGTACAAATGTATTTGCTCCTCCCACAATTTTTATTTCTACACTTACTATATATATATATATGTAAAATGAATGAATGATCAATATTCATTTTTACATAAGAACCAAAATCGCTTAACGCGAGTTTGGATAGTAATTTTACTTGTGGCTTCCTATTCTTGATCGTGTCCAAAACCCTACATCTACCATACCTATGGTTTAGTCGTATCCATTTTTATTTGTTATAGAAGTTAATTAATTAATTGTGATTGTCTTGCATCTCACCCTCGTCCCTAGATTATGCATACACATTGCATATAACTCTTTGCCTCTAATTCGTTCTTGTAAATCTTCCTATAATGATTTGTATTATACGTACAAAATTTAATAACTATGACGTCATAAAGTAACTTAATTCTCTTCACGTTTTCCATACCTTGAACACTGAATCACGTGTTTAGTATTTGGACATCTTCCGTATTGAATGTATGGTAAATTCCTTAATAATAATAATAATAATAATAATAATAATAATAATAAAATAAAAAAAAAAAGAAACTTCATTCTCTATACATCATTAGTTATGTTGTTTCCTACCTATTGTCTACTGATACCTATCACCTATCAGTCCATATTTTACGCGCGTCTATATCGCACACACCCTATTCTGTTACTTACATGTAAATACGTCCACATGTATTTTTTTTTTTTTTTTTTTTAAGTGCGTTCACGCTCAAGACATTCATTAGGCTTACAGTAGTTGAGTGGTCGAATTCGCGAACCACAGCAGAATTGAACGTTTCTAAGATAAACAACATCTTTCGCTCTGATCCAAATTCATAACATATTAAAAATGTAATATAACATATTATGTTGTATATAAATTATCTTGTCATGTCTCATGTACTTGTGTTGTACTAATAACCATATAATAATAACCATATATAATCTGACCATATAATCTGACCATATAATCTGACCATATAATCTGACCATATAATCTGACCATATAATCTAACCATATAATCTAACCATATAATCTAACCATATAATCTAACCATATATATATATATATATATAAAACACTGTAAGAATGGTAACGACGTAATGTACTTCAATGAAACTGTAATTGAATGTAATGACTTTAAATATAATGTAAGAATGTACTTTAATCGAACTGTAAGGGACAATCATAAGCGAATGGGAAGTAATCCATAATCGCAATCATAATTGTAATAAACCCAAACAAAAATGATATCGCCTTCAGAAATGAAGACGTGGCAAAAAAAATAAGATTAGTTTTTATTTTTATTTTTTTATTTTTTATTTTTATTTGGAAACTTTCAAACACCTGATCGTGTTTAAAAGGGGGGAAACTTAACCTCCAACTGCCATCCCCCAACATTCAGGCATATTTTATACATGTATTTGTAAAATGAAGGACACTTGATTACGAGACTCTGCCTTGGACTGTTAAGAGACTCCCCTGGTTAGCAGCCTCGCTGCGGGGAGGAGGTCGAACCTCTACCCTGTAAATTCAGAGCAGTACCTGTATATTTTTAAGAAGTAATTTACAGTAAGAGAAACTTTTTATTTTCCCCCTCGAGTTGGGCAATCGTCAGAGGAACTTAGTAAAGTCGAAAAGTTATAAAGTATCAGAGAAAGAATTAGAAAATTATAGAAGAAAAGTATCAGAAGAAATATCCGTTGCTTGCCTCCCTAACTAGAACCCCCTTCGAATCCGAATCGATTAAGGGCCATAACAGTTGGCGACCCTATAGCCAGGATAAACACATAGAAGAAGGAAGGGTCTAAGAGCTGGCGACCCTTTACCAGGATAAGAAGAAGATTTATAAAAGAAGAAGATTTATAAAAGAAGAAGACTTGTAAAAGAAGAAGACTTATAAAAGAAGAAGACTTATAAAAGAAGAAGACTTATAAAAGAAGATTTATAAAAGAAGATTTATAAAAGAAGATTTATAAAAGAAGATTTATCAGGATAAAACCATTTGACCGGCGTGTCACGACTTCTAGTTCGTAACATCCACCCTTGACCGGTGTGTCACGACTCCAAGTTCTTCACGCCTAGTTTTCATCCAAGAAGAAGTAGCCAACAAGACGTCTTCAGGACACGTCTCTGAGGATTTTGCCAGTAGAACTTTTGTTAAGTACATTTTGTTTTGTTTAAGTAATTTATAAACACTTGAAAAGTCAGTATTATTAACAGTTAATAATGAGTATTAAGTCAGAATTTACTAGAAACACAGTGAACACTTCAGACACTAGTGATACATTTTTCTTAGTGTAACAGAGTTAATTTCAAAAGAGAGTTAATTTCAAAAGAGAGTAAATTTCAAAAGAGAGTAATTTCAAAAGAGAGTTAATTTCAAAGAGAGTTAATTTCAAAAGAGAGTTAATTTCAAAAGAGAGTTAATTTCAAAAGAGAGTTAATTTCAAAAAGAGAGTTAATTTCAAAAAGAGAGTTAATTTCAAAAAGAGAGTTAATTTCAAAAGAGAGTTAATTTCAAAAAGAGAGTTAATTTCAAAAAGAGAGTTAATTTCAAAAAGAGAGTTAATTTCGAAAAAGAGAGTTAATTTCGAAAAAAGAGAGTTAATTTCGAAAAAGAGAGTTAATTTCGAAAAAGAGAGTTAATTTCGAAAAGAGAGTTAATTTCGAAAAAAAAGAGAGTTAATTTCAAAAGAGAGTTAATTTCAGTTATTTTCACTGTTATATTCAGTATAGAATAATTTTATTTTATGTACCAAACATAATAATACCAGAGTGAAATGTTGTTTACATTTTATATTTTTGTTTGCAAATTTTTTTCAATTACTGAATTGGATTGACTTGCAAATTAAGAGAGAGAGAGAGTTTACAGAGAGTTTATAGATTCAGAGAGATATTTGAAGTCAGTTTTCGTTGCAAATAAGTTGCAAGTCAGTTTTGAAGTCAGTTTTCGTTGCAAATAAGTTGCAAGTCAGTTTTGAAGTCAATTTTCGTTGCAAAGAAGTTGCAAGTCAGTTTTGAAGTCAGTTTTCGTTGCAAAGAAGTTGCAAGTCAGTTTTGAAGTCAGTTTTCGTTGCAAAGAAGTTGCAAGTCAGTTTTGAAGTGTTTTCGTTGCAAAGAAGTTGCAAGTCAGTTTTGAAGTCAGTTTTCGTTGCAAACAAGTTGCAAGTCAGTTTTGAAGTCAGTTTTCGTTGCAAATAAGTTGCAAGTCAGTTTTGAAGTCAGTTTTCGTTGCAAATAAGTTGCAAGTCAGTTTTCGTTGCAAAAGTTGCAAGTCAGTTTTGAAGTCAGTTTTCGTTGCAAACAAGTTGCAAGTCAGTTTTGAAGTCAGTTTTCGTTGCAAATAAGTTGCAAGTCAGTTTTGAAGTCAGTTTTATTTGCAAATAAGTTGCAAATCAGTTTTCAGTTGGTTGCATCCAAAAGGGATAACCAAACCCCAGAGATTTATAAAGATACTTGACAAGCGTTCAAGTTAGATAGTTTAAGTTTCAGAATACTTGACAAGCGTTCAAGTTAGACAGTTAAGTTTCAAGAATACTTGATAAGAGTTCAAGTTACAGTTCAGAATACTTGACAAGCGTTCAAGTCAGATAGTTTCAGAATACTTGACAAGAGGTCAAGTCAGAAGGTTGCGCCAAGATGGACAACCGCCCCCAGAGACAGAAATACTTGGCAAGAGGTCAAGTCAGAAGGTTGCGCCAAAAGGGACAACCGCCCCAGAGATTTATAGAAATACTTGGCAAGAGGTCAAGTCAGAAGGTTGTGCCAAAAGGGACAACCGCCCCAGAGATTTATAGAAATACTTGGCAAGAGGTCAAGTCAGAAGGTTGCGCCAAAAGGACAACCGCCCCAGAGATTCATAGAAATACTTGATAAGAGGTCAAGTCAGAAGGTTGCGCCAAAAGGGACAACCGCCCCAGAGATTTATAGAAATACTTGATAAGAGGTCAAGTCAGAAGGTTGCGCCAAAAGGGACAACCGCCCCAGAGATTTATAGAAATACTTGATAAGAGGTCAAGTCAGAAGGTTGCGCCAAGATGGACAACCGCCCCAGAGATTTATAGAAATACTTGACAAGAGGTCAAGTCAGTAGGTTGCGCCAAAAGGGACAACCGCCCCAGAGATTTATAGAAATACTTGATAAGAGGTCAAGTCAGAAGGTTGCGCCAAAAGGGACAACCGCCCCAGAGATTTATAGAAATACTTGGTAAGAGGTCAAGTCAATAGGTTGCATCCAAGAGGGACAACCGCCCTAGTTTTGAAGAAGTTAGTTTTGAAGAAGTTAGTTTTGAAGAAGTTAGTTTTGAAGAAGTTAGTTTTGAAGAAGTTAGTTTTGAAGAAGTTAGTTTTGAAGAAGTTAGTTTTGAAGAAGTTAGTTTTGAAGAAGTTAGTTTTGAAGAAGTCAGTTTTTAAGTCCCAAGTCATTTCAATGCAATCAATTGAATTCAACTTTTTCTTTGTAAGTTAAGAGAATTTAATTCAACCTTTTTTGTGTTGTAAAGAGAACCTTTCTTTGTTTTGTTGTAAGAGGGAAATGGACCGATTTGTCTTTTCTTTTTTATGCCATTGTTGCGTATAAAAATATATAGGTGAAATGACATTTGGTTGTTTGTAACCCAAAACAGTTTTTACAATTGTATGTAACGATTTGGTAATCATTGTAATGTATATGTGATAATAATAGTTGTGTAACAATTAATCGATCATGTACCTAATTTATCCTGCTCTGTACGATCGGGAAATTTACCCGTATGAAATTTCAGTCATTTAATTTTTAATAAAACTTCTACGCAATAAAACAGATGTATTTGTCTATATGCAAACAAGTTTTCAGACTAAAAATATCAAATAATTCAAAATTCTATCAACATTCAACGAAAGAGTATGATTTTTCTACTTAACCTGCAAAAATTATTAAACCTTTTTAATATTTTTTTTAGTATATAAAAAATAATTTTTAATGTAAAATTTACCTGAAATTATTAAAAGAAAAGATTGTTCGAAATGCTTTCCTTCCATTTCAATAACACTTTTTATTCTTGGCCGAAACTCATCTAAGGTTCGATTTACTTTTATTTTTAATAATATTATAAAATTATGTTTAGCTCATTAAAATGCATAAATTGATTTATATTTTTAATTTGTATTCTTAACTTTCTTAATTCAATTATCGTACCGATACTTCTGGTTAATGTTTATATAGTTCATATATAGCTAGGAATGTTACTAGTCGAATTTAATTCCATCTTCAAAAATTCAATTTTTAAACCGTGAGATTTACTTTCATCAATTGTAAGTCCTCTAAGTACATTTCTTTTATTACCTTAATACGTGGAACTGATTTAATTAAATACTTAAATACTACCTTGAACTTAAAGGATTTTATAATAATAATGATAATAATAATAATAACAACAATAATTGACTCAAAAGATTTTATAACCCTAAAACCCATCTTAAATTATTATACATTATTTTTAAACTTTGTTAATTCAAAAACCTTCCAAATCTCTACACATACACACGCATGTATGCACACTATATATACTATATATACAAACCTTATTCTAAAATCATTCGATATCACAAACTATTTCATAGCGTGTAGGTGCTAACTCTGCTATTTATATAGTCCTAAGCCTTTTTGCTTACTATATATAAATTTTTGCTCAGGCATTTATTCAGTTAATTTAAGAATCCTCTCCGCTAGTCTGTCCCTCAAAGTTATGATACACACTTTGTATCTAATACACACAAATACACACTAGACCACAGGTCTATACATCATCCATTACGTAATTCGATTTTTTACCTACAATAGTCAATAAAATTAGTTATAGACTGCACGATCAGGGTAACTTTGGAAAATAATTTATATTTTTTTCCTTTTACCTACTATTCATTATGTACATAATTTTTTCCCACAGAAAAATAAAAATTTTGTAAAAAAAAATTTAACAATATCATTCTTTGTCTAGCGTAATTGTTTGTCTAAAATTGAAGTATTAATCTTTGAATTTTTTATATTATATAATAACTCACTTGCTCTGTATAAAAATTTGTAATGTAAAGAAAAAAATTCGTCATCTAACTTGAAGTAGTTAGGATGTTATTTTCTCATTTGTATTGTATTAATGGTACCCTATTAGATTATTGTATAAATATCGTTTTTTTTTAAAAGGGGAGAGCAATGTAAAAATGAAATGAATATCAATATTCATTTTTACATAAGAACCAAAATCGCTTAACGCGAGTTTGGATAGTAATTTTACTTGTGGCTTCCTATTCTTGATCGTGTCAAAACCCTACGATCTACCATACCTATGGTTTAGTCGTATCCATTTTTATTTGTTATAGAAGTTAATTAATTAATTGTGATTGTCTTGCATCTCACCCTCGTCCCTAGATTATGCATACACATTGCATATAACTCTTTGCCTCTAATTCGTTCTTGTAAATCTTCCTAATAATGATTTGTATTATACGTACAAAATTTAATAACTATGACGTCATAAAGTAACTTAATTCTCTTCACGTTTTCCATACCTTGAACACTGAATCACGTGTTTAGTATTTGGACATCTTCCGTATTGAATGTATGGTAAATTCCTTAATAATAATAATAATAATAATAATAATAATAAAAAAAAAAAAAAAACTTCATTCTCTATACATCATTAGTTATGTTGTTTCCTACCTATTGTCTACTGATACCTATCAACCTATCAGTCCATATTTTACGCGTCTCTATATTACGCACACAACCCATTGGATTATGTACATGTAAAATACGTCCACATATATTTTTTTATATTTTTTTTTTTAAGTGCGTTCAACCTCAAGGCATTCATTAGGCTTACAGTAGTTAAATGCTCAAATTCGCGAATCAGCAGAACCGAACGTTTCTAAGATAAACAACATCTTTCGCTCTGATCCAAATTATAACATATAATGTAATATAACATATTATGTTGTATATAAATTATCTTGTCATGTCTCATGTACTTGTGTTGTACTAATAACCATATATATAATAACCATATATAATCTGACCATATAATCTGACCATATAATCTGACCATATAATCTACCATATAATCTACCATATAATCTAACCATATAATCTAACCATATAATCTAACCATATAATCTAACCATATAATCTAACCATATATATATATATATAAAACACTGTAAGAATGGTAACGACGTAATGTACTTCAATGAAACTATAATTGAATGTAATGACTTTATATATAATGTAAGAATGTACTTTAATCGAACTGTAAGGGACAATCATAAGCGAATGGGAAGTAATCCATAATCGCAATCATAATTGTAATAAACCCAAACAAAAATGATATCGCCTTCAGAAATGAAGACGTGGCAAAAAAAAAAGATTAGTTTTTATTTTTATTTATTTTTTTTTATTTTTATTTGGAAACTTTCAAACACCTGATCGTGTTTAAAAGGGGGGAAACTTAACCTCCAACTGCCATCCCCCAACATTCAGGCATATTTTATACATGTATTTGTAAAATGAAGGACACTTCATTACGAGACTCTGCCTTGGTCACTGCCAAGAGACTCCCCTGGTTAGCAGCCTCGCTGCGGGGAGGGAGGTCGAACCTCTACCCCTGTAAATTCAGAGCAGTACCTGTATATTTTTAAGAAGTAAATTTACAGTAAGAGAAACTTTTTATTTTCCCCCTCGAGTTGGGCTATCGTCAGAGGAACTTAGTAAAGTCGAAAAGTTATAAAGTATCAGAGAAAGAATTAGAAAATTATAGAAGAAAAGTATCAGAAGAAATATCCGTTGCTTGCCTCCCTAACTAGAACCCCCTTCGAATCCGAACCGACAAAGGGCCATAAAGGGGGGGGTTAACATATATATATATATATATATATATATATATATATATATATATATTATATATACACTGTACATATATTTTTGTAACCTATATATTGTCTTGAACTTTCCTTTTACTTCAGTGTTCCTGAGCATGTCATTAGATGAAAGCGCTTGAGCACCATTTTGTGTTTCTTTTCCCTTTGTGGTTTTATTCATCATAAATATTTTTCACGTGTCACTTTCGTGAAATAATTTCATATATATTTATATATATGGGATGAATGTCAATTAAACACGTGAAATGAATGAATGATGCAAACCCACAGGGAAAAAGAAAAGAAAAATCATTCCAAGGTCTTTTGTATATTCAGAAGTACACCTCGTCAGGGAATGAAGGGAGAAGGCGAAATGACAGAAATATATACCACGGGACGGAAAAACAAAACATTAGCACATGATTAACAACAGTTGGTTAGAGGCAAAAGGTATTTTGACAGAATATTGTCAATTTTATACATTCCCGCACTGTTATTGAAATAATTATTTTTAAAATAATTCTAGATTCTAGAATATTCTAGAATATTCCTTTCAATTATATCTCTGTTTTTAACGAGCGCTTTAGAACTGTCCCACTTGATACTATGATTACATCTACACACGGTTAAACAATGCATTAAAATTATTTGCTGTCCTACATACATATTTATGTTGTTTTACCCTAATATCTAACGTTTTACCCGTTTGACCTATATATAGTGAGTCACATTGTGTACATCCGATCGAATACACGCAACCAACCACATTATCCGGGATATTCTTTATTAGGCGTGATTTAACAGTATTATTATACTTAAAGACTACATTGATACCAATTGCTTTCAGTAAAGTCAAATATATTGAAAATTTACATGGTAAGGTAGGCTAAGGATATTTTTACGCTCAAATTCCTTTACAGTTACAATACAGGGCTATTGAAATTGATTCACCTGATTTCAAATGAGAATATTTTTTAATGTTACAAATACAGAGTGATTTGTGATACATCAACCAAAAGAAAAACTGTCCAAATTTTGTCTCTCACCTCATAAATGCTCTATGTGACTTCCCCTAGTTACACGAGCAACGTCGACACGATAGTCGAATTCCTCCCATACTCGCTCCAGCATGTCCGTTGTCACTGACTCTACGGCAGTAACAATGCGAGTTCGGAGCTCATCCAAAGATGTGGGCAACGGTGGCACGTACACAGTATCCTTAACGTACCCCCAAAGGAAGAAGTCGCACGGTGTAAGATCCGGCGACCTAGGGGCAGCTGTGGATTTACAGCTCGAAAACTGCAACACAAAACGCCTTCTGCTGTGCGGACGCCATTTTCACACTGACTGTTTGTTGCTAGGCTAGGCCACGGCGTGACTCTGGAGCCCTCTCGCGGTAATCTTGTAAAACTCGGAGATTTCCTCTTTCATGTGGTGTATGCCCAGTTGATGCACGGTTGATAGGTACGGAAGTATCCTCAGTTGAAATCGGATGAATCATTTTAAATAGCCCTATTATAATACCTATTCCATTTTTTAAAAAAATTTCAATAACAGTGCGGGAATGTATAAAATTGACAATATCCTGTTAAAATACCTTTTGCCTCTAATCAACTCTTGTTAATCATGTGCTAATCTTTTTGTTTTTCTGTCCCGTGGTATATATTTTTGTCATCTCGCTTTCTCCCTTCATTCCTTGACGAGGTGTACTTCTGAATACACCAAAGGCCTTGGGATCATTTTCTTTTTCCTTGTGTGTTTGCATCATATGTATATACGTTTGCTACCAATCCTAATAAAGCTTACTAATTCATTTAATACATCTAAAAGTCACTACAATGGATTTACGTTTAAGCAGGGGCCAAATAATGGGTCACGTATCTACAAAATCTTGGCATATATGCAGTTATATTAGTGATGTAGCGGATGTCATTTTTTTCACATCCGCGGATGCGGATGCGGATGAGGATGTTTGATTTCAACATCCGCGGATGCGGATGCGGATGTCTACATTTTCGTTATTTTTTTAGGATATATTCGAGATTTGTTGTGTTTAACGTATATAATAAGTTATTATATAGAGGGAGCTGTAGCTATAATGTAGTATAATTGATTTATTGTACAATAATTGCTGTACTTTTCTCTGAACATATAAAATAATATCAAGCATCTAACTAATATAGAAATCAATTAGTGAATTCGTCTGCAAATAAATTCGTTATATTTTGTTGAGTTTCAGCCACAATTAGAAACCATAATTGTGTTACCAGGATGCGGGACGTGAACCAACTCAAATGCACCCCACCGACCTCTTTCCCCAACCTCCACCCTTATAGAAAGAGATCTTTAATTAGCTTGATAACTATTTATATTAAGTTTAAAGTTTTATTAGGCATATTTATAAATGAGTAATTAAAATAAAGTAAACTAAGATGTTCATCGTTTAATGTTCAAATTAATTATAGGAAGGTTATGCTTAAGGAACATTAATTTTTCTGCCTTTTCTGCTGCCAGTCTGTTTCTCTTTTCATCATATATTAATCCAGCACTGCTAAATAATCTCTTGCTTGGTACGTTTGTTGGAGGACAGGCTAAATGTTTCCTTGCAAGTTTACTCAAGTATGGATAGATATTCTGCGTATTTTTCCACCAACTAATAGGATTGTCACATGCAGCCAGGCGTTTTTTTTGGTGATAGCTCTCGATCATTTTTACTACATCTTTTGACATCGCGTAGGTCTCGTCATTGCTGCTTGACTCAAGAAACTGAGAGACAGATTCTGTGATAGATTTGCTTGTTGAAGGTGTTGGTTCTGTCACTGAAACTTTCATTCTTTTGGTGGGTGCGAAGCGACAGATTCAAGAGATTGAAGCTCTTCAACTGCTTTGCCAAGTGATGATTTAACTCGTTTAATGTACTAGGTGAAAATAACTTAGCTTTGTAACGTGGATCTAAGTAGGTTGCAAGAGAGTAACTTCATACAAGAACAGCCTCTCGTCTTGTCGCTTGCATCACTTTTGCGCACAATGAACTAGTTCTATTATATATAGAATTTGATAATTTCCGCTTATTAATGACATTTTATCTCAACGGTCCACATCCGCACGACATCCGCAGTCCAAAGTGCGGATGCGGGTGCGGATGCGAGAAAATGTGCGGATGTTCCGCGGATGCGGCGGATGCGATGTGACCTACATCACTAGTATATATATATATATATATAATTAAATTTTCTGTCGAGGGTTCGTGAGGACTTTTCATCTTCAGATGTAGAAAAAAATTTGCCAAAATATGTAAGATTTCTTTCGAATGATAATGAAAGATTGATAGGTATTGAATTCCTATAAACAATGAATGGCTCTTAATTGTGAACTGCTTACAATAATGGCAGTAACTTCGATGATACATCGATTTTTTGTATAAAATTAAGTCGCTTTCAGTTAAACCACAATATTCGCAGTGCACAATAATTGGGTACTTTAATGTCGATGTGAAATCAGATTTTTTTTTAGAATTGAGTATCATGTACGAGTCTGCTAAATTAAAATAAGTTATGTAGAATTTCTACAGTAGGTACAAATAATAATAATTTCGTGTACGTCAGCGATATGAGTGGAGGTTCTAGATGGAATGATCACCTTCTCACTAGTAATAATTTAAAGAAACGTATTGTTAATGTTCATATTTTGCATGATTTCCTTCTCTCAGATCATAGACCATTGAAGCTAGTAATTAATTGTACCAACTTAAATAAAACACACTATAATAAGTCTTCAGGCAGAAATGAGCTTGTCGACTGGGCTGAGGTTAATATGCAGCAGAAAATAGAATATAAAGATAGGACAGAGCACCTTTTTAACAATTTAGAATTATTGCAATTTGACTAGTAATTCCTGTTCAAACGATTTTCACTTTAAACTTATTGATTGGTATTATAATGATATAACATACATACAAGGGAAGCAGAAAGACCTTGAATTAAATCGTACAATTGTCGTACTCAAATTATTTCTGGATGGAATGATTTTATATCCGCCGTGAAAAAAAGAATCAAAGGATGCTTACGATATATGGTATCTTCTTAGACATTCGAGAAAGGCAGGGCTGTTTCTAGCCATTAGGGGGCCCTAAGCAGTATACCCATTTGAGGCCCCACCCCTCCATCCACCAACTCACGCCTTACTACATCACCTCAGCACAAACATACAAAAATGGCTGTTAATAAAAAACAATTACGAAACAATTTTAATGAAACATTTATGTCCAAAACAACAAATATGTACTTTCAGAAAACAAACAGAAAAAATACTCTTCATGAAATTCCTGAAAATTAGCTTATACATTATTTAGAATAAATGACACAGAACTATGTATAAAAAAAAATAATGCAATTATCAACCACCACTACCACTTGTTGGTTCATCAGGCTCTACTTCTACTGGTGCTCGAGGTTGCATAGAGGATGGTCCTGCTGTTGGCTCATGATGCTCATCAGGCTTTGCTAAGGATGGCTTTTCCAAATATTTCAGTAGTGCTCCTGAGAAGAACATAACATTACATATTCTGTTAATTTTTGCTAAAATATTCTTTCTTATCTTGTTTGATAATTGATCTGTGTGAACAGAATTTGAGGTGATGTGATCCATTAAATTTCACATTTTTAAATATTATAAATATTACAGAGACTAGCTTACTCTACACGATTCCTGAGCACTTGCCTAGCTTGATGGTCTACCTAACCTAGTTGCCTGAACTGTAATCATAAGAATATACAAGTGCACATCTCATCTGTGCTACTGGAAGGCTTCTCCTCCTCTATTTTCTTCTTTTTCCGTTTTTCAGCTCCTGATGCACGAAGTCACATCTAGTTAACCACAACTAATCTGCAAAATAATAATAATCATGTTAATAATGATAATGAATAATAATAATAATAATAATAATAATAATAATAATTGTTATGATTGTAACGTTAATGAAATACATTCAAATAATCAGACCATTTAGGTTTTAACCAACAAAATTCACATTATCTGAAAAAGATGAGAAAAGAATTAATAAACTTGAAAACATAACGAAAATAATCTTCGGTTTTAAAGTGTTACAAAATCTCTTAATAATTAGTAAATTAGTGAAATAATGTTTTACAATACTAGAAAAATTAAGCATTTAGGAAAGTATAAGCATATAGTAAGAATAAAGTTAAATAATATAGAAATAAGATCTCACAATAGTTATTTACACATAACGACCAAAACGTTTCGTTTGTCTCCGTTTTATCACATTTGTCTCATACAAAAACTTTAATTAATACGACAATAATAATAATAATAATAGTAAGGATAATAATAATAATAATAACAATAATATTAATAATAACTTCAGCTATATTCCTATTCTTGCCCACTGAGCTATGATCTGGGAGCCTGTCTATGGGTCCCTAGTATTAGCGGGGCCCTAAGCGGCCCGCTTAGTTTGCTTATGCCAGGAAACGGCCCTGGATAAAGGGGCCACCTTACATTAATATGAGTAGAAGTACGGCTTAATATGAAGCAGCCACAGGACGATTTAAATAGGAAAAAGACTCCATTCGAGCATCAAAAGCCTGTGAGGCTAACGTAAATAATAATAGTTACAAATTCTGGAAATTTGTCAAAAAAGAAAGGAGTGCTAAGAATGTCATCCCATCAACAATTGATGGAGTGTCTGGGGAGGTAGAAATAGCTAAGTTATGGAAAACGAAGTATTCAGACGTCCTTAACAGAATGGGGAGAATTAATCTTAATGTTGGGTGCAACGGAACGACGTTAGGAGGCGACAGTGAAAATACGGAGACTTTAGTTCCTGAAATTAAGCTTTTGATTAAAGAGCTAAAGACAGGCGTCTCACCAGAGATAGGTGAATTGTCGAATGAGCATTTAAAGCATGCTAATTATTTGATCAGTCTTCATATCTCATTACTGTTCTCAGCCATGCTTGCTCAGTTATATTCCTGCAGAGTTTATGAGGGTTTATATCACACCCCTTGTGAAAAATAAATGTGGGGACATTCTATCCACCGATAACTACAGGCCTATTGCTGTTGCCTCCTGCTCCTCAAAATTACTTGAGAAACTTTTACTACGCCGACTAAATGATTGTTTATGGACGTCTCCTAATCAGTTTAGTTTTAAAAGGTCCCATTCAACTGACCTGTGAATTTAAATATACTGTCATTAATTCAACTATTTATAGTTGTTTTTTTATATAAGCAAAATATATAATAGAGTGAATCACAATATTCTATTTAAAAAAATTGGAAGACAGTAATGTTCCACGATGTTTTAAATTTATTGATAGTTTGGCACGCACACCACACTTTTATTGATAGATGGAGCTATGTATTGTCCTAATGTTTTGGCTCCTCATGTGGAGTTAGACACGGTTCCTTGCTCTTCAAGGACGGCCACAGGCCTATAGTGATATTAGAGGGCCAAGTGGGCTCTCAGTAAAATAGGTATTACAAGGGCGGCCACAGGCCTATAGTTGATATTCGGGGGCCAAGTGGGCTCTCAGTAAAATAGGTATTACAAGGGCGGCCACAGGCCTATAGTTGATATTCGAGGGCTAAGTGGGCTCTCGGTAAAATAGGTATTAAAAAAATCAGGAACAGAGTGTAAATTAAACTCTGCGAGTTTAAGTTATTCCTTAGTGCTTTATTACATTTACAACCAATTTCTACAGTATAAGTGAGGCAATATAGTGAGTTTGAGTAAATCCTGAATAAAATGTGTTGTCGTATTTACCGTTGTTTTCATTATCTGAATTACATAGTAGTGATTATGATATCCTGTGAAATGTACAGTGCTTACAATAAGTCTCGCGCCTCTGTCTCGTCCCAAGCTAGTCTGTTAGGTATAAAATGGGCGGTCCTTATGGCAGCGGAGGTGTATTCGGATTGGTGTACATAATTGCTCTAACCCCATCAATGACGTCCACATTATCGTTGTGTCGATCACTCTATCTATTTATATATAGAGACATACTGTATATAGATATACAGGGCGTCCCAAAAAAATGTATACACACTTTAACAGCTGATAGCTCAATTGATGTTTCTTTCTTTCCAAGTTAAACCCATTAGAATTAATAATGGCAGTCAGACTAAGCTTTGAACAAAGGAAATTCATTCTAAAATGCTACTGGAAGTGTGAAAACGCAGTTGAAGTGCAAAGACAGTTTAGGAGGGAGTTTCAAACAGATCCACCAACGCGACTTACCATCACTCGAATTAGAGATAAGTTTGAAGCCGATGGAACTGTTCAGAATGTCCACAAGAAGCGTTCCGGAAGACCACGGACATCGACAAGCCCCACAAAGCAAGAAAGAGTACTGGAAACGTATCACCAAAGTCCAAGAAATCTGTGCGGCAAGCGAGTCGTGAGGTAGGAATTTCAGAATCGTCTGTCCAACGCATTTTGAAGCGCTGTCAATGGAAAAGTTACATTCCAAGATTAGTCCATGCTATTAATGAAGATGATCCGGGGATGTGGATGTGGATTGGACGAAGGGGTTTCGTAGAATACCCTCCGCGTTCACCAGACCTCACACCACTAGACTTTTTTCTATGGGGATACTTAAAAGACAAAGTCTACGCTATAAAACCTGCAACAGTCGCTGAATTGAGAGCAGCCATTGAACGAGAATGCACACAAATACCAAACGAAATGTTTCGTGATGTTTGCGATTCCATTGCTTCGCGTTATCAGCAGTGCCTGGACCAGAACGGACGTCAGTTTGAAAATAGGCGTTGACAAAACAATTAAATAATGTCTGTAGATTCTATTACATTTTGAAAATGAAATGTATTTTAATAAACACTGCCTTTATAAGTATTTAAAGTGTGTATACATTTTTTTGGGACGCTCTGTATATAGAGTATGCAGGGGATAACGTGTCTCAGTCCCAGCTGTGGTAGTTGTCTTACAATTAACAGTCCCAAGTGCAAGTTACGTTAACACCTCCACATAAACTACCCTGGACTAAAATAACATAAGTGAAGCCCTTACCCACAAACCATTTAAAAGGTGTGATTTAAAAGCTCTCTGTCTCTCTCTGTGTGTGTGTCTCTCTCTCTCTCTCTCTCTCTCTCTCTGTGTGTGTGTGTGTTGTGTGTGTGTCTCTCTCTCTCTCTCTCTCTCTCTCTGATCACACCGCATGGCAATGTATCCATATAACGTTAATAATAACCGAAACTCGAGAAAATATACTCTCTGCCTTCCGCTCTATCCCAAATCCTTTTCTCTTAGTAACCTCTTAATACAAACTAATCTATCATATTTTGCGACTTTTTAACTCTGGTAGGATTCAATTCCATTCCTATAGTGTAAGATACTTAAATTCATGTGTGTATTATGCCATATGATGTGCGTAATAAATAATCATTTTTAAATAGTTGGAGCGTTCAAGGTCATCTGTAGTAATCTATAGACTAAGCCTGAAGCCCACTCTCAACACTTAGATTCCCTAAGACACAGGCGTCTTCAAGTAACATGAATGCGTAGAGATCTAAGGTGTTAGATTCCATATTATATAATTTATGTGCTAGGTTTAAGAACGCTGGCATTGAAGGATGGAAGGAAGGGACAGTAAAAGCGATAATAGGTTTAATGAAGGAAGTGAATGAGGATGGAGGTAAGCGTTGCTATGTCGAATGAAACGAGGTTGGGTGGGGAATTACGAAGGGAGGAGGAAAGGGAGCCAGAGATTATTAATCTAATTCTGCCACCACGTTCTCCTGATATGAATCCGATTGAAAACCTTTGGGCAATAATGATTAACGAATGGGAGCAACGCAATGAAAGAACATTTGAAGCACTTTTAGCTCACACGAGGAATAGTTGGGAGAGCTTACGTCGAACACCAAACATTCCCTACAATCTGGCCTCTTCTATGCCGCAACGATTGCAAGAAATTATTGATGCCGGAGGAAGCTATACGAAATACTGATGTTAAAGCCATGACGTAAATGTGTATCGAATATATATTTATGTTAATATGGAATTTTATTATATTTTTATGTTTGACATCTATAAAAGTATATATTGTGACCATGAAAGAACTTTACTTATCCTTAGTTAGAATCTTTTCTTGCAATGTCTACGCTCGTGGAAATGATAATACTGTATATGCATTGTTGAAACAAACTATGAGAAGGTAATAGTTTCAGGAAAAAAATAAAAACTGGCAACATCGAGGCCATCACATGTTTATGGGAATTGTCATATGATATGCTACCAATAAACTCTTATATACTAATAATTATATACAGTATACTATATTACGTAATAATTAAGATGAACAAATCAAATGCAATTTCTCTGATTCACGGCCCACCAGTCCTTGCTTTAGACTAATGACTTTCATAAGATGGAATAGGTTACCACTTAAAACAATGGATAAACTATCTATTAGTGAGATGACCGTGACTTCCTCGAAATGCGAGCGCGTGAGAGGTTCACTGAGGAATTTGATCATTAGATTCTTCACGTAGGATATGTATCACAAACAACAATATTGACAACAATTCCCAACAATTACTTAATATCAATCATTGCATTTGAGCAAATAATTTAGACCTGCGTCAAAATAACTTAGGTATCATGCCATGATTTGGGATATTTGCCGAATTAATCGTTCTCTATAGTCTACAGCAGCGGTCGGGAACCTATGGCTCGCGAGCCAGATCTGGCTCTTTTGATGACTGCATCTGGCTCGCAGATAAATCTTAGCTGACATTTCTTAACACGATAAGTAATGAGTAATTCCTCCTTTTTTAGGCTACGGCCACACACGACGATATTTGCCGTCCAAAGTGTACGATAAATATCACGCTCCTAACCACGGCCTTGGCTCCTCCCACTCAGTGACGTAGGATTCTTGTGATTGGCTGTCTTGTGCGTGACGTTACTGATATTCATATACAGTCAGTCGCTTTTCAGCAGTGGTAGTGGGTGGTAGTGCTATTTTATGCAGAGCAAACCCTTTTGACGAAGATGGCGAAAAGAAAAAGGGATGAGGAGTACCGTACATTTCAGGACGAATGGACAGAGGAATTCGCCTTTGTAGAAAGAGCAGGTACTGCAGTGTGTCTAATATGTATTGATAAAATTTCATCGATGAAACGGTCAAATATAAAGCGGCACTTCGACACACGCCATGCTACATTTGCATCGAAATATCCAGCGGGAGACAGCAGGAAGAAGGCATGTCAAGAGCTACTGCGCAGAGTGCAAACCAGTCAACAGCAACTCAGTGTATGGACCCGACAAGGTACTGGAATTCGGCTAGCTTTGCTGGTTCTTTAGCAATAGTGAGGAACGGAAGCCATTCACAGATGGCGAGTATGCCAAAACATTCATGCTTGATGTGGCCAATGAACTTTTTGACGACTTTTCAGATAAAGACAAGATAATCAAACGAATAAAAGACATGCCCTGTCAGCAAAAACTGTTCACGATCGTACCATCATGATGGCAAATCAAGTGGCGGAAACACAAGTGAAGGACATAAATGCAGCGTCATACTTTTCCCTCGCTTTGGATGAGTCAACAGACGTAAGCCATTTATCCCAGTTCAGTGTGATTGCAAGGTATGCCGTCGGTGACACACTGCGTGAGGAAAGTCTTGCTGTTTTGCCAATGAAAGGGACAACAAGAGGGGAGGATTTATTCAAGTCTTTCATGGAGTTCGCTAAAGAGAACAATCTACCGATGGATAAACTTATTTCAGTGTGTACTGATGGTGCTCCGTGTATGGTGGGGAGCAACAAAGGATTTGTAGCGCTTCTTCGTGAACATGAAAATAGACCCATCCTAAGTTTTCATTGCATTCTACATCAGGAGGCGCTTTGTGCTCGAACGTGTGGCGAGCAGTTTGGTGAGGTGATGTCGCTGGTGATTAAGGTGGTCAACTTTATTGTTGCTCGAGCTTTAAATGATCGCCAGTTTAAAACACTGCTGGATGAAGTTGGGAATAATTACCCCGGTCTGCTTATGCACAGCAATGTGCGTTGGTTGTCAAGAGGGAAGGTTCTCAGCCGTGTTGCGGCTTGCCTGAGCGAAATCCGAACTTTCCTTGAAATGAAAGGCGTCAAGCATCCTGAGCTAGCTAACACTGAGTGGCTCCTGAAGTTTTACTACCTCGTGGACATGACTGAACATCTGAATCAACTCAACGTGAAAATGCAAGGCATTGGAAATACAGTCTTATCCCTTCAACAAGCAGTGTGTGCATTTGAAAACAAGCTGAAACTCTTTATCGGGGATATTGAAACAGGTCGTTTACTACACTTTGAAAGACTGGACAATTTAAAGATGCGTGCACAGCAAATGACCCCGCTCAACATTGTGATCTCCAGCAGCTAGCTGGCTTCACATCTAATCTCCTGCAATCATTCAAAGCACGCTTTGTAGAATTTCGTGAGCGCACTCGTCTTTTAAGTTCATCACTCATCCACACGAGTGTGCAGTGGACAAAGCCGACCTGAGTTACATCCCTGATGTCTCCATAAGAGATTTTGAGGTAGAAGTTGCTGACCTGAAAGCCTCAGACATGTGGGTGAATAAATTCAAGTCATTGAACGAAGATTTGGAAGGACTTTCGCGTCAGCGAGCAGAGCTGTCGAGTAAACACAAGTGGACAGAAATGAAAAGACTTCAATCCGAAGACCAGCTGATTTTCAAAACTTGGAACGCGCTTCCAGTCGCATACCACACACTGCAGCGTGTGAGTATTGCCGTGTTGACCATGTTTGGCTCTACATATGCATGTGAGCAGTCGTTCTCACATCTGAAAAACATCAAAACCAACCTACGGTCACGTTTAACGGATGGAAGCCTCAATGCCTGCATGAAGCTTAACCTGACCAACTATCAACCAGACTACAAAGCCATCAGCAAAACCATGCAGCACCAGAAGTCACATTAGTCATATTGGTAAGAAGTATTGAATTTATTATTGGTTAGCTTCAGTATAACGTTATTAAAAAGAATAAATTCAAATAATTATTATACTCTAAATTTTTGGTCTTACTTAAAAAGCACGCATTTAGTTGTATTCAGTGTTAAAAATATTATAGGGCTCTCACGGAAATACATTTAAAAATATTTGACTTTCATGGCTCTCTCAGCCAAAAAGGTTCCCGACCCTGGTCTACAGTATATATTGAGACGGTATAATGTAATGCCCAGCTAGTATTATGATGACTAGGATTGCTCCATAACCATCCCAACATCCGGAAACTTGGTCATTCTGCTTCTTAATCATTTGTATTTTAAATGCTAAAATGTAGCAGAAGTGACGTAATAATGGACGTCATTGATGGGGTTAAAGCAATTATGTGCACCAATCCGACACACCTCCGCTGCCATAAGGACCGCCATTTTATACCTAACAGACTAGCTTGGGACGAGACAGAGGCGCGAGACTTATTGTAAGCACTGTACATGGCAAAACTAACGAGTAAGTGAGAGATATTAATCATAATTGAGCAGTTATACATTTTGTACTTTGGTAGTGCCTATAATGACCTGTCAGGCTGCAGGCGGTCTTGCTCTCCTTTGCTGTTTAATGTGTATATTGATGGATTAATTACTTCTCTTAATCAGGCAAGAGTGGGATGCTGTATAGATAATTATGAGGATAAAAAATGATAAATAAATGATGCTGATGATATGGTGTTCATAAGTCCTTCGGTTAAAGGTCTGGATCATCTTATAAAAATTTGCGAATCATATTCACAGACCATGACATTATAAATGCAAAAAACTTCACTTTTTTCTACCTGAAGGTCAAAATATGATAATAAAAACCCACTCTAATAGACAGAGTTTATTTTCACAACGGTTTCGATGCCCACTGGCATCCTCTTCGGGTGGATACAGAAAAACGAATGAACCAAAAACAAGAGGGAAAAAAGTCCAGGGACCATTAAGAAATTCGCACGTAGGTTAGATCCCGATCTCCTGACACTGGAAGGACATTTTTATTAAAGGGACCTGCTTATAAGTATAATAATTGTTTATAATTGTTTCATTCTTGCCTTTTTCATTCGTTTTTCGGTTTATTTTCTGTATAATAAACAACAATGTAATAATCAATGTAATAATAAATTTTGAATTTCTGTAATAAATAATAATGCAATATTAAATGTAATAAATTTAATAATAAATGTAATAATTATGTAAAAAAAATAGAATCTGTATGTATAGAACAAGAAGGTTGTTTTAAATTTGTGCGAATGTACTTATAAGCGGGTCCCTTTAATAAAAATGCCCTTCCAGTGTCGGGAGAACGCGATCTAACGTAGGTGCGAATTTCGTAATGGTCCCTGGACTGTTTCCCTCTTGTCTTTGGTTCATTCGTTTTTCTGTATCCACCCAAAGAGGATGCCAGTGGGCATCGAAACTGTTGTGGAAATAAACTCTGTTTATTAGAGTGGGTTTTTATTATCATACCATGACATTAATTTTAATGTTACTAAAACTAAGGCTATGCAATTCCATCCTAAAGGTCAAACTAAACAGCTAATTATTTCAAACTGAGAGACGAACAATAGACCAGGTACAAGAATTTAAATATCTGGGTGAGATTATATCCAGCTCCAGTTGTCCAAGCTCTCATTAGTCCTGCTTTATGTTTCTAGAATGTAGGCTCCTTCGTATGAAAGTGTTTGTCTGTTGTCTCCACTTAACTCTGCAATAGCTTTTCCATTACATGTACTTTTTATTTTATTTTTTAGTACTACCTTTGGGAAGCTGTTATTACTATTTTTATTATTTATCATTTCAGGATGTATTATTGTAATTTCTTTATTACGGTAGTCTTTTTTTTTTTTTTTTGTTGTTTTTATTTACTGTTTAATTAGCTGTATCGTTGATTACCTTCTGATTTTGCATCTACTTTATTATTGCTGAGAATTTTACTTTTGGATTTTGAATTGTATATACTTGCTTTAAATTTACGTTGTTATAGTTAAGTAATTGATTAGGTTTTTAGCGATTTAGAAGTTTTCATAGCGTGCCGGCTTAATTTAACTTATACCTGTGACGGTTTAAATTTTTAACTCCGCGATGCCGTCGCAGAAAGCGTCGTGTGTTAGGTGTAGGGTTAACCGGTAGTATTCGGAATTTAAGGATTATAACGGCGGTCCAATGGCGATTACCGATAGATCAGTTTGTTTCTTTTGCGAGTTCATGGAGGAATTAGTTGACATAAAACGCAGTGTACGTGAGGTAGCGGATAGACTTGCAACGCTTGATGAGGACAGGGTTAGGGCTACGGTTGACGGAAGCCGAACCAATACTAACGTTGAAGATGTTAGTAATTTGAAGGGTGAGGTGCGTAACTTAGTTTCTAGTTTAGGTAGCTTGTCGGGAAGGTTAGATAGAGTTGAGGAAGAGGTTAAGGTTAGTCCGAGAGTAGTAGATAGCGAGGGATTTAGAGAGGTTAAGGGTGGAGCTAGGCCGCGTACATTAGGTGATAGGAATCCCCCCCCTATCGAGGTTTCGAACCCTTTCGCCCATTTGGAAAGGGACGTGAATGAGGGGAAACTATTTTAATTGGGGACTCTTTAGTGCGCCACATGGACAAAGAGTTCGTTAAACGGAATCCAACCAATAGGAGGAGGGTCTGTCTCCCAGGGGCCAGGGTTTACAGAGTTAGAGACGAAGTGGATAGGGTTGACGTTGCTTCCCGTCACTCAATGTTGGTGACGATGGTAGGAGGCAACGACTCGTATAGGCCCGATACGAGAGTGCCTGACCTTTTGGAGAGATATGGGGGTTAATTAGGTCCCTGAAGGCGAGGTCAGATAGGTCTTTAGTTCTAGGTATTACCCCTAGGCACGGTTTGGGTCTTAGAATTACGTCCAAAACAATATTTTTGAATAACAAATTAGAAGAGATTTGTGCTGAGGAAAGTGTACCCTTCGTAAAGCTGTGGTCCGAATTCAATGATCCTAGCCTTTTTATAAAAGATGGGGTGCATTTTAATGAAATAGGTAATGCTAGGCTAGGTAGGTTAATAGACGAAAACGTTCGAAAGCTGTATAGGTCGAAGCCTTCTTTAAACGTTGTGGGTCCGGGAAACGCGGGCCCGACGTGATAAATAGTTTAAAACGCGGGCCCGTGGTAAAAAATAACTTAAACGTCTTTTATTGCAACGCGCGTAGTATTAGAAATAAATTAAATGAATTTAAGGCGGTAATTTATTCCGGCAACTATGATATAGTTGCTATCACTGAAACTTGGTTAAATACCGTGACTCGGGACTTGTTGGGGGAACTTGATATACCGGGTTTTAAACTCTTTACTAATGATAGGTTACATAGATTTGGAGGAGGCGTTTTGCTGTACATTCGTAATTCCCTTAGGGCTATCGAGGTTAAGTTAGATTTTCCGGCAGCAATTAATGCGATCTGTGTTGAAGTTAGGGCGCGTAGTATTAGTTTTAATTTTGTTGTTGTTTATAGACCTCCCGTTCAACCCCTCGTATAGATACTAGATTTTACTCACTTCTTGGTAATTTTATTGACAATCGGAATAGTATAATTGTCGGAGACTTTAACTGCGCTAATGTTAATTACGAGAATTTACGGGTAATGAAGAGGGTTTGAGACTGGTTGAGTTTATGGACGATAACTTTTTACGACAGATAGTTACCGAACCAACGCGCGGTGATAATATCTTAGATTTAGTGATGACGAACGGCGAGAATATAGTCGAAGGTTTAGAAGTAGGCAAGAGTTTAGGATGTAGCGATCATCAAATTCTTAGGTTTAAGTTATTGATAGAAAACACTCAGGATAGTAATGCAGTGGAAGTCCCTGATTTTCGTAGGGCTAATTTTGATAGTTTTGCGGATAGGATGAGAGTAGTGGACTGGGATAACTTATTTATGGGTAATGACAAATTTGCGTTGGGTGGCGTTTAACGAAAGTTTTAGGAATATTGAAAGGGAGTTTATTCCTCGTAGGCCCAAGCGCGTTAGAAATCGTGGTAGCCGAAGTGGTGGAGTAGGGAAATAGGAGAGTTTATAATAGAGCGTAATAGAGCGTATAGACTTAGTAAGCGCAATGGCACGGCAGCTAACTTTAATAGATATATCGAGCTTAGACGTCAGGTTAAAAGATCAGTTACGAATGCTAAGCGTAATTTAGAGATACTTATAGCTGCGGATAGTAAACATAATCCAAAAAGTTTTTTGAATACGTAAATAATCGTAAGCCGGTAAAAGATAACATAGGCCCTCTAGTGGATGTAAATGGCGCTTTGGCTTCTGACGCTCAGGCGATGGCGGGTATTTTCAATAACTTTTTTGCGACAGTTTTTACCGTTGAAGACGTAAATAATGTCCCCGACGTTGACGATATCGTTCCATTTAGTAGCGAGACTATTTTAGATGAAATAACTGTTTACGAGGCTGAGATTGCGCATTATATCGATAGGCTAAAAGTTAGCAAGGCTCCAGGCCCTGACGCTTTTTATCCTAGACATTTGAAGATTTGAAAGACGTTATCGTAGGCCCCTTAACGAAGATTTTTAATCAGTCACTCGAAACGGCGATTATTCCTGAAGACTTCAAATTAGCTAACGTCACGCCTATTTTTAAAAAAGGCGACCGCGCGGTAGCTAGCAATTATAGGCCCATTAGCTTAACGTCAATTGTCGGTAAACTTTTGGAATCCGTAGTTAGGGATCGTATCATCGATCACTTAGAAAGTAGAGATTTGATTAATAGTAGTCAGCACGGGTTTCGACGCCATAGGTCATGTTTAACTAATTTGTTAGAATTTTATAATGACGTAGTGCGCGAATACGATAGGCATAGGGCAGCTGACGTTATTTATTTAGATTTTAAAAAGGCGTTCGATACAGTTCCGCATAGGAGACTAATTGCGAATGTTAAAGCGCACGGTATACGCGTCAGGTAGCTAACTGGTTAGAGGAGTGGCTTCGTGCTAGGAGGCAGAGGGTCGTAGTTAATGGTAGTGAATCGGGGTGGTTAGATGTAGGTAGTGGTGTCCCACAGGGTTCAGTGTTAGGCCCATTGCTATTCGTAATTTACATTAACGACATAGATGTAGGATTGACTAGTAACGTGTCAAAATTCGCGGACGATACTAAAATAGGCGGTAAGGTTGTTAACGAGGACGATAGAAATAGGATCCAAGACGATGTAGATAGGATTATGGAGTGGACGGATAAGTGGCAGATGCAATTTAACGTAGATAAATGTAAAGTTTTGCATATAGGTTCTCGCAACAATAATTACGTGTACACGATGGATGATAGGGAGTTAGCGAGCGTTGACGAGGAAGTAGATTTAGGCGTACGCGTAACTAAAGATTTAAAGGTTAGGAACCAGTGCCTGGAGTCTTGCGCAAAAGCTAATAGGATGTTAGGCTTCATAGCGCGTAATTTCGAATTTAAATCGAAGGATATTATATTGCCCCTTTACAAGTCCCTAGTCAGGCCTCATTTAGAATATGCAGTTCAGTTTTGGTGCCCGTACTTGCGTGAGGATATTGATAGGTTAGAAAGGGTTCAGCGTCGTGCCACGAAACTTATTCCGTCATTGCGCAATAAGCCTTATGAAGATAGGATTAAGAGTTAGACTTGTATTCACTCGAAATAGGAGATTAAGGGGGGAGCTTATTGAAGTTTTCAAAATCGTTAATCACATCGATAACGTAAATTTTGACAAATTGTTCACTTTCGATAATAGTAATACTCGCAATAACGGATTTAAGTTGCGTGGCAGACGTTTCATTACTAATATCGCTAAAAACTTCTTTACGTTTAAAGTAATTGATAAATGGAATAATCTTCCCGCGTCAGTCGTTCATTCTACCAGCGTTAATATGTTTAAGAACCGTCTTGACAGACATTTTAAAAGTATTAACGTTGTTTAATATAAATAAAACAAAGTTAGCAACAGAAGCTCTGGTGGTGGTGCTCGAGGATGAGTCTGTTGACGATGAATGCCAGCTTGTGACATGCCAGCGTGTGATGCCAGCAATAAAATTATTAAAAAAAAAAAAAAAATTAGACTAACACGAACGTAGATGTAGCTCGTAGAGTAAACTAACCCACTTTTTGTTTAACTGTACCTACTCTTTTTTTTTTTTTTTTTTTTTTTTGGCTCCTTACTTTGCATGTCTGTAACTCTCTTTACTTGCATGTTTGTAGTTTGCATGGTATGACAGTGAGTTAAGACTGTGTTTGCATGGTTTGTAAGCGTTCTTATTTTACTTTTTTTCATCTTTCACCCTCTCCTATTTTCTCAGACTATTTTTATGACTTGTCGGCAGTGGCCGGCGGATGATGATGGTGAGACTTTTTTCCTCTTTTTCTGAATGAATGTTAACCCACGAATGATAGGTGTTGCTCCTTACTTAACCCCTTATTCTCTTCTCTTAACCCCTACTCTTTCCTTTCTCTCGGGCTAACCTTAGAGTGGATCTTAGGGTCTTTGTTAGCCTTAGCTTCTGTAGATCTGTAGATCATCGTATAGGCCCGATACGAGAGTGCCTCACCTTTTGGAGAGATTTAGGGGATTAATTAGGTCCCTAAAGGCGAGGTCAGATTGGTCTTTAGTTCTAGGTATTACCCCTAGGCACGGTTTGGGTCTTAGGATTACGTCTAAAACGATATTTTTTAATACTAAATTAGAAGAGATTTGTGCTGAGGAAAATGTACCCTTCGTAAAGCTGTGGTCAGAATTCAGTGATCCTAGCCTTTTTATAAAAGATGGGGGGTGCATTTTAATGAAATAGGTAATGCTAGGCTAGGTAGGTTAATTGACTTGTTGGGGGAATTTGATATAGCGGGTTTTAAACTCTTTACTAATGATAGGTTACATAGGATTGGTGGCGGCGTTTTACTGAGCATTCGTAATTCCCTTAGGGCTATCGAGGTTAAGATAGATTTTCCGGCAGCAATTAATGCGATATGCGTTTAAGTTAGGTCGCGTAGGATTAGTTTTAATTTTGTTGTTGTTGAAAGACATCCCGTTCAACCCCTCGATACCGATACTAGATTTTACTCACTTCTTGGTAACTTTATTGATAATCGGAATAGTATAATTGTCGGAGACTTTAACTGCCCTAATGCTAATTACGAGACTTTTACTGGTAATGAGGAGGGTTTGAGATTGATTGAGTTCATGGAAGATAATTTTTTACGACAGATGGTTACCGAACCAACGCTCGGTGACAATATTTTAGACGTGGTGATGACGAACGGCGATAATATAGTCGAAGGTTTAGAAGTAGGCGAGAGTTTAGAATATAGTGATCATCAAATTCTTAGGTTTAAGCTATTGATAGAAAAAACTAAGGATAGTAACGTAATAGAAGTCCCTGATTTTCGGAGGGCCAATTTTGATAGTTTTGCGGATTAACTGGGATAACTTATTTATGGGTAACGACAAATTTGCATTGGGAGGCGTTTAAAGAAAGTTTTATGAATATTGAAAGTGAGTTTATTCCTCGTAGGCCCAAGCGCGCTAAAGATCATGGTAGGCCCAAGCGGTGGACTAGGAAAATAGGCGAGTTCATAGACGAGCGTAACAGAGCGTACAGACTTAATAAGCGCAATGGCACGGCGGCTAACTTTAATAGATATATCGAGCTTAGACGTCGGGTTAAAAGATCAGTTAGGAATGCTAAGCGTAATTTAGAGATACTTATAGCTGCGGATAGTAAACATAATCCAAAAAAGTTTTTTGAATACGTCAATAATCGTAAGCCGATAAAAGATAACATAGGCCCTCTAGTGGATGTTACCGGTGCTTAGGCTTCTGACGCTCAGGCGATGGCGGGCATTTTCATAACTTTTTTGCGACAGTTTTTACCGTAGAAGACGTAAATAATGTCCCCGACGTGGACGATATCGTTCCATTTAGTAGCGTGACTATTTTGGATGAAATAACTGTTTACGAGGGTGAGATTGCGCATTATATCGATAGGCTAAACGTTAGCAAGGCTCCAGGCCCTGACGCGTTTTATCCCAGACATTTGAAAGATTTGAAAGACGTTTTCGTAGGCCCCTTAACGAAGATTTTTAATCAGTCACTCGAAACAGGATTATTCATGGAGACTTCAAATTAGCTAACGTCACGCCCATTTTAAAAAAAGGCGACCGCACAGTAGCTACCAATTATAGGCCCATTAACTTAACGTCAATTGTCGGTACACTTTTGGAATCCGTAGTTAGGGATCGTATCATCGATCACTTAGAAAGTCGAGATTTGATTAATAGTAGTCAGTATGGGTTTCGACCCCATAAATCTTGTTTAACTAATTTATTACAATTTTATAACGAAATAGTGCGCGAATACGATAGGCATAGAGCGGCTGCGTTATTTATTTAGATTTTAAAAAAGCGTTCGATACAGTTCCGCATAGAAGATTAATTGCGAAGGTTAAAGCGCAAGGTATACGGGGTCAGGTAGCTAACTGGTTAGAAGAATGGCTTCGTGCCAAGAGACAGAGGGTCGTTGTTAATGGTAGTGAATCGGGGTGGTTGGATGTAGGTAACGGTGTCCCACAGGGTTCAGTGTTAGGCCCATTGCTATTCGTAATTTACATTAACGACATAGATGTAGGATGGACTAGTAACGTGTCAAAATTCGCGGACAATAATAAAATAGGCGGTAAGGTTGTTAACGAGGACGATAGAAATAGGCTCCAAGACGATGTAAATAAGATTGTGGAGTGGACGGATAAGTGGAAGATGCAATTTAACGTAGACAATTGTAAAGTTTTGCATATAGGTTCTCGTAACAATGATTACACGTACAAGATGGATGATAGAGAGTTAGCGAGCGTTGACGAGGAAGTAGATTTAGGCGTACGCGTATCTAAGGATTTAAAAGTTAGGAAACAGTGCCTGGAGTCTTGCGCAAAAGCTAATAGGATATTAGGGTTCATAGCGCGTAATTTCGAATTTAAATCGAAGACTATTATATTGCCCCTTTACAAGTCCGTAGTCAGGCCTCATTTAGAATATGCCGTTCAGTTTGGTGCCCGTATTTGCGTGAGGATATTGATAGGCTAGAAAGTGTTCAGCGTCGTGCCACGAAACTAATTCCGTCATTGCGCAACAAGCCTTATGAAGATAGGATTAAAGAGTTAGACTTGCATTCACTCGAAACTAGGAGATTAAGCGGGGAGCTTATTGAAGTTTTCAAAATCGTTAATAACATCGATAACGTAAATTTTAACAAACTTTTCACTTTCGATAATAGCAATACTCGTAATAACGGATTTAAGTTGCGTGGCAAACGTTTCATTACTAATATCGCTAAAAACTTTTTACATTTAAAGTAATTGATGAATGGAATAATCTTCCCACACCCGTCGTGAACTCTATCAGCGTTAATGTGTTTAAAAACCGTTTAGACAGACATTTTAAAAATATTAACGTTGTTTAAAATAATAAAACAATTAGCAACATGAGCTCTGGGGGTGGTAATCGGGGATGATCTGTTGACGATTAATGCCAGCTTGTGACATGCCAGCGTGTGATTTAAAAAAAAAAAAATAGACTAACACGAACTTAGATGTAGCTCTTAGCGTATACTAACCCACTTTTTGTTATACTATTTATACTTTTTTTTCTTTTTCCTTATCCTCTCATTATTTGCATGTCTGTAACTCTCTTTATTGCATGTCTGTAGTTTGCATGGTATGATAGTGTTTGAGTTAAGAATGTGTTGCATGGTTTGTAATGTGTTCTTATTTTACTTCTTTTCATCTTTCACGCCTTTCCGTCCTAGTGAGCTGCATCCTCTACCTCCCTATGGAGTAGAGGATCGGTCTGCAACAGCTGGAAGTATGTGTTGCTTTGAGTTAAGAATGTGTTGTTCTTTGAGTTAAGAATGTGTTGCATTGTTTGTAAGCGTTCTTATTTTACTTCTTTTCATCTTTCACCCCTTTCCGGCAGAGTGGGCTCTACCTCCCTATGGAGTAGAGGACCGTTCTGCAACCTTTCCTATTCTCTCCAACTATTTTTCTGACTTGTCGGCAGTGGCCTGCGGCTGATGATGTTGAGTCTTTTTTCTCTTTTTCTGAATGAATGTTAACCCACGAGTGATAGGTGTTGGTACTTACTTAACCCCTTATTCTCTTCTCTTAACCCCTTAGAGTGGATCTTAGGGTCTTTGTTAGCCTTAGCTTCTGTAGATCTGTAGATCATCATACTTTTTTTTTGTTGTTCTTTTCTCATCCTCTCTTTACTTGCAGGTCTGTAGTTCGCATGGTATGACAGTGTTTCTTTGAGTTAAGACTGTATTTGCATGGTTTGTAAGCGTTCTTATTTTACTTCTTTTCATCTTCAACCCTTTCCTATTCTCTTCGACTATTTTTCCGACTTGTCGGTAGTGGCCGGCGGATGATGATGATGATGATGAGTCTTTCTCTCTCTTTTTCTGAATGAATGTTAACTCACGAATGATAGGTTTTGCTACTTACTTAACCACTTATTCTCTTCTTTTAACTCCCTATTCTCTTCTTTTAACCCCCTACTTTCTTCTTTCTCTCGGGCTAACCTTAGAGTGGATCTTAGGGTCTTTGTTAGCCTTAGCTTCTGTAGATCTGTAGATCATCATCATACACATATTGACATTTTCACTACGTGTATTTTTTATATATTTTTTTTGTAGTCTTAACTTTGAATAATTTTTATTATTACTTGTTTCAATACGTGTCTTATTTTTATTTCTCTTTTAAATTTTTAGTTTTTAAATTTATTATTATTTAAGATATCGTATCGTTTATTACCTTCAACAATATTGTATTATTTTATGGGATTTATATCCTGCTAGTAAAACTTATCATTACCATTATCATAACTCATTAAAATGTTTATCACACCACTCTTCCATAGTTAGATATCCAGATATTAAAAAGATATTCGTTTTTATGGAAATTAAAAACTTTTGTATTTTGTTTGGAAGTTTGTACATTGTTACAGAGTACCGCAGACACTTTAAAGGCATTTTGCATTTATTTACGATAAACAAACTTTAACTTCGAATACTTTGAATATGACTACATCAGTTTTTAATTTACAGTTGAGTCATTACATCATCTACCTCCAACATATATGACTGGCTGCAAAAATAGCACCCGTCTTAGTTGTATGATTATAATATTGCATTTTTTAAGAATATCAATTAACTAAAAAATTATAAATTAAATACACAGTATCACAAAAATTTATTTAATACTTTGAAATTACATAATAAAACCTGCCTGATTAATTTTAATTTTAAAAATGTATATACCTATTTGACTTCTCACAACAGTATTCTCCGAAATTATATATGTATGGACTATTCTTTCATTCATTTACTGTACTCTTTCTGGAGGCTACATACATCTGGCAGACACAGAGCTTCCAAATTTATTCGAGTAGCTAATAAAGCAATATTTTTACTGTGCCAAACGCTCAACAACGCATTTTATTTTATATTTGTACTCAGTGCTTAATTTGTGACGAAACGCTCCGGAACGCCGTTCCGGTACTTTTATTTTAAAACCTAATTAAAAAAAAGTTTTTTATTTTAATAAAAAGGTCAGCAACGTAATTTCGTAATTTAAAATCCAACGAAATACAGACAGTAGAGGGCGAAAACTAGTCGATCAAGCAGAAAGAAGTTTGGAGTGTGTGTGGAAATTAATGTGATTATTTTATCAACTTCCTATATATAGCAATAGCATGTAAGTAAAGCAATTTTATTTTGTTTCAGATACATGTAATATTTTGTTTCACTTAGATGAAATAACATTTCACTTAGATGTTGCAATCACAGTCTAACTTTTCTTTAAAATAATACTGTATTCGAAGAACTTTCATTTGCATGTTGCGCAGTTTTCGCAGAAAAAGCGCTTAAAATGCGTTCGTTTAAGGGGCGCCGCCCCGGACCCCGCTGGGGAGCTTACAGCGCTCCCCAGACCCCCTAACTGTGAGACTTCACCTGCGTTCCACTTCTTTTCATTTACAAATTAAGCACTGTTTGTACTGATCTTTGTTTTGATTTATAAGAGCCAAATGTTAAGTCAACTTAAAGTATAGTTAAAGTTAGGAAGATAATCCTTTTTCAAGAATAACTGATACAAATTAAAAATATTTTGCCAAAGAATTTTAAATATTCCTTTTTACTTTATTTTATTATTATTATTATAGTTTTATTTTTAATATTATGGGTTTATTTTATGATACTATTTTAATTTTAATTTATCATATAGTTATGGTGAAAGTAACCATGATCAATTAAGAGTTATCATAGAGTATATGAATAATGTTAACAAAATTCACATATATTAATGATAATGAAAAGAGTAAAAATAAGATATTATTTTTTTTGACGAAATATGGTAAATGAACTATATATACTGGGTGTCCCATAAACGAATGTAGGATTAAATTTAGCGTTTAAATAAAATCTTCACTGACGACTTATGTACACCCTGTATTCATGTTGAATAAAATAACCATGACGCTCAGCATTTTATACGCTCTCGAGGTTCAACGTGTTCCAGAAGGACCCTGCATAAATGTATTATTTACGTAATCGAATTCCTAGCCTAAATAATCCTGATCCGCTTTATTTAAGAAGGGAAATTTTAATCTCCTTAAAATTTATACTTTTAAAATATCAATAAACGTTAACGATAAAATTAAAAATTTGAAAAATTATTATTATTTATGAAGAAAAAAAATATAATAAATGTACTGCGAAATAATTTATCGGAATTACTCGTAAATATGAAATTATATGACAAAAAAAACTATTAGTGCCATTAAACGTGTGTGTGTGTGTGTGTGTGAGAGAGAGAGAGAGAGAGAGAGAGAGAGAATCCTGGAACAGCAAAAAGAAGTCGCTAACGACAGATTTGATGGTCCTGAACGGCGGATAACTCTTCAATAAACGTTAACGAGAACGCTTAAGAGGGAACATAAGAATGAAAGGGGAAGAACGCCCCTGAATCTCTTTCCTTCCCCTTTTCACGTTCCGTATTTAACTATAAACTTTCTTTTACTTTCTTTTCTTTTCTTTTTATTATTATAACTATTCTAAACATATTCCTTTCATTTGTTTAATTAAACGACTTGACTCTTCTTTATGTAACGTCCCTGAGACCTTCAAGTGGAAGTAACCAAATAGTTTTTGTAACTTTAAAGTTACAAGTAATAAAAAGTTCTTTACACTGACCGTATAGGTTCCCTTTCCTTGGGCAGCATAATCATTTAGGTATATAGGATCAAAACGAGAGCCATTAAGTTTCTCGTTAGTGTCTATGCATTCCTCCATTTGGAACTTATTTTTACAAAGGAGTACAAAGGACAGCAAACAGTAAAAGAACGGCTGGTCCCTACGATGCTCTCTGTTTTGAGACGAACCTTTCTTTAACATCTCTTGACATGTATGATACGAAACTTGATGGTTTGCTTTGAATCCTCATTCTACACTTCTTTCACTCTGGTCCCTTTGAAAGATCGCGTCGCAACTACAGGGTGTTCCATTTAAATGGAACCATAGGGAGTAATTAATAAGGTATTTTTTCAGATTTGTGAGGGTAAAGGTAATAAAGGTAATAATAAGGTAATAAAGTTAAGGTAAGGTAATAAAGGTACCAATATCCTTTCCAATCATTATTACGCCCATTTAAATGGAACCATAGGGAGTAATAAAGATTGGAAATTATCTTGGTACCTTTATTACCTTTATTTACCTTTATTACATTATTATTACCTTTATTACGTTTACCCTCACAAAGTAATTATTAATTACTCCCTATGGTTCCATTTAAATGGAACACCCTGTATATTTATATCACGCGACAGAAGTCTGTATAAGTGTTCGTACCTATAAACCCCTCTACCAAACACTAAAATGATACCCGGTGTTTAGGAAAGGCACTGCGCAATCTCACACTTGAATGACTTGATGAAAAGCGAGCGATGAAGGTCACCTCAGGGTAATCGAGTGGTGAATTGCGCGTTCATACATATTCCATCTATGTGATCCTAGCCTTGCATTAGATAATTTAAATGAAACATTAGTCATTAGCTCGAGTGCAGGATGGTTAATAGTCACCGGCGCAGCGACGTGCACTCAGGGTAGGCAAGGTAGGCAGTGCCTGCCCTAGCATAAAATCTAAAAATATAAAAAAGTAACTTTTTTCATTATTTAAACTTCATTCTTTCAGTTCCTTAATGCTTTCTCTTAAAATACATACAAATTTCATACCAATTATGTATGTAGCATTACGTGTAATGCTGAAGCAGGCACATATTGTTATGCTTTTTATCCTGCATATAAATTATAATAGCTAAATTCTTCGTAGCGCGTGCCGTCAATCCAAGCTTTTTCCTTTAAAACAATAGGAAATAAAGGCAATTTTTAACCTGCCAACGAAGCAACCCATGGGGCGGGCGTATGACGTTTTATAATTGGCTGACAAAAGACTCAACATACTTTCTACTAATGACCTATGAAGAAATTTTCAATAAAACTGAACTACTCTTTAATATCTTGCAAACTAAAATAATAGATATTCCATATTGCATTGAAAGAATCAATGTCACAATACAGTAGAATCATTAGAAGATATGCGTAAAAATTTTGGTGTTTTTTATGAGAAGTTTGAAGAGAATTATATAGAAAATAACCTTGCTGAATCCAGTTGTCGCATAAAACATCCAATTAAGGAAGAAAGAGAAAGAATTTTTTGTCTTATATTGAATGATATAATTAAACAAATGGAAGCTAGATGTAATGACTTCAAAAATTTGCGGTTTATTACTTTAGTTGATAGTAAGAAGTTTGCCGAAATGGCTAGTCAAGTTGATAGGGAAGCACGAGAAAGTTTAGAAAAGAATTATGCTAACTTCTTTGATTTCGTAAGACTAAAAGTTCATTTGGCTGGAATCTATAGTGCACCAATGTTACGAGACAAATCTATTAAAGGTTTGCTCGTCTTCATTTTTAAAAATGAACTGGAACAAACATTTCCCGAAGAGTGAAACTGCTGCAATTGGTCCTTACAATTCCAGCTACAACTGTTTCAGTTGAGCGAACATTTTCAGCTTTAAAAAGAATTAAAACATGCACTAGGAATCGAATGATGCATAAAAGGCTTTCATCGCTTGCTTTAATCTCTATAGAAAAAGAAAGGTTCATGAAACTCGAACAAACTACTACGCACAACTTTTATGACATGGTTACAGAAATATTTCTTCAGAAGGAGAGACGAATGGAATTTATCTACAAATAATGTAAGTAAATACTTATATAACTAAAATTTTATTTTAAACTTTTAATATTTTTATTAATTACCGGGATATTAATTGGTATACAATAGCTATGAAATTCTGACCAGTTTTATTAAGTTGAGTAACAGTGCGATGCATGCATAATTTCTATATTTCGATGGTAATTATTGTTAATACAGTTTTCAGACCCTTTGTTGGCAATTGATTTTATTAGTGCCTACTGCTTACCCTGAGTTATTACGCACCGCACGTCCCGGGGCGGCGGCCGCCGCCGCCCCGGCCCCGCCGCCCCGTCACGTAAAACGCCTCTATGCGCGAAAGTGTTATGCTTTACCGTCAGCGCTGGATTAATATCTTTGTCGGCCCCAGGCACTTATGTCTCGTTAGCCAAATATCCACATTCATGAAGAAAATTTTAGATGTATGCTACCAAATTTTATATTTCAACGACTCTTTGAATATACATACACACACGTATACTATTATAATTGTTAAGAATTTGTTGTAAGAAATTTACGACAATGCGCGTTGACATTGAAAAAATGCTCAGCAATAGATATTCTTTTATTTAAGGATTAGGTAGGAAGAAGGTACACAAAACTGAATCTTCACCTATTGCTCAACCATTGTTTATAACATGTATAAAATTTACTTTTTAACATCATTTTCGTAGGCCCTAGGCACAGTACCTACCGCGCCTAGTCCATAATCCTGGTCTGTTTACTGTCAGATCGTATTAAATTTTATCCCGTCAGAACGTAGTGGCTAGCACCCTCACTTTCTACTTAAGATGTTATTATTTGATTACGTTTTTTAACCTCCTTCACTCCACCTAAGGTCATATGACGGAGGGGACCTGCAGCTGTACGTGAGATCCGAACCAAGAGTCGCTACATAATCTGGACGTCGACGATCTTCCATCCAACTACTCCAGACCCAATGTCGCTTAACATCGCTAATCAACGGGGAGCGGTGTTACGACAATGGCCACGACGTGTATATATATATATATATATACATGTTGCCTCCACGATAACAATGCCCATTGCCCAACCCCAAAATTTTTTGTAAATAAAACTAATAGTTCCCCAGAAACGCAACGCCGTTTTCTTCCGTTTTTTATTATTTGTCAGGGCTAACAATACATAATTGAAAGAAAATTAATTTATCATTCTCATTTCTTAGTCCTGTGCTAACTAATTGTTCAAGCCGTAGCTGGGGGGGCTCAAGGGGCTCGATCGAACCCCACCCCGAACTGGAAAAAATATTTCTCTTTGAATGACAAATGTTGGTGATATTTAATTAAGTTTTTTAAGAAGGGAATTTAAGAATTTATTTTATTTTAAGTCTGCTTTTTTATACATTTCCAACCTACGAATAAATTTTCTTTAGCTTATTATTAATAGTCAAAAAAGTAAATACTGGTGCAGATATTTGTGTGCAATAACTTCACTTATGACCAAAGTGAGTGTGTTATTATATTTCAAGAGCGTAACTAGCTTTCAAAAGTGGTGGTGGTGGTGGTGGGGGTGGGGGGGTGGGGGGGGGGGGGGGTCAACTATAATGATGAAAAATCCGGCGATGAATTTCTGTGCTGCTATCCTGTAGGTAATGTCTTAAATTTGGTCTTCCAAGGCATATTTTTTCGGTAGAATATAACAATGATATCTAAATACGAGTCTTTTCGAGTCCTTTCGAGTAATAGGAAAATCAAAAAAGCATTTTCGAAACTATCTTATGTATATCAAGTATATACTTAACATTAAAGGAAAACAATATATGCAATAATTAAAGTAAAAAATAACTAGATGTCTCATTAAAGTATCTATCACTGCAGTATTAGTACTGAATCAGTAATACTTTCCAGCATACTAATAGGACTAATATAATTAAAGATTTACTCATCATAGATTATTTCAAGAACTAAATATTTTCCTTCACGTAAGCTAACTTACATCAAAAGTTGGGGGGGGCAAAACCTATATTATCCCCCTCAGTTCAAAAGTTGGGGGACGTGTCCCTCCCATCCCCCCCCCCTCGTTAGTTACGCCCCTGATTATATATAAATAAATTAAGATCTGATTCAGGCATGAAGGAAAGTGTTCAGACGCCCTCCGTGCCCTGACGATCTTTGTATGTGGCATACTGTTCCCTGGCTTCCTTCTCTGTACCTTCCCACTCCACTTTTGCTACATTACCATAAAATTCGAGCCTCCCCCTCTGGGAAAAGTTGGCTACGGCCCTGATGTTTATGAGTAAAAGTTAGACAAGCGTTACTAATTTTTCCATTACGACCTACAAATAGTTATGTTCACCTCAGTTGTTTTTAATAAAAGGTATCGCGCGCAAAGAAAAAAAAAAGAAAAAATCTTTTGCATCCTGTCCCCGATTGAAACAATTATAAAAGGGATGTTTTGTGTTAAAATGTCGCCTGTCTCGATCACAGCGACAGAGGTTGTTTTCTGGAATTAATTTCTGCCGAGTTATTAGTTGTTTTTATGTTTTTAAATGTAATTGTAAAAAGTAATCAATTAGTTTTAGCGTTTTATCATTTAGTTTTATTTTGTAAAATAAATAAATAAATATGGACAAAGCTTTTCGAAGGGAGACACCCTTCTTCTGTCAGGCCAAAAGAAAGACTATATACAGGGTGCACACAAAGTCCTTTCACGATTATAAACTTTAATTAAATGAAATTCAAAGAAGACACAGTGCTGCTTTGTTTTGCATGTTGTTGCATAACACATTAAGTTTTTTTATGTTTCTCATTAAATCTGAACATGTGCGCCGTTAGTTACACGTAGCATATCCAAGTGAAATTCGAGTTCACGCCAGACGTTCGCTAGCATATCTCTCGTGACACTGTTGATGGCTTCGCAAATCCTTACACGAAGAGTGTTAATGTCAGCAACAGGAGTATGGTACACAATCAGGGGCGTGATATCGGGAGATCATGGAATCCATGGCACCGGCCCGTCGCGCCCAATCCATCTTCCGGGAAATGTGGTGTTCAAGAACTCACGCACTAACAAGTGCTGTAAAATGATGAATGGTTGAAGGTCTTCCAACAGGGGGGGGGGGGCTACAAAGAACTCGGGCATATCTAGGTACAATTGTGCCGTAACATTCTTTTCAACAAAGAAGAATGGCCTATCACCCTATCATGCATTAATCCACACCAAACATTGAGAAGAACAAACTTGATGTATTATGCAACAACATACAAAACAAAGCACTACTGTGTCTTCTTTGGATTTCATGTAATTAATTAAATTTATAATCGGGAAAGGACTTTGTGTACACCCTATATATATATATATATATATATATATATAGAGAGAGAGAGAGAGAGAGAGAGAGAGAGAGAGAGAGAATCGGTTAAGAAACTTCTGTTGTGAAACTTTGTTTCATACTGATAACTCATGGTAAAAAAAATTAGTTTTTTTATAACAAGACTTTTTAAAATAATTGTACCATTTATATACATTTAATCTAATAATAAACAGCTCTTTCGTGCACAACATACATACACAGTTCCTTTTTATCGGAATTAAATAGATCATAATAATTAATATTTAATTAATCGATAAAGTAAACAATTTCCTTTCTCTCTGGTAAAGAGTAATGAAAATTTATTATTGCATCATTCAAAGAATGCACAGTTCCGGAAAAAAGTTCTCCTAAAGCCATATAATTTCTAAAACTTATAAAAAATTACTAATTGGTAATCTTTGGCTATGAATATTTTATTATTTTTGTAACTAATGAAATTTCAAGCGTAAGCCCAAATCATTACTGTTGGCGGTTGGTGCGTCGCCAAATATAAATGATATGGTGTTAATAAGGATAAATAATTAAGTGAATCAAGGGTTCTTAGTGGATTTTGTCTGCGTCTTCGGGCGCCCTTGGATGTGATTAATTTAGAGACCGGATTTTGCCCTTTTTGCCTTTTTATTCCCGTTTAGATTCATAGGCTTCTTTTAGAGAAATCCATTTCGGGACTGTGGGATGTATATAATTAAATGTTATAGTGCCTATAAACGCCTATTTTGATGGTTAGTGCCTAATTTTAAAATACGTGCCTATATATGCCTTTTTTAATTTTATTGTACTAAGTAAAGCAAAATAACTCGCATTTTTTTTTAAACTTGTAGGCCTAAATAGGGCAGGGGATAGAAAAACCGAGGCTAGTCCTGAGGCAACCAGCACAGCCAATCAGATCACAATACGTCAGCCAAATACAGCCAATCAGATCATAGACGTCATTGTGACGCGTTCGGCCTCGATCATTTTGTTTGGTGCGTGCAACGTGGTGTCTTTGTTCAAGTGCTTTTGCTAAATAAAATCTCAGGTTTGTGCTTACAGCTTTTTTTATAAGTGAGAAAAAATGCCTAAGGACAAGACAGCCAAAAGTGTTCTGTTCAGGCAGTGGATCAAGAAGGACTCAAACTTCACTACGGATGGTAGAGTTATTTTCTGCCAACCTTGTTCCAAAGAGGTACGTTGCAACATTTTTTATTCTCTATCCAAAATAACAAACCCACTCGATGTAAACAAATGCATGCGAGGGAATTTGACGCTCCAACAATGAGTGATAATGTGAGCTTTTTCGAATTTAATAGCATCCTAAAGATAAATTGGTAAAGAGTGGTGAAAAACAAATTGTTTTAAATTATTTTAATATTAATTTAATTAATCGAACAACCAACTTCGACGTTCGACTAATGCATTTTATAATTTAGTTACCCTAAAAATTGTCGTTTTCTGTACTTTCTGAAAAAAAAAAAGCTTGGTATCTAAAGAAATTATTAAGTTAAGTTGGGTTCTTATAATGAATAGAGAATAATAGCTTTTTGTTTCTTGTTAATTTGATTTATTTTAATGCATGGCGCAGTAATTAAGTTTGTTTTTAGTAATGTTTTTCAGCATGTGACTTGCCTGGCTCATGCTCTCCATCGGGTGGCAGAAAACATCCGGGGACATTTTCGGAACGTAAATGCACTTGTATCGTCGGTGAAGAAGGTCTTTCTCAAGGCACCTTCACGAATTGCTGCTTTCAAGGCAGCTCTTCCAGAAACACCCTTGCCACCTCAGCCAGTTTTGACTCGATGGGTTTCCTGGCTTCAAGCTGCCATGTATTATGCTGAAAATATCAGCGAAATTGCCAAGGTACGAAACATATTCAGTTTAATTAGTACATTCTTCTACAGCCATTTCAAAAGCAGCAAAGCACATTTCATCTTAATTCTGTTTTTGTTGCAGGTCGTTGAAAACTTAGACGAGCATGAGGCAGTCGTGATAGGAGAAGCGAAGGAGGCCTTATCGTGTCTAACCCTTCGAGGAGACCTGGCCTACATCATGGCCAATTTCGGACGGGTGCCAGGGACCATAACCAAGCTGGAGGAGAGAGGCCTGCCGTTTGTTGAAGCAGTGGAAATAGTTCAAAATTTAAGGAAGGAGCTGAGCCAGGTTCCTGGTAACGTTGGGAAAGAAGTGGTAGCAAAATTTGAAAATGTTCTCAGACGCAATCCTGGTTGGCAAACGTGAACGTTTCAATAGTGTTCAAAGGAGTGTCAGGAGGTTCTGGACTTTGAGCCAAGCGAATTAGCATCTTTGAAGTTCGCACCAATTACGTCTTGCGATGTCGGAAGGTCGTTTTCTTGATATAAAAATGTATTGAGTGACAGGCGATGTCAATTTAAGCCACAGAACCTTGAAAAATTTTTAATCATCAATTGCCATTTCAATTTATAGTTTAGTTGTTTGTTTGTAAGAAGATAGTTTAAATGTTTGGATTTTACTTTGATTCGAATAAAATGTTTGATGGTTTTTGAGATGTTTAGTTTATTTTTTACAATAAAAATCCTGATATTCATCAGAACTGCAAATGGGTTTACTGTAAGTCAAAAATAATAAGAGAAAAGTGGGAAAATAGAAATGCCTATTAAGTGCCTTTTTTAGCTTTTAGTGCCTATTTAAGCGACTTTTTTAGGGCTTCTTTAGTGCCTTTTTGCCTACCTATTATTGATTTTTTAGTGCCTATCAATCCTAACTCTAGACTGATTATACTTTACTAAAAGAAAAACTCCAGAACGTGCTTTGACCCGACAATCTGATTCACTCGATCTCTTTTACCCGCTTCACGTACAGTATTAATGAGGACCCGCCCCAGCGAAAGGAACAAGCGTAAACGACGTACTTATGCTAGTCATTATTATATTACATAATTATTATATTAAATAAACACAAAACACATATACAAAAAATATACAGGGTAATATTCGTTTTAACACACATCGGTGTTTTTCGATTAAAACATTTTCTGGTCAATTTTTAGTCGTTTTGCATGAATTTGACGTGTATTTTTTGAGATATTTTCACTTGAAAATATCTAGTTTTTACCTAGTGATTTCACCATTTTTTTCATTTTTTCGCTCCTCATTTAGTAGCCGTATTCGCGATATGTTGTGTTGGGTTAGGTTAGGTTGAAGAAGTTAGATTAGGTTAGGTTATTCATTAGGGAAAGATGAAAACATATTTTTCTGGTCAATCTTTAGTCGTTTTGCACGAATCTGATGTCCGTTTTCTATGCAAACGCGTAGTTTTTGCGGTATCTTCAAGTGAAGATATTTCAAACACTACACATTTGCACAGGAAACGAAATGTCAGATTCGTGCAGAACGATTAAAAATTGACCAGAAAAATACGTTTCCGTCTAAAAACACCGATGTGTGCTAAAACAATATTTACCAATATATATGTTTGTACAATCTGAAAACACACTAATGCCTAACCTATCCCTAATTAAAAAAGGTTACTACTCAGCCTTCGGAGAGGAAATGACAAATTAGCCTAAGCCTCGTCCGAACCCTTCGTTGTGTGAGGTACACGTTCTATCACAAGCTGTCGGTCTCCGAATCTGAAGCCTGCAATTATCATGAATAACAATTTAAAACTTATCCTTAGAATTTAATTACTATTTATATACACAAAAAAAGACAATACTTATTATACACCTACTTGAGTTTACGTTTATATTACATTCATTAATACATTATATAATAATTCTCTTACCCATATTATCGGGCTTCAATACGTAAATTAATCTAATCAGGTGCTGACTCAAACCAATAAATATAATATTTACATTCATTAATAATGTAGGCCAGTTTTAACACATTTATATTTATTATTAATTATTAATATAAGATTACAAAAATTACCTTAAATTCAGCAGTTTTTGTAATACAAACTTCCTCTAACGTTCTTACAGTGCAGAGAAGCAAAATTAAGATGTTACCAAAACGTTCACTTTATAAATACTCCGAAAAATGTTCCCTTTATAACGATATCCACACGAATGATTTCCAAAAATATCTCTGCCATCACGCTATGCTGCTCAAACAACTTTAAATAACCAACTCCTACGATAATTCATCTACCTACCCACTCAATAACCCTATCACTACCATTATTTTATAAATTTATTAATATAGGCACAACACATTAAGTACATAGGAGATTATTATACTCGTACATTATTATTCTTATTCTTATACATTATACGCGTATTATACATTACTTCATTACTAATTAGTAATTTCTTTGTTTTTTACAAATTTTAAGTTTCCAGACGAATTTTTTTTCAGAACTGTATTGAGTTTTCCACTCGTTTTTCTTAAAAGAAATACAATATACAGTGTCACAAATGTATCTTAATGGGTAAACGTAATCCATAACCTCAGTGCACCGAAAATAAAAACTCCTTAATACTGTTCTTAATCGAACTTCTTGGAATATCGAGGGAAGAATAATGAGTTGGTGTCGTTCAGCAAGTTCTGTTTCATCTCTGCATAGCCTTGCAGGAACAAAGTTAAAAGAAATCTTTAAAAAAAAGGGATTTATTCCTCCTTTATGTTGCACGCAAAGTCGAAATATATTTCCTTAATGATTCAAATCATGTAATGACCATTTCTTTAAAAAAAAAATTATCCTGGATCTATCCGAGAGATTATCCATTACCCAAAAGATTAAGAATGAAGGCAGTACGCCTTAAAACACAAATGAGCGAATACTTAAGTAAAGCTAACGTAAAACACTGAGAGGAAATTCTATTAATTGTACTGGTAATCTCCGATTACAATGAAGACGTTCCGTGAATTCCATTTATACCGTGTTTATGAAATTTATTTGTATGTACAGTGCTTACAAGAAGTCTCGCGCCTCTGTCTCGTCCCAAGCTAGTCTGTTAGGTATAAAATGGGCGGTCCTTATGGCAGCGGACGTGTGTTCGGATTGGTGCACATAATTGCTCTAACCCCATCACTGACGTCCACATTATCATTGTGTTGATCACTCTATCTATTTAGATATAGAGACATACTGTATATAGATATATATAGAGTATGCAGGGAAAGCCTTTGATAAGGTACCTCACCGCCGGCTAATGGCGAAAGTGCGCGCGCTGGGTATCGGTGGGGAAATAGGTAGGTGGATTGAAAACTGGCTAAGGAATAGGCGGCAGAGGGTGGTAATTAAAGGGGCTAGTTCGGGTTGGGCCTCGGTCACTAGTGGGGTTCCTCAGGGTTCCGTTTTGGGGCCACTGTTGTTTACCATTTACATAAATGATATCGACGGTGGCATCGTCAGTCGGATCGCCAAATTCGCTGATGACATCAAGCTTGGGGCCAATGTTGGGACGCCCGAAGCGATCGAGGAACTGCGTGCGGACCTAGGTAGGATAGGAGAGTGGTCCGAAAAATGGCAAATGCCGTTTAACTTGGGTAAATGCAAAGTGATGCACATTGGCTACGCCAATCCCAAGTCGGACTACTCGATGTTGGGCAGTAATATCGAGGTGACTGATTTAGAAAAGGACTTGGGTGTGCTAATTAGCAGCGACCTTAAGTTTACGAAACAGTGTGTAGAGATGGAAAAGAAAGCCCAGAAACTATTGGGTTATATCAGGAGGCAATTTCAGTTTCGGAACAAGGAGATTGTGCTCTCACTGTACAATTCCCTTGTTCGGCCGTACCTGGAGTATGCTGTGCAGTTCTGGTCGCCCACCCTCAGGAAAGATATTGAGAGGCTGGAGCGAGTGCAGGCGAGGGCCACAAAGTTGATCCCTTCCGTTAGGCATATGGGCTACAATCGACGGTTACGCGCCCTGAACTTGTTTTCGCTTGAAACTCGGAGGCTGCGCGGTCAACTGATCGAGGTTTTCAAGCTCTTACGAGGGTTCAACGATGTCGATTTTAGAAGTATGTTTAGTTTAAATGATAACCCAACTCGCAACAATGGTTGGAAGTTGGATTTGAAACGGTTTAGGACTAGTGTGTGTGGGAATTACGTTACGTATAAGATCTGTGACACATGGAACAGGTTACCTTCGGAAGTTGTGAACAGTTCCTCTGTGGATCAGTTCAAGAAAAGGTTAGACGAAATCTTGCACACTATTTGAGTGTGTAAAGACATTTAGGACCTCAGTCTGCGGAAATTTCTTTTCCTGTAAAATAGTTGATATCTGGAACCAACTTCCTCAGAGGATGTTTCCAGTCAAAGTGTAAATCTGTTTAAAAATAGGCTAGACAAAGTACAGAACACACTCATAGTTTAAGATTAAAACCTCAGAAAACTCTGCAGGAGTTCGCTTGCTCGGTCTCTGTGAGCAAGCTAAATATAGAGCTATTTATATATTCTCCACTTTCCTGTAAAATTTCCTTGGCTACTTTTCCAGGGTCAAGGTATTTTCTCAACCTTTTTCCGTACCTGCCTCTGGCAGGGAGGGAGCGGAGGGTGGGGAGAGAGCCTTCTACTTTTCTATCCAGTTTTCTACTACTGCTAGCATAGTTTGAAAGACAAAATTTTCCCTGGCACCCGTTGCCATTGGTACCTCCTCGGTATGGGCCGCAAGGCCTTTTGAGGTACTTCTTTTCCTTGTAACTCCTTGTAACTCTGTCTCTGTCTGTCTCTGTCTCTGTCTGTCTCTGTCTGTCTCTGTCTCTGTCTTTCTCTGTCTCTGTCCCAATGTTGGGACGCCCGAAGCGATCGAGGAACTGCGTGCGGACCTAGGTAGGATAGGAGAGTGGTCCGAAAAATGGCAAATGCCGTTTAACTTGGGTAAATGCAAAGTGATGCACATTGGCTACGCCAATCCCAAGTCGGAAAACTCTGCAGGAGTTCGCTTGCTCGGTGTCTCTGTGAGCAAGCTAAATATAGAGCTATTTATATATTCTCCACTTTCCTGTAAAATTTCCTTGGCTACTTTTCCAGGGTCAAGGTATTTTCTTCAACCTTTTTCCGTACCTGCCTCTGGCAGGGAGGGAGCGGAGGGTGGGGAGAGAGCCTTCTACTTTTCTATCCAGTTTTCTACTACTGCTAGGATAGTTGAAAGAAAAATAAACTTTTACAAAATTTTCCCTGGCACCCGTTGCCATTGGTACCTCCTCGGTATGGGCCGCAAGGCCTTTTGAGGTACTTCTTTTCCTTGTAACTCCTTGTAACTCTCTCTCTCTGATCAAACCGCATGGCAATGTATCCATATAACGTTAATAATAACCGAAACTCGAGAAAATATACTCTCTGCCTTCCGCTCTACTCCAAATCCTTTTCTCTTAGTGACCTCTTAATACAAACTAATCTATCATATTTTGCGACTTTTTAACTCTGGTAGGATTCAATTCCATTCCTATAGTGTAAGAGATACTTAAATTCATGTGTGTATTATGCCATATGATGTGCGTAATAAATAATCATTTTTAAATAGTTGGAGCGTTCAAGGTCATCTGTAATAATCTATCGACTACCCCTCAAGCCCACTCTCAACACTTAGATTCCCCTAAGACACAGGCGTCTTCAAGTAAGATGAATGCGTAGAGATCTAAAGTGTTAGATTCCATATTATATAATTTATGTGCTAGGTTTAAGAACGCTGGCATTGAAGGATGGAAGGAAGGGACAGTAAAAGCGATAAAAGGTTTAATGAAGGAAGTGGAATGAGGATGGAGGTAAGCGTTGCTATGTCGAAGGAAACGAGGTTGGGTGGGGAATTACGAAGGGAGGAGGAAATACTAAACACAAACTCAAATATTTATTTTAATGCCCTAGACCTAGAAAGACAAAGAGCAAAATACTTTAAACTAACAATGAATTGACAGAAATAGAAGAGTCTGGTCTTAGACGCACTGATAGGTTTAACGTATGTGGCTAGCGGCCGCCACTCAGAATTACCACTACTACCTAAGTCATAATAAGGTTATTTACTGTGACAGAGAAGTCATGAGTAGTTATGGAAATAAAATATGATTATACTGTTGATGGCTGACTATATTCAGTTGGGATGTAAACTATTGCTGACAATCTTTGGATTCTTGGCTTTAAATACGAATTTTTTATGCATATGTTCAACAAAATAGGAAATTGGCTGATTATTATTACCATTCGAAGGGTTGGTATCCTTCACAACCGAAATCAATTTCAGAAGGGGTGCATGGTATCCTCATTTCCTTTATCGTCCCAGCACGCTTCACATAAGTCATTTACACAAAGATGGAAAGGCCGTCTGTGCGCCACGAGACGACCCAGGCAATGCGGGGAGCAATGGTGACTGCATGAATATGGTGTGCCAATAAGAGAAATATGAAGACGACTAGACGTTCATGGAAGCACTGTGGAACGGTGGATTCATCGGTATGAAGCAGAAAACTCAATCGCTACTTTGCCGAGATCTGGTCCTCCGCGTTCAACATCTCAAGAGGAAGATGCTGCGATTGTTATTCATGCCAGAGAGCATCCGTTTGTTCCAGCGACGCATATTTACAGACACCTGAACCTTCGTTGTAGCGCAAATACAGTGAACAACAGACTTCACGAGGCAGGGTGTTTTTCTCGCCGTCCAGCTATAAAACCTGCATTGACGATTGAGCATAAAGAGGCGCGGATGGGATTTGCCTTGAAATACTTGCCGCAGGAGGAAGAATTCTGGAGAAAAGTTGTGTACTATGACGAAAAAACATTTTCAACAGATAGTCATTGTTCCCTGCATTGTTGGAGGCAGCGCGGAAAACGCTATGAAGAAGGAAATGTTTTCCCGAGCAAACGTAGTGGTCACATCAATCTCGGTGTGTGGGGCTGGATGTCTGGCTATGGTGTCGGAGAATTGACTCAAGTAGATGGACGCTTTACTGGACAGCAATATTGCCAGATACTGGAAGAGGTGCTGCTACCTAGTGTTCGTGCGTATCTGGTTCCAGCACCAGAACCATTTTAATTAATGGAAGATAACAGTCCCATTCATAGGAGTAACGTTGTGAGAGCGACGTACGATGATCACCCAGAGATTATTAATCTAATTCTGCCGCCACGTTTTCCTGATTTGAATCCGATTGAAAACCTTTGGGCAATAATGATTAACGAATGGGAGCAACGCAATGAAAGAACATTTGAAGCGCTTTTAGCTCACACGAGGAATAGTTGGGAGGGCTTACGCCGAACACCAAACATTCCCTACAATCTGGCCTCTTCTATGCCGCAACGATTGCAAGAAATTATTGATGCTGGAGGAAGCTATACGAAATACTGATGTTAAAGCCATGACGTAAATGTGTATCGAATATATATTTATGTTAATATAGAATTTTATTATATTTTTATGTTTGACAACGATGAAAGTATATATTGTGACCATGAAAGAACTTTACTTATCCTTAGTTAGAATCTTTTCTTGCAATGTCTACGCTCGTGGAAATGATAATATATGCATTGTTGAAACAAACTACGAGAAGGTAATAGTTTCAGGAAAAAAATAAAAACTGGCAACATCGAGGTCATCACATGTTTATGGGAATTGTCATATGATATGCTACCAATAAACTACTAAATACAGTATACTATATTACGTAATAACTACGATGAACAAATCAAATGCAAATTTCTCTGATTCACGGCACACCAGTCTTGCTTTAGACTAATGACTTTCATAAGATGGAATAGGTTTAACATAGTTCGTTTAATAGGTTACCACTGCAAACAATGGATAAACTATCTATTAGTGAGACCACCGTGACTTCCTCGAAATGCGAGCGCGTGAGAGGTTCACTGAGGAATTTGTTCATTAGATTCTTCACGTAGGATATATATAATATATCACAAACAACAATACTGACAACAATTCCCAACAATTACTTAATATCAATAATTGCATTTGAGCAAATAATGTAGACCTACGTCAAAATAACTTAGGTATCATGCCATGATTTAGGATATTTGCCGAATTAGTCGTTCTCTATAGTCTGCAGTATATATTGAGACGGTATAATGTAATGCCCAGCTAATATTATGATGACTAGGATTGCTTCATAACCATCCCAACATCCCGGAATTTGCTCCATTCTGCTTCTTAATCATTTGTATTTTAAACACTAAAATGTAGCAGAAGTGACGTAATAATGGACGTCATTGATTGTGTTAGAGCAGTTATGTGCACCAATCCGAACACACTTCGCTGCCATAAGGACCGCCCATTTTATACCTAACAGACTAGCTTGGGACGAGACAGAAGCGTGAGACTTCTTGTAAGCACTGTACATTATAAAATTAATAATTAATAATTAATAATAATAATAATGATTATAATATAATATAGACGAACGCGGCCCACTGCGACAACCTTTAGAGCTTAGATTATTATTAACTAGTATCGTCGGGGGTCGAATCCCCGACTTCAGTGTTTTCATTCCGTTTATAGGAAAACGGTGTTACCCATCAGCTAAATTGAGCCTGGTTATGATTGTAAAGGGATGACAGTTAAATAAACTCCTTATTATAATAGGAGGGTACGAAAAGTTACGAAAAGTTACGAAAAGTTACGAAAAGAAGTTTTGACAAAGAAATGAAATCTAGAAAAATTAATGAAAATTTTAAAATTGAGCAAATATTAATAATTAGTTGAAAGACTAATCTCACCAATAAAACAACTAAAGAATTGGAATTTCATCACTACATATTTTATCTGAAGTTACCAAGAAAACCAAAATAATTAAAGCGTTTCATTTATTTCACTTGTTCTCCTATGATGGTGAATCTGCATGTTGGTATGGTCCGCCTCTTTGTGATTCAGTGGCGTAACTATGCCGACGTAGCCGATGCAGTGGCATCGGGGCCGTGCCTGAAAGGGGTCTGATTCAATTAATTCAACTCATTGTTTCTTTGCAGGTGACGAACAAAATATTTGAACAAGAAAGGCGAACAAGAAAATTTGAAATGCATTTTGAAATATTTGTAATAATTTAAATTATAAAATTTTTATAAGTTTATATTATTAATTTGACAATTTAGTTTACGACTATATTACATTGGATTTCACAGAATTCAAACAAATAAATTTTTAAAAAGAGTAATATTTTCATTTAGGATTTCTACAATATATAACTTTTTTTTAAACTAAAAGTAGGGGGTTAAATGCAATTTTTTTGTTAATATCATGTTAATATTTAATATGTTAATATTTCTGTGACGGTAGGATAACAGGAATTTTTTTAAGACATACTATTTATATAATTGTATTTCCTAATAAAAAAATCACTCATTCATCTATCGCCTCGTAATCCTTTCTAGAATGGAGAAAAAGAATATCAGTGGCGTGGCTAAAAGGAAAAAGAAAAGAGAATCAGTAGAGGCTCTGGAAAAGGAACTAAACAAAATTGCGAAACTCCTGTTTCTTCCCTGTTACCAGCGTTTGCTCTAATACTACACAAGTATCAACAGTAACAGCGGCAGATTCCACAACCACAGACACAACATCCTTATCTTTTCCAACACACCATACAGAAACAGATAACATGGGCATACAAGATCAAGAAGACAAGAATCGCATCCGTCTCCGTCTATCAGCAATATCGAAAACCAGAGCGTTTCGGGGTAAATGTCTTCTACCGAACAACTAACATTGTAGTTAGTCAGCTACAGAATAGATTCTAAGGTTTGAAAACTATTGCTGACTTATTTTTATTCCTAACACCAAAAGCATTATTGAGCATGACCAACGAGGAAATCACAAAAAACGCATCCAAAGTACAAAACCAATATTCCAATGGTCTATCGGAATCCTTATCTCTTCACTTCAGTTATTGCTCTTTGTCAAAACGCTCAGATGTGAAATTGAAAAAATTAACACCATAAGAGAATTGGCTGAACTAGCATTAATCCAGTATTATGACATGAGCTGAGCACGAGTTATCCTGAAGTGTGTTCGCTACTAATTCTTTTTCTGACAATTCCCGTTACAGTGGCAACAGCGGAACGAACGTTTTCGAAGTTGAAGATAATAAAAAACTACTTACGGAATTCAATAGATTAAGAACGGTTGTTAAGTATACTGTAGAAGCGAAATTGGCAGAACACTTGGATGTTTCAAAACTTATTGATGATTTTGCAACTATGAAATCTTGGAGGAAGAAATTTTAAGCATTTTTGTTCAGTCTAATTTATATCTGTTTAAGTAAGGTTTTTATTCATTTTAATTTATTTCTAGTTTATTATATTGTAGATTTATTATTATTATTCTTCATTACTTGTTTACCTATATTGTACTTCATTTGTGATATTAAAGAATATCAATACATCTTGGAATATTTTGTTCTCGCTTTATTAATATCTATTAACAAAAAAAGTAAAACGTATAATATATATTACCTATTAAATCTAAGTTAGGGTAACGGTAAGGGCCCTTGACTATGATTGCATTGGGGCCGATGTTCTCTAGTTACGCCACTGTTGTGATTACCATACTGACTGTCTTTTTGTAGTTCGAAAACAGACCTTTCTTCTCACTTTCCATGATAACTTTGTCCAAAATCTCTTGAAGTGTCTCCTCTGTCTCTACAATAATCACTGCATGATCTGCAAGATATCGATAGTATATCTCCTAATCTTCAACCCCTACATTTCTTGTATTTCTCGTAAGATAATTTCACTGTATAGAGAGAATAGGGTGGGTGAGAGAATAAGGTGGGTGAGAGAATAAACCCTTGCCTCACGTCTCTCATCCGTTTCCACCAGGAATTTCTCCACAACTCCCCCCCTCCCCTGAACTTTCCGATCGCTCCCTCTAGCTGTCAACTTCTTACGTGCAGTTGCCAATTCAGTCGTTTTCCAACTAGATCTAGTTGTTTCACAAATTTTCTAGTTGAAAAAAAAAAATCCATTTAGATGTTGGTTGGAAATTTAGTTGTATAATATAATGTGACACTGATACACTTTCATTAACAAATTGTGAAAAATCACAACAAAAAATTAAGACAAAAATGTAGATGTAGTGCTTCATAGAAAGCTTGAGTAGCCAACTTCAATTTGTGATTTTAAAACGAGTTAAATCTAATAAAATGGCCGCGAAACCTTTTTTCAGTTTTTACTATGGTGTCATGCATACAGCCAATCTTCGCTCTCACAGTCTCATCCCTCGGCCCTCCCTCACCCCCATCTAATTTAAATTCCTGGAGAAAACACTGGTTTCCACTCACTAATATCTCCATCTTATTGCAGCCGTCTGCTCCCAATAAAGATTTCTCATCAAACAGAGTCTTTCCCGTCAATATCCAGTGTCACAAGCAGATTGAAGAGTTCTTCGTACCTCACTTTATCGACAGTGAGAGCGGTATCAACATTCTCCTGCACTTTAGAGGCTCCTCTTTCTTCAATATCGCTCAAGGTAAAGACTACATTTTTGTCACTCTTCTTTCCACGAAAGAATGAAGACACGAATTCTTTGTAACAGAATAAGTATGCGAATCTTCGACTGAATCCCTGTACTGCATAAAAAGCTAATGTATGATACATTTCTTCACAAAATAATATCTTCATAGATACTTTGATAAATTGGGCATTTTATATAAAAGTGACGATGTTTTAAACATCTTTTAAGCATACACGATTCTGACCTTTTTTATAAGACCAAATGCATTTATGGTGCGAAAGTTAACTCAAGAAGCCATTAACCTTTTCAATACCTTTGGGCGATTTTCTGGAGAGTAAAAATAAATCATTAATAAAAATGTATTTAGATTTTTCTTAGTTTGGAGGCCTAAAGTCCTGAGTCCTGGACAGCTACGCATGTTTTATATACCAGATACTTCCTACAGTGCCTCAGTGTGTCTCAAGACATTTTTTAAAAATATAAGAGTGTAAAAAAATCTAGTATTATTATTATTCTTGGTATTGAAGGCGTTAAAAGGACTTAAATACTTATTGTTACTGCCGTATTACTACTGCAGTATACTTCAGTACAAAATTATACGGTATATAATGTAGAATCTGTTTCAAAATTTGCATATATGTATATACTGTGTATATATATAAACACACACACACACACACACAGTGTGTATAATGTATATATATTGGGGTTGTTCTTATTTGGGCTTAAATTTAAAATTTTGCGATTTTTATGAATGCACCCTCATATATTGTGCGAATAGCTATAAAAACTAATCCTGCAAAGTTTGAGAGCGATCGCATAATTTTTACTACTTTCCCCGGGTACTTTTGTATTCTTTCCCGGGTGAATCATAGGATAGTGTTGTACGTTTTTTGAAAATTGTCGTTGCGGAATGCCGTTGGATGGAACTGATATCTTCGGCATGTCAGTACTTTGTAGTTGAATTGTATACTAGGTCCCCCTCTACTCGAGTATTAGCCCCTCAATCGGGGGGGGTTCTCATGAGCGCCCATCTCCCACTCATTGTTGCCTAGTTTGCAGAAGTCATGGTGGACTTGCGGGCATCAGGGTATAGTAGAGGAATTTTAGGAAAATCGACCTAACAAATTAGCGGAAGTCGAAACTTGGTACACTTGTAAACTGAACCCTACTGATGAATATATTAAAAGTCCCAACAAATCCAAGTTGTGCTCCAGCCGCCATCTTGGAAAATGGCGGCCGAATTTCTGTTTTTTGGAAATAACTTTAGAACCGTACAAGATACGAAAATTTACCAAGAGAGCAATATCATTCTACATAAAAAGACAAACATTTTCTGTTCCCAACTTTGTTTTGTACGATGAAAAATAAAAACGTTATGCAAAACCAAAGATTTTTCATTCTATGAATCAATGCGGACACGACGTTCAAACTGGGTTTGTAGGTAAAAAAAAGCGAATGTTTTGTTATGACTGCCTATTTTCAGAAACCTCTCTTACTTTGTATGGGTGATTTTGTGAAAAATATTTCACAGGAACGAGCTAGTAGAAATATAAATTGTGACAGTACCTGGTTTTCTAAATATTTATACCAATACATTTTCTTGTTTCTAGCAGTATGGGCAACTCTGTCCCTAATTTCCTATATTCTACTTCTAATAAATACTCTTAATTATGATTATATCTACGGATTCATCTGTAACATTTATTCACTCAATCGGAGGTTGAGAGTTAATATACCGAAGTAATAGTTCAAAGTGAATGACAGACGAACTAATATTTTTCTTTTCTTTTCAGGTAATGGACGCTATTGATGAGTCAAGATGAAGTGCTTGATATGTGCAGAAGAGATCGATGTGGGAAGCGGGGTATTTGTGGAAAGAGGGATCAAGACTCTGATTCAAGCAAGCAAAGATAGAGATGATGATAAATACAAGAGTGTACCAGTACACAAAATCTGTCGGAGAAACTACACAAGAAAGCACAGTATAGCTGCTGTCAATAAGGAACCTTCAGAACAATCAACTTCACAAGCCAACAGAGTTCTTCGTTCAGAAATAGACATTTAACTTTCTAAGTGACTGTATATTTTGTGGAGAGAAAGCAAGTTTACCTGACACAAAACATTCAAAAAATAGACGCCTCACTGTATATAATGTGGCTACTCTTGAATTTCGAGAAAAAATTATTTCAATTTGTGAACAGCGCAGTGATAGTTGGGGGCAGGAAGTATATTCACGTATTGCAAATTCCATTGATTTAGTAGCAGAAGAAGGTCGTTATCACTTTGTATGTTACAGCACATTCAAGCGCAGTGCACAGAGAGATTCAGCAGGACGTCCAGAAGAATCAGTAGCTTCGTCTGCTTTCAAAAAACTTTTGGAATACATTGAAAGTAATGAGTGTCAGTACAGTTTGAGTGAGCTGAAAGATATTATGATGGAAGTTTCTGGTGCACAAAAAGAAGACCTTTACAGTGACCACTGGCTTAAGTGTAAGTTCCTTTCACACTACAAGTCAAGCATAATCTGTACAGATCTGCATTCCCGACATAACATATTTAGCTTCACTCACACAGGACGGAGGATTTTAACAGAACAATGGTATGAAAACAAGAAGACAGATGAGACTAGTGAACGATTACGTATTGTTGAAACAGCTGCAAAAATCATCAAAGAAGACATTTGTAAAACAGTGTATGATTGTAGCATGTACCCAGACATTGATGACATGAAGGCTGAGGGTCAGACTTTAGTTCCCCCGACACTTACAGCTTTCACTGAGATTCTTATTTCAACTAAAACTCAACCTACACCTGAAAGTATAGATCGCAAGAGAACTTTTATCAACCATTCGATAATTTCTGCTATGAGGCCACGTTCATTCCTATCTCCACTGCATTTGGGACTTTCTGTACACCTATATCGCAATTATGGATCAAGACATCTAATAGACATTTTGCATGCTGTGGGTGCATGCTCTTCATACAAAGAAGCCACAAACTTCCTAAATTGTGCTGTTAATAGCCCACGGTCAACAGTACAACCAGATGCATTTATACAGTTTGTCTTTGATAATGCTGATGTGAACACAAGAACCCTGGATGGTTTGGGTACCTTTCATGCACTTGGAGGAATAAAGTGTGTTACTCCAGGAAACTGTCTCGAAATGCCCTCCTTTAGCACGTAATATTGGTGAAAAATGTGACACTACTTCAAATCAAATACCCATTATCCCTTACAAAAAACCTCCCACATCAGGTTTGAAGAGCATAATCTTAAGTGACATAACACATGAAGATGGAGATGTAGTTCGCAGAGGTTTCAAACTTGATGTTCTGTGGTTGGCTGGATTTAGTGAAGTTCAAAATAAATTACCAAGCTGGAATGGCTATATGAAATATGCAGTTACAAATGGAACATGGAATGTAAGTCGTGTGCTGACAGTGCCTTTCATAAATCTAGAACCAGGAAATCTGACAACCCTTTACTCAGCTTTGATGTTTGCCGCAAAAGAAAGCCAAAGTCATAATCAGGCATGTGTAGTTACTTTTGACCAACCCTTGTTCTTGAAGTCTGTAGATATTGTTGAGTCAGAACCAGTTGCTAGTCTTGTAATCCTGCATTCCCCACAAGAACTCTTCCACAGAATGATATGTTTGGACATAAGCAAAACAGAAGTTAAAGGGTACTTTCAGTATGAGCTGGCAAGTGTGCCTCCATCATTATTTGACTCAACATTGTTAAGAAAAGGCACAAAGTCTTCTGATCAATGCTTTTCAGTCGCACAACGAGATGTTAGCTTTACCAGCCAATCCTCACTACATTTTAGATGGAGGAAACCTTCTTCATTGCGTTGTTTGGCCAAAACCCGCTACATTTGGTCAGCTGTTTGACTTGTATACAACCTCTGTAGAGAGCAATTACGGTAAAAACTGTACAGTGGTGTTTGATGGTTATCCTGACAGAGAAACCACTAAGACAGCCGAGCAAGAGCGACGAGCAGCAAAAAGAACTTCTAGAGATATCATATTTAATGAGAATACACCAACCACTATACCACAATCAGATTTTCTTGCTAACAGAAACAACAAACGGGCCCGGATTGCATCTCTTGTGTCTAGTATGAAGATCAAAGGTTATTCTGTTGTTCAGGCGGAGAGTGATGCAGATACTTATTGTTAAGGCTGCTCTAGATCAAGCTAAACACAAAAATCAAACAGTAGTTGTTGGCCAGGATACGGATCTTCTAGTGCTTCTAACTGCTCTAGCCCATGAAGACTTTGAAATTTGGTTTCTCAAACCAGGGAAATCAAACAGCACACCCCGTATTTTCAGCATCCAAAGTGAGAAAAAAAACATGGGGAAGGCTTGTGAAGTTTTGCTATCTGCTCACGCCATGACTGGATGCGATACCACATCAGCTTTGTATAAAAAAGGAAAAGTTAGAGGTCTCCAACTTCTACAGAACCATACAGAAATGAGAGAAGAAATGAAAATATTTAACCAAAAGGATGCCAGTAAAGAAGATATCAAAGCTGCTGGGGAAAAGTTCCTCTTAAAAATGTACGGATCAAAATCAAAGTCCTTGGATGAGCTAAGATACTTCATGTATAATCGCATAGTAGCAAAAAAGAAGTTAGATACATCTTTTCAACAGCATCCCTACCTCCGACCAGTGCAGCAGCAGAGCAACACTCATACAGAGTGTACTTGCAGGTCCAAGAATGGTTAGGAAACTGCCTGGAGCCAACAGAGTGGGGATGGTCCATGACAGGGAAATCACTGAGGCCTGTCCCTACTACCAAGGAAGCCGCTCCATCACAACTTCTTAACCTCATTTCATGTAACTGCAAGCTAGGATGCACCAAGAGATGCAAGTGCATACAGTTTGGTTTGCTGTGCTCAGCGATGTGTGGAGGATGTGAAGGAACTACCTGCGAGAACTCTTATGTTGAAACGCTACTAGACAACTGATAACTGAGTGTGTTGCAATATGACACTACACATAATGCAATAAATGTACAATCTAGCTTATTTTTGCGTAGTAATTAGAAAATTATACTTAAAACAGGGAGACACAATTACATTTTATTTCCTAGCTCATGTTAGATGACTTTATTCAACATTAGAGATGTCACACAGTGCTTAGTGTTAAAGCTATATACTGTATTACTGCGTTGCACTCCAAGACTTAGATTACTACATTTTCATTTTAGGTAACAACAGATGATTATAGTTAGCTATAGTGATGTTCCCAAGTGTCTAAGGATTACTGTGACCATTCAATAAGATGTTATTTTATGTTCAATCCATAAAACCTGTCTGAACATCATGGTCATCATCAATACATGAAAATTCTTCCTATGTTACATTTTTCTTCAGTATACAAGATAAGGAAAAATGCATGTTATATTTTACATAAAATATATTAGTAATGTATGTATTGAGAATAGCATTCATAATTATTTCCATTTTCAATACTTAGATGTCTAATGAAGGAATAAAATAACTGTTTTAAATAATGTTACTCCAAACCGATAACTTAGCTCCTACCCGTCATCAAAAAAATTACATTACAGTATTTTTCTCTAGCTCTTTCTGTTGTGCTTTATTTTTTACCAAACTACCTATAAAAAACAAACTGTCATGGTTCTGAAATAATAAATTGCAACAAAATATTCAAATTTCTACCCATTAACCAAGTTTGAACGTCATGTCTGCACTGATTCATAGAATAAAGGAATTTTGTATTTTGCGTAACTTTTTTATTTTTTATCGTACAAAACAAAGTTAGGAACAGAAAATGTTTGCCTTTTTATGTAAAATGATTTTGCTCTCTTGGTAAATTTTCGTATCTTTTACGGGTCTGAAGTTATTTCCAAAAAACAGAAATTCGGCCGCCATTTTCCAAGATGGCGGCTGGAGCACAACTTGGATTTGTTGGGACTTTTAATATATTCATCAGTAGGGTTCAGTTTACAAGTGTACCAAGTTTCGACTTCCTGCTAATTTGATAGGTCGATTGAATATATTTATCCTAAAATTCTTCCACTAGTAGCGCTGGCGGTGCGCCTCGACGACCTGGAGGAGGAACTGACGCTGGTCCTCGTCCTTTGTCAGTGCCAGGTTGTAGTCCTGCATCATAGCGACGCCGCGCTCGGCGAAGTCGTTAGTGACGCGGAGACTCGCCACCCTTCGCGCGGCGGCGGCATACCTTGGGTTACTGGGCCACTCCGCTGGGTCGGAGGACAGGAAGGCGCCGTCGATGCCTAGCACGTGGAACAAGAGCCTCGATGACTAGGTGGCGAAATCCGCGAGGGTCTTGCCGTTCACCACAGCCGGCTTCGGCTCGACGACAACGCTCTTCGGGGGGCTGTCCGAGCACTCCTGCTCCTCGAGCGCCTTCAAAATCATCCTCTTTGTCTCCACAGATGTGTTGTCGTCGAAGAAGGCGAGCGACACGAGTGGCTCGCTCAGATACCACACGTGCCGGCCTTGTCCTCGTAGCCGAGTCCTGGGGGAGGGCAAGGTCGTTCGCCGGGACGGCGGCGGGGTTCGGTGAAGCGAACCATGCCGGGACGTAGAGGGCGAAGTTGATGAATCGCCTGAAACCGGTCCGCTCCCGCGCGGTGAGACCCAACTGTTCGCGGAACAGGAACATCTTGAGGCAATAAATGGCCTTCGCCATCCAGCGCGCGCGGTGGAGGGCGCCTGGGCGCATGAACCGGATGCCGCGCGTGGGCACGCCGCCGAGGACGATAATGGACAGCTCCAAGAGCTCGCGGTAGTCATTGCGTGGCTGCTGTTGGGAGAGGTGGAAATAGTAGAGGGCGATGAGGTCGTCGCGCGCGTCCATGAGGGCCGTCGTGGCCTCCTCGTCGTCGATGACCAGGTGGCGCTCGGTGTTGATGGAATCCCACCGTTCCTTGAATAGTTTGAAGAGCTGGACGTTGGGACCGGAGTTGGCGCGGAAACATTCGCCGAACGCCTTGGCGGCGACGAGTTCGAACATGTGGTGGTGGCAGGCAAGGTTGAGCAGATCCCTGGCCAGCTTCTGTTCGATGAGCACGCAGGCGCCCGCGTGCGAGCCGGTGTTGGACGCCGTCGTATCGAAGCTCAGGCCGGCGACGCGGTTTGCGATGCCCCAGTCCTCCAACGCCTCGACGACAGCGTCCGCCATTGCTTGACCAGTGTCGGTGGCGAGATTTGGAACGGCGAGGAGCTTGGAGACTCCTTCGCCGGAGACAAGGACGGGCAGCCATTCGACCTTGTCCGCGCCTCCCGTCACGTCGGCCACCAGCTTCCCGTCCCAGTGTACGATGAGCGGGGTGTCGGGCGAAAATGCCTGCTTGATGACGGCGGCGGCTTCCTTGCGGTGCTTGATGCGCGAGTGGTAGAACGACGACCAGTTGACGGTGAGTTCCCCAACATTGTGCCCAAGACTCTCGGCAATCGCCGCCACGACGTGGACCGCCTTGTTGTCTGTGATGTGCGCGCGGTCCAGCGCGGCGGCCACCTTCGGTGTGATAACCTGCTGTCGCCCGTGGCGTTTCGGCGGCGGCGGGCTGGCGGCGCTGGATGTCGACGGCTGGGCGTGGGCGTCGTTGCTTTGTCGAGGGTGCCGTGGGCTGCCCTCGCTGGAGCTGGAGTCCAGTTTGAGTTTGGTCACTTCCACCTCAGCGCGCTTCTGTTCTGCCTCCTTCTCCTGGCGCGCGTGATCCTCTGCGATGCGATGCGCCTGTCGCGCCTCACGTTCGGCGAGGAGGTAGTCGACGCTGAGCATCGCCCCACGCCGACCGTACTCGCGCTGGGCCAGGAGAAACGCCTTGTCCTCCTGAATGACGAGCATCTTCAGCGCGTTCCCGTGGGAGATGCCGAATAGATTGTTGAGACCGCGCGTCCAGGCGTTCCGCTTGTTCACGAGGAACGGCGTGGTGGCCTGCGTTTTCTTGCGCATCAGGTTCTTCCACTCCTCGTGCAACTTGATGAGCTTCTGGGCGCAACGATGATGAACGGAAGTCAGGATCCGGGCGATTTCCCAAAACTCGCGGACTTCGTTGATGACGATATCAGCCGCCTTCCGTACTGTCTGTTTGCCGATGATGTGCACATGGAAGAAGCGGCGCAGGACCTCTCCTTTCGACAGCAGCTTTGAGCCGGTCAGGGACTCAGATGGGTGGCCTAGCAGAAACACCTTGGTTGACTTCCGCATCATACGCTTAACAGTTGCAGTCGACGACATGATTTCAAGTCTGTGAAGGGAAAAATGTTAAAACTTATTAGAAAAATAGACACCTTATAACATGAAATATAACGATTAATATAAATTAATGATATAGATTTAAATAATGAATTAAAATGAAATTATATAAATTTAAAATATGATTCCCTCGCTAGCAAGCTAACATTGTCATCTACAAGTTTACTTTTACACAATTTATTTGAGAAATCAATACCTTGGAGGCTTGGCTTCTAGACCTATAAGGCAAGACGAAACTAAAATATATGCACAACCGACTCCGACGCTAGGATGGCAATAACTGAGTTACTGCGTAATATTATTTACTAAAACCGAACGCATTAGGAGGCGGATCAATCGAAGAAGCAACCCAAAAGTTCACAGAGTTCACAGGGGGGAGAATACAAGAATGTCCGGAGGTTTTAAAAATTATCTGATTGCTCTCAAATTTCACATGATTTGTTTTTCTGGCTATTCGCACAATATCCGGGGGCGCAGTCATAACAATTAAAAAGTTGCAAAATAAGTACAACCCTAATATATATATATATATATATATATATATATATATATATATATATATATATATTATTCATCGATGCATTCATAGTTTAAATGGAAGTATGAAGAGTTAAACATCTTTTCACATAGAGCATCATTCCGCCTATACGCCCACTTCAGGGTAGGGGCAGTTCGCAGCAGCATTGCCAAGCAAATAGAGGTCAAAGTATTGACGAGGCTTTCGTACGTGGTTCATTACCACTGAAAGCAACAATGCTCTATGAGTCTAGTCAAAAGAACATCCATTTCCGTATTCAATTTATTGCAATTTTCATTAGTTTGTATTGCAGACACCTTCAGTTACCATCGTTCCTGGTGCATGATTCTTCATGAGCAAGATGCACCGCAAGTTTTTTTCTACCTGAGGCAGCACAAATTTATCTGTATTAACTAGTCATATTGTACTACCTCAGGCTTGCTTTACACAAACTGCACTGAAAACCACAAGTATCCGCAATCGCAAACCATCCGTATACAGGCCTGTATTTAGTTTAGAATAATATCTATACAGTATGTTGGCTTAACACGGGGAAAAAACAGTATTTGTAAACTCAAACGGAATAAAATTTTAAAAAGACTACGTCTACGTCGTAAAGTAGAATAACCTTCTAAAAAACCCAAACCCAGAATAAAATTGGGCAAACTTTTATATATATATATATATATATATATATATATATATATATATATATATATATATATATATATATATATATATATATATATATATATATATATATATATAGGGTGAACCAAATGTAGGTGGACAGTAAATGATAACGTTTATTTTGAGAATACATATTTAATTTTTTGTATACTATAATACAAAATAAAATTTAAATAAATTTAGTTATAATATTTAATATAATAAAACACAAACACCATAGTTATAATGAACACCATAGTTATAATATAATATAACACAAACCGTATTCAACCTACTGTCCACCTACTTTTGGTTCACCGTGTATATATACACAAAACGAAAATTTCTAAATCTGGACAAAAGAGTATAAATTGCTTTCATGAACTGTACAAAGTCATTTATGCTGAAGGAGTGTCTTTGGGGTCAACTCTTGCTGCTCCCTCCGAATAAAACGTCAAACGAAAGGAAATGAAAAATAAAAAAGTTACAGCAATTTTTATTACCATTATTTACATATATCGATCTAATATAAAAAAAATTGCTGTAACTTTTTTATTCTTCATTTCTCGAAAAGAAGAATAACTTTTGAACTCAGCACGCAAAACCACATAATGATAATGTAACTTTCTAGATATAAAGAACGGTCCGGATTTTGGAAAAGAGCATATATATATATATATATATATATATATATATATATATATATTGTCTTGGCAAATATTCAAGGAATAAAACCGAACAACTCACTAAACAAAGTTTCGTACCTGAAAGGTTTTATAGATGAAAGAAGGGCAAACATCGCATGCCTCACAGAAACACATCTTAAAGATTGCCAAGGAAACTGCGATAACTGCGAACACTATCGATAAGAAAGAATTGAATATCGATGGATTCAACTTACTAAACGCGGATAGAACAGCGAGACGTAAAGGTGGCTGTGCTATTTATATATATGAGAGGCATATGACAGACGGTAATAAGTAAATCCAACAGCTTCGTGGAAACCCTTGCAGTGAAAATAGAGAAACTAAACGTGGTACTGATAGTCATCTATGGACCTCCAAACTCTCCAACTGAAAAATTTTCGGATGCCATTAATGATATCAGAACCCTAATAAAGTCCGTAAACTCTCCATCCTCTAATATAATACTCTGCGCAGATTTTAATTTCCTATTTATAAAATACAAAAAGGTGGGTAGAAATATATTTATATAGCAAGATAAGGGGGCATAAAAGAGGACCAGAAGCAAGCAAAAATGCTGATGGCTCTCACAAACGAGTTTATGCTGACACAGGAGATAAAAAATACCAGAAAAAATAACTGCCTAGATCTGGTATTCACGAATAACACGAATTTGATTGCTGATATAAAAATAACCCCCAACTATTATCTCAGACCACAACATAATCGAGTTAACAACAAATATGGCGATAATATTAAAAGACAATACACATACGGAAGGAAGACGCAAATTTGGGTCTTTTAACTTAAACTCCCAAACCATAAATTGGGAAGAAATCAGATCACACATGGCCCAAATAGAGTGGAGAACAGTTTTAGTGAATAAAACGCTGAGAATTTTAGAAAAATATGCTCCGAAAGCATAGCCAAAAGGAAAGAGAAACTGGCTAGAGAGGCAAAAGAGAAGAATATTCCGCAAAAGAAAGAGAGTAGTGACGAAGTTAGCTAATGCGGGGATAACAATGCCAGAAAAGTAATACAAGAAAAACTGGAGAGTATCGATAGGGAAATACAAACCTTGATTAAGGGCCATAGAGAGAGGGAAGAGTAAAAAGCGGTAGAAGCAATAAAAGAAAATCCAAAATACTTCTATAGCTATGCGAAAAGGAAAACAAAAACGCGAGCTACTATCGGGCCCTTAAGGAAAGGAAATAATGAACTCATAGACGATCTAAAAGAAATATCTGAAACATTAAGAGGCAAGTATGAATCGGTCTTCAATACCCCAAAAAGTGACGAAGCGATACCTGACATAGATGCATTCTTCGAAGAGAAGTTGCAAGGAGAATGTAAAACAGACTTTGATTTTACCCCAGAAGATGTATCGCGAGCTATAGGCAGGGCCGGCGAGAGTTGCCACGGGCCTCGGGGAAGGATTGGTATATGGGCCTCCATGTTTACTCGGTATTTTATTATAAATGTTTTTTGTGTACATAACAAGCAAACTGATTATATGTCCAAGTCACTATTCAAAACATACAGTATGATAATCTCTATAAAATGTATGTTCATTAATTATATTTTTTCTGTTATTTAATCAATTGCTTTATTAATATTTTTAGATTTTATCCCCCCTCTTTCCGGGTCCCCTAGAGGTCCGTGCCCCAGGGATTTAACCCAGCTTCCCCGCCCTCTCGGCGGCCCTGGCTATAGGACAAATGAAATGACATTCAGCTGCAGGTCCGGACAAATGGAACGCACTGTTGATTAAAAACTAAAAATGAAATAGCTACACCCTTATACTGGATATGGAGGAGATCCCGAGACACTGGGTAAATACCGAGCATCTTGAGAAGAGCAAACATCGTCCCAATATACAGAGGAGGGGATAGATCTCAAGCAAAGAACTATAGCACAGTGTCACTGACTCCCATTTCACCAAAACATTTGAAAGAATAGTCAGAGAGAAAATCTATGACTTCTTGGAGACACTGGAAAGATTCAAGAAAATCAGCACGGAATCCGATCAGGAAGATCATGCCTATCACAACTTATAGAACACTATAATAATATTCTAGATGCACTTGAAGGCAATGAAAACTATATGTCATATACACAGATTTTGTTAAAGTTTTCGACAAATGCGATCATGGTATAATAGCACAAAATTAAACATATGGGAATAACAGGCAAAGTGGGAAAATTGGTCTACAACTTCCTGAGAGAACGTCTACAGGTCATCAAAATTCAAGGTGCAATATCATCAGAAATAGAAGTACGCAGCGCAGCTCAGTACCACAAGGTACAGTACTGGCCCCACTCCTGTTCATTATCATGCTAGTAGTATGCCGGCAAAAATGTCGAGCACATTTGCAATGCAACATTGCATGCAACATGATGAGTGTATTTTAGCTCCTCGACCCCCCTCAACCCCCTATATATATATATATATATATATATATATATATATATATATATATATATATATATAGTCGGCCCTGCTATAACGCGTCCTATTACAATGCGGATTTGTATTTACGCGCTAAGTATTTTAAGACCATAAAAATGTTATTACACGGAAAATTTGAAATTACGCACAAGAAAACAATAAAAAACTGTTACAAATATCAAGACCGCGAAAACATTCGTTGGCTTATAGTTAGCTAAGTACTGTCAGATTAAACATACAGCCTAACGTTCAAAACCTTCGCTCACCTAGAGTTTAATTCTAGTATTCTCTTTCGCATGGAATAATATGAAAAATGTAAACGCAACACTATAAAAAAAACCAGATAACGTTCAATGGATAATTCAAAACCTTCGCTCACCGAGATTTTAATTTTACATCTATTTCGGGCAACTTAAAGAGCTAACAACAAAATATTTGTCGGAAGCATTTACCTTGGCTGATCACATAGCAAAGATTTTTTTCCGACAATGATCCAAACATGGAAAGGAGCGGCACATTTAGCAGAAAATTGGATGAACTTCTAGCAGGCTATAAAGAAATTTAATGCGAAAAAAAATCGTGCACGGCAGTTAACACTCGATGCATATTTTAAGAAGAAATCTGACGTTAGTGACCCAGACGTCCCTGACAAAGAAAATGCTGAGGAAGCACAGCATTTAACTTGAAGTGAGGTGTAACATGTATTTACTGTATTTGGCTGTATTTTTTTTCTTTTGTAACTTACTTAAATAGAATTTTTCCTGTAATACTTGTTTCTTCATACATTACGCACTAATATATGTTGGTAAAAGCGTTTTAACAATTGATAAATTGAATTTTAAGGAAAAAATAATTTGTAAAAACGCATCCCTAACTTATAACATTATTCCTCTGTAAAAACAAGCTTGTCACAGCGCGCGATTGCATAACGCACTGTTTTTCCAGTACTCATCCCGCGCGTTATAGCATGGCCGACTGTGTATATATATATATATATGAGTTGCATGTATGTGAACTCCAAAGTGTAACCTAATCTGGCTGCTCAGCCCCACAAAAAAAAATATATATGTATATATGTATGTGGGTGTGTATGCATGTTTAGGAAAGACAAAGCTTCTTTTATATATATATATATATATATATATATATATATATATATATATATATATATGAAATGTATGTGTATTTATGTGAACACCAAGGAGTATATAGTAATCTAACTTGGCTGCTCAGGCCCACCCAAAAATATATGTATGAATTGTATATATATGTAGCGGAGGGTCGGGGTTGGACCACCCCAAAAGTGGGTAGCTTAACATAAAACACAAGAAGAGGGAGAGAAAGATGACATCCTTTCACTGCGGTGTCTCGAAACCAGAGTTGCCACTCAACTTTTATAAAAGGTACCAAATAAGACAGACAAAAAGTACCAGAAAATCATAAAAGGTACCAAATTAAAAAAACTGCATAAAACCTACCTAATTTTATTAAAACCTTGCAGTTTCCTCTTCATCCAACTCTTCATTCACACGCCAGTTCTTAATCATCATCTTTTTAAATAGTTCTTCTGATGGCTGCCATAACTTGTAACTAGTACCTTGCAGCAAATTCTTGCTATGTTATAAGTCATGAGTGTCTTTGTTTTAAGGCGAGATCTAATTTTTGTTTTGATGTTAACTAGTGAGAATATTCTTTCAGCAGTAGCAGACGAATGGGGCAAAGACATTAAATCTAGCATTAATCTTGATAGATTAGGAAAATGTGGTTGATCACCACACTTTTCCTGTGAAACAGCGTACCAGTATTTCTCGGGTTCTGTTGTATTTTCACAAGCTGGCATTTTATATAAAGACAGTTCCCTCGATTCTTTATTGATTTCTTCAAGATCATTTTCTTTAATGATATTGGGGAATTTTACTGCAAGAGGTATGATGGAATTGGGCCTTCCTTGACTCACATTTGAAGGAGCTAACGCTTCAAGAATTCTAAATTAGTAAACATATTAGAAGATAAAAACGCCTGAACATTTGTTTTGTTAAGGATGCATAAAAGTTCAAAGTTTTGAGTTGAAATTCTTCAAGATCTGTTTTTGAAATATTAGAAGAGTGTTCCAGAAAAATGCTTTCTGTTCTAGCTCCACGATATATGTCACCTTAGATAAGATAGTTTGAAGGATTACAGGGATCGATGTTAGTTAGGGCGAGTCGTACTCAGGTGACAACATGAATCTGAAGGAAATCCTACCATCAGGGGTGTCTAAATTATGTGTTTTTACATGGGGAATTCAAATATGAGCTTCTTGTTTGGATAGGATAACTCTAACCTACATCATTTTGTATTTCTAAATTGCCAATTTTACCCTTTTGAACCCCTTTATAATATATTAAAAGATATAAGGTAAATCATTTATATTGACAAGGCCAAATCAACTTTACATATATTTATTAATAGATGAACTGCATGTATATCACTAGATATAATTACAAAGATCATTCTCCTGACATCTTGAACTTTGCCAGGTTGCACAAATCCTGCTTTGACTCAGACTTGGACATCAGCTTCCTGCTGGTCTCCTGAGCCCTGATCCCTCCATCCCTCTTTACCTGTGAGAAGTACTTAGCAGAAGCCTCAGTCACCATTTTAACAACCCTCTCAATGCTTTGTGTGTGGCAAGGCCAGTTGCGCACCTCCATGGGGGTGTTGATGAAGTTTTTCACCTCTGAGGTGCTTAGAGAGCAGGTGAGAGGTGGCTCTGACACACCTTCTGACCAGCTGATCAAGTCACCGATGCTGGAAGCATCACAATTGATGTCAGGTGTCCTTCTGCTCCTAACAGAGGAGTCCCCCAGCTGAGTGTCCGGGTCCCCTCTCCCCTGATGGCCAGGATTCTCTCCACCCCTTCAATCCTCTCCTTCTGATCCTCAGAGCAGAGTAGTGTTTGGAGGATGACTTCACTGTGGGCATACCAAGCAGATCTTCTCACAGTTGGCATCACAATATCCAGCACCTCCTTTCTCTGGGACTTGAGGCAGTCCAGCTGAAAGAGGATGTGCCTAGGCCCTTCGATCCAGGAGTGCTTGACCTTCACGTTGAACCAACATGGGTAATACACTCCAATGATGAATTCCACAATGAATTGCAGAATCTTCAGGTTCTTTCCTTTAAGTCCGTGCTTTGACACCAGAGCCTGAGAAGTCTGTTCGCTGTGGTGAGCCAGCGGCTGTGGTTTACTGGTCCTATCTCTAACAGAGCCAGCCCTGCAGGAAGTACTCCATCCCTGACTGCACAGACAATTTTATAGCCATAGTATTGATCAGTTGAGAGATCTTGAATGACCTTGTCAGGAAGTTTGATCAGTGGAGGGCCAACAGAGATTCGGGTGAAGTTTGGATTGATATCAAAGTCTGTAGCAGAATCAAGGAGCTTTCCTATTGGCCCGGATAATTTTTTGTCGGACAGAGTAGGGCCATCAAGGTCAACAATGAGATGGCGCAGGGGAAGTTCAACAGTGTGCAGGTTGCACACCAACCAGACCAGCTTTCTCCCCAGGTGCAGCTCCAGCTTCCGCATTACTCCAGCTTTCACACCAGTGTTGACATTTGTTGAGTCTCCTCCAATGGCCAACAAGGTCTTATCATAACCCCTCTCTTTCTGCCAGGCAAACAGGACCTTAGCAATCTTCTTCGCATGTGACTCCTCTTTAGTTGCTTTCTCTGGGGTAAAGTGGAACAGATAGTAGCTGCCAGGCTCACTAACAACACTATAGTGTTCTTCCTTGATCTTTGTGGGAAAAGATTGGTCACTGCCCTCAGCTTCCATCATCACATTGGTCAGGTCAATCCACCCATCAAAGAGGATGCAAGAGATCCCCCACTCCTCCCTGCACTTCTTCTCGAACTGTTCCCCCAGCTCTCTCATCAACTTCTCCTTTGCTCTCTTGACCTTGCTCTTATCAATCACTTTACTTGTATTGTCTTCTGTGATGATTCCTGCGTCAATCAGAGCTGCTGTTGCTATCGCTGCAGTTGGCCTCAGCCGTATGCCATACCTTACACTAGTAAGGGCAATGTTTTGAATCTCATCATAGTTTTTCTGTACCTTTGCCGAAGCTGCTGGCTCAGGGTCAGTTTGAGGGAAGAGCTCAACTTCAGGAACAAACTCATCTTCATCACCACTTCTCTCCAATTCCAGATTCTCATCACCATCTGCCAAAAATCTCTTAACATCCTTCCTGGCTGCCTTCTCTGCTACTGCAGCTCTTTCCTCCTTGCTCCTTCTCCTTTTCTCTGCCTTCCTTTCCATCCACTGCCTTTTCAATGTCCTCACCTGTCTCTTGTGCTCTGGTAGATCAGGACCCCCTATTTGGTGGGGTCCCTTACTTCCAACCTTCTCTTTCTGTCCCTTGATGTAGGCAAGATCTTTCACAGGAATCTTTTTCTCTCTGCTGCAGGAACAGTTAATGTGGGCTTGGATAACACAGCCCTCACAGCCTCCCCCCTCACAACTGGTAATCTGACACTTGCAAGTCAAAATATCAAAGAACTTGTCTAACTTGACAATGAACCTCTCTTTGGCATCAAGTTTGCCCTTCCCAAGAGAAAACTTCACTGCCTGATTCCAGACCTACTTGAGCTTGGACATGATGGTCACCTTTTCATTGATAACAGGTGGCTTGAAAAGAGCATTAGCTTTGCTCCACTGACAAATCAGACCAGGGTAGATGTCACTCACCAGCTTGTCCACTGGGTAGTTCCTCCTGTCATCTTCACTTTGCTTCCTCAAGTAGATGCCATACCTCAGGATATCCCTCACAGTTGACAGTTCAGACACCAACAGCTCCCGGCCAGTGCCAACAAGATTGCTCAGATGAGAACTTGATTTCGTCCTTGTTCTGACTTGAGCCATTTTCTTAATGAGTTCACACTGAAATAAAAACAATAATACAACAGTTAAGTATCCACTACAGACAGGTATTAACTCTTTTCAGCGCAAAATTCTTGGTTAAAAAAAGAGCTGAAATGGGCAAGAACAAATTTATCTGCAAATGCTAAACACATTATGCTTTTGGTTTCAAAATGTTATAAAATGCTAATTTATCTGTTGTCTGTAATGCAAATAATTTGTTCATGTACTCTAAAAAAATTAAAGAAACACATCCTAAAAATATTCTTTAGAACATTGAAATAGGCCTCATACTGCTCAGTTGTACTAAAAATGAACCACCTAATTTTAGCTCAAATCAAAGTTGTTAATTAAATTTTGCTCAATGTATCACTATAATATGCGTAGAAATAGCTTTTTCTAAAATATAACAGAATAATACTCACATGTGAACAGTAACAAAAAAAATATCAGTCGATAATCACTAAATCTATCCCCTCACTGCAAGCCGAGGTGGTAAAATAGCTTCATAAATCATGAGTCACTTCAAATATTTCACGTTTTAGAATGTTCTGAAACGTTACATTCTAGCCTCTGAGAAAGGTGGCTCAGAAAATGGCCTTATGCGCGCCAGAAAACTGTCAAAATATTTCATATACCAAACTGTATGATAATTACAATTAAGTGGAATGGCACACCTTTTTATTTGAGTATTTAAATATTATTATTATTATATGAATTACATTATATGTGTTTATATGAATTAGTTAGAACAATGCTCTATGAGAGATAACGTGAGCAGCCATGATAGAAAACGTGAGAAGACATATTCTGGGGTAACTACAATAGTAAAATAATCAACAATTTAATAATAATCAACTGCAAAATGATGTAGGTTAGGGTTATCAGAATTAAATATTTTCTTCAGAATTGTGTTCTATACACCAAAATATGTCATTTGAACACCCCTCTCCATTGATTTAAAAAAAATGCATAGTATGACCCGCCCTAAATTGTTAGATGTATCCGTGTTTTTTACTACCTCTCTTTTAATGAAATTACTGAGAATAGCCTTGAAACTGCTGTTGAATAAGAGAGCTGCGCAATTTGTGAATCCTAAATCTTTCTGCCTGAAATTCCAAATTGATTTTATTTATAGCAGGTAAGATAAAAGCTATAAAGGCAAAGCACATCTTTGTTACAGGGTTATGCGATGTTTGCAATATTGAAGAAGCTGAAGCCATGCCAGCTTCAAGTGCTGCTGACGTGAAATACAATACAAGTGCGGGCCATTGTTCTAACAGTCTTTTCACCACCACCTCCTCTAATGACAAGCAGCGAATGCAACTAGGGTGCAATATCCTTCGAGGTTGAGTTTCAGTAAATTTCAAAAATTCTGCATAGTCAGATAATCTTTTGGGGCTATTTGATATGTAGGAATAAATATTCCTAGCTAATTCTTCTATGTAATTTGGAAGCTCAGAACATGCATTTGAAGCACATAAGTGCATTGAGTGGCATACACAGCCCTGTACGAAGAGAGATGGGATTTTCTTTTTAGTAGGGTTTGAACACCCCCTCTTTCCTTCCATCATTACATTTGCATTGTCACTTGCATATCTAATCAATTTTTCAATTGGAACATTTTTTTATCAAAAAAATTTACTACTGAGCTGTAAATGCCTTGTGCTGTGTTATCTTTTATATCTAATAAAGTTAAAAATTTATCACATGTTTTCTGAACATGTATATCGTAGAACCGAGCTAAGAGGACAAGTTGTTTAAGAGTTGAGATGTCAGTTGATTCGTCGATGATCAAAGAGAATTAGTGGTCTTTAACTATGACGCAAGATTTGTAAAGTATCACCGATAACATTCCAAAAATACCTGTTGACTTTGTCCTAGCACATTTAATTTCTTTTGCAATTTTTGAATCTGGACATGCATTTACAACAAGTCCAGGTAAATTGTTCATTATTGCAATTGGCAGATTATGCTCTGCAATAAAGGCGCAGAGTTTCAATTCTGAGGACGCAACTTTCTTCTCAAATAAGGGAGACACAGAAGGTTCCAAATAATTCGTCACCTTCTTAGACTGCCTTTTCAAATTCATAATTTTCAAGTGTTTTTCAGTTTGTTATGCCTTTCAAGTAATGTAACACTACCTGTCAATTCGCAGTTGCACACAGGGCAAAATGTTTGTCATTATTGTTCTTACTTCTACATACCCAGGATTTAAATCTTTCTTCGTGTAACCACTTAATTTGGAATTTATGGTCATAGCAAGGATAACGTGCTTTTTTAGGTGGTGTCTCTTTATCATCATTATTATTATCTGAATCATCAGATTTATCTTCTACATTTCTTTTGCCACTCATTGTAAAAGGGCTAACTAGAAAAACACAATTTCTAAAGCTTCTAATTTAAAGATAACTCTTAACAACACCATGAAAATTTCACTTGAACGTAGATATACACACAAAGCAGATTTCAAAAGGACTGAGTCACTAAATGTTGGCACTAGTCTAATCTATGCGAAAACGTTTTCAAACGATTTGAATCGTTTCTCATTTGACAAACCCCTAAATACTTTTATCGCAAAATTGACTTCGTCAAATTGTACCAGATTTTTTCAAAGTCGTACCAAACGTACTGGAAGGGGTTGAAAGTACCAGTTCTGGTACGTTCGTACCTAAAACGGCAACCCTGCTCGAAACATTTTGAATTCTTCACTAGCCTTCCTGGGGCGGCTTTAGCATCACAGACAGGTGGCTTAGACGTCAGCCATGCCACAGCCAATCGTACAGCATAATCGCCTTAGTTTAGTGACCTATATATACACATATTCGCTATATATATGATTTGTATATATGTGGGTGTGTATAGAAAATAAAACAAAACTCGTACATATATAAAGGAGAATTAGCACGGTTCTACCCCAAAACATACGCCACACACACACACACACACACTCTGTATAATTTATATACAGTATATTTATATAACTTATATATATAATGTTATAATAATGTTATAATGTTTCAGACCAACAAAGACCCTAGGTTCCACTCATGGCTGGTCTACCTAACTGTGTTTAATTGTGTATTGTGCTTGTCCTCCGTGGTGGCGGAGGGGACCTACAATTTTACGTGGGTTCCGAACCACAAAGCCTTAATTTTACTACCTTAAACTATACCCAATCTATCAACATATGCGTCTAATCGATTTTTAAACATGTTTATAGACGTGCTACTCATTACTTCTACCCCAAACTATTCCACCTATTTACTATTCTATGCGTAAAAAAGTTTTTGGCAACTGCTGTCTCGAACCTTCTACTTCTCAACTTACACCCGTTATTTCTAGTCCTATTATATTGAGATATTTCGAAAAAGCTATCTCTATCTACGTTATCGAACCCATTCATAATTTTAAAAACCTGGATTAGATCACCCCTTAGCCTTCTAGTCTCGAGTGTAGTCAATTTTAACTCCTTAAGCCTATCCTCGTACGACTTCGACCGAAGCGACGGAATCCGTGACCGGAAAATTCGTCGTAAACATTTTCGCCGTAGGAAAATTCGCCGTAAACATTTTCGCCGTAAACATTTTCGCCGTAAGACAAATTCGCCGTAAGGACATTTCGCCGTAAATAAAATAAAATTAAAATTAAAAAAAAGTTTAACTGAACCCTTATAATAGCCGGTGCTGGTTAAGTGTGCGGTCTACCTAGCTTCGAGCAGTCTACCACAATTAAAATTCTTTATACTGTACGGCATTGACGATTGGTTAGGTTAAGTCGTGATAGTTTGGTTAAATAAATTTCTTAAATAAATTCCTTATCTTACTTTGAAACTCACTGTACGGCATTGACGATTGGTTAGGTTAAGTCGTGATAGTTTGGTTAAATAAATTTCTTAAATAAATTCCTTATCTTACTTTGAAACTCACTGTACGGCATTGACGATTGGTTAGGTTAAGTCGTGATAGTTTGGTTAAATAAATTTCTTAAATAAATTCCTTATCTTACTTTGAAACTCACTGTACGGCATTGACGATTGGTTAGGTTAAGTCGTCATAGTTTGGTTAAATAAATTTCTTAAATAAATTCCTTATCTTACTTTGAAACTCACTGTACGACATTGACGATTGGTTAGGTTAAGTCGTGATAGTTTGGTTAAATAAATTTCTTAAATAATCATCCATTGATTATTTTTAAAAATTTTTACGGCGAAATGTCCTTACGGCGAATTTGTCTTACGGCGAAAATGTTTACGGCGAAAATGTTTACGGCGAATTTTCCTACGGCGAAAATGTTTGCGGCGAAATTTCCTAGAACCGACGGAATCATCTTAGTTGCTCGTCTTTGAACTCTTGATTTTGTCTATATCTTTTCGCATATGCGGATTCCAAAATTGGATCGCGTACTCCAAGTGGGGTCTAACTGATGATTCATAAAGAGGAACAATAATATTACGCGATTTGTATTAAAACTTCGTAGCTGTAAAACCTAGTACTTTGTTCGCTTTATTGACCGCTGCTGTACTTTGTTTCTGGCGTAGTTTATGAAATCCCATGTGGAGGCTACCCTCAAAAATACCTCGAAGAGACAATTGATTTTCAGAGAAGGATTAATTCCCACAAACGTGACTGAGATCGAGTAATACTTATAGTATCTTGATTCAGCATAGGGAACATCATAATCATATTTTTAACTCCCAGGATTCTAAACCTATCAAGAAGGTCAGGGACCAGGAACAGAGACAAATATACGAGGCATTTTATATTTTAGGAGAAAACACCAATTCAAATATTAAGCTGTCCTACAGTAAGGATAGTTTTATTTTTACCATTTTTAAATATTTTAGAGCAATTTCGGGTGGTGACCGGCTACCAGATGTCAGGATTGATTTTTACTTAAAGATTTCTCATCTCGAATGTTTGAAATCTGGGCAATATTTTGCCTTTGACAACTGCCAGACGTACGATAGCCACCATCTCTCTGTCCGTGATTATGCATTAACACAGTCATTTCAACTTCAGCTCTTCCGCGGAACGAAAGTTTTATAACTTTTTTAGACATTTTAACTAGTATAGTTTATGACTTTGAAAAAGGCTTGGTTGTGATCGGCCGAAATTAATTAGCCTTTTTAAACACTTAGAATTTTTTCCCTGCGGGTTTGGGTTATATATATATATATATATATATATATATATATATATATTATATATAACCCGCAGGGAAAAAATTCTAAAAGTGTTTAAAAAGGCTAATTAATTTCGGCCGATCACAACCAAGCCCTTTTCAAAGTCATAAACTATATATATATATATATATATATATATATATAACCCAAACCCGCAGGGAAAAAATTCTAAAAGTGTTTAAAAAGGCTAATTAATTTCGGCCGATCACAACCAAGCCCTTTTCAAAGTCATAAACTATACTAGTTAAAATATATATATATATATATATATAATATATATACTGTTATGTATGGGAATAATGAATAATAAGGTAACGATTAATTAATCGATAAAGTAATTAATTAATTACAAGTCGAATTTGGCAACAAACAAAAATTGCTCATGCAAACGACACGAATTTGTATATGTAAATATCAAAATCAAATAAAAATGGTATAAAGAAAGAATGAAATAATTTTAAGATTGATTTCATGTTTTGAGAACATTAAATTACTTTTTTAATCTTAGGGTTAAAGTGGACCAGTGGTTAGTGTAGAAAGGGTGTAAATCACGCTGCGTTATCAAAAAACGAACGGTTGTTGATACCTCAAGAGTGAATGATTGTTTAAAGTTGTTTTTGTTTACCCTTTGGTTTCGCCTGAGAAATATCCTAGAGGGAAGGTTTTAAATTTTAATTTCAAAATTTCTTTAAGAAAGACCGGGCATAAGTGTAAAGAAATTAAAATTATAAAACAGATTCAGTGCAATTTAGAAACTCAGACCTTCAAAATCGAAGAAGATTGTGTCACGTAAACGAAACAAAATTTTATAATTTGTCTCCCAAATTCTTAAAGTAAAGAAATTCGAATGTGGTTTAAATAAAAATAAAACGTCAAATAATGACTTAGCCTCCTCTAGCATAAAATAAACTAAAGATAAACTGAAGAAAACGCGAAGTATAAAAAATTAAAAATATATATATATTGTGTTAACTTTAAATACAGGGTGTTTCAGGTCGACCCTAGAAATATGGAAATTGGCGGAATTTGTAGCAAATAGGTACTAATTCAAGGTGTGAGTCAGGACACAGTGTGGATTCGTATCACTCCAGATGTAACAGTTGTAACGGTTGACACTGCCATCCAGAAAAAATTTTGCCTCATCAGTCCACACAATTTTGTCCAATAACTGTGGGTCCTGTTTTAACTGATCAAGCACAATAGTACAAAACTGGTTTCGTCTGTCAGGGTCATCTTCCAACAAAGCATGAACTGCATGTGGGCGGTAGGGCTTTATATGCAGCTTCCGTGTAATCCTCCAAACAGATGTACTGAAGTCAGCAGGTAACTCAGAAGAAAGTTTACGCAATGATTTCTTTGGACTTTTGACTAAGGCTTCAGCTTCTAGCTGTTGATTGTCCACACAGTTAATGTTTTTCTTGATCCCGAGGACTTTATGTCAACGTTTAATGTTTCTTCAAATTTTCTTATCAAATCACTGACAGTTGCATGTGCCGGCGTAAAACCATACTCTGCATAAAATCTTCGACGTGCTTCACTCACATTCTCACCACAAAGATACACAAACTTCACCAGTTTTATTTGTTGCTGCTTAGACAATCGAAATGATCCACTTCCTATATCGGCCATTTTCATTCACCTGCAATAAAAAGAAACACTTCATATTAGTTACGGAATTACTATGACAAACTTCAAATATCAAATACCAAATACAAACTACGAGGGCCACTCAATATATTTTGCCCCACTTTTTTTTTTTTTTTTAAGTTTCCTTGTAAGTTCCAGAAATTTTGTACACAAGTAGTTACATACCTTTTTTTACAAGTTTTTATTTTTCCACGTAGTCTCCAGCCTTTTCTACGGCTTTCCTCCACCTCGAAACAAGGACCTTTATTCCTTGCTGGTAAAAGTCCGCTGGGTTTCGCTGGAGCAACCGCTTAACCTCCTCAACAATCTCATCGTCACTCTGAAACTTTCTTCCACGAATAGCATCCTTCATTGACCCAAACAAATACAAGTCTGAGGGTGCCAGATCTGGGCTGTATAGAGGGTGGGTAACACAGTCAAGCGCATTTTTGTAATGGCCTCTTTTGTTTGCAAACTGTTGGGTCTTGCGTTATCGTGCAAAAGAAGGACGGCTTCCAGTTTTATCTCCGGTCGAACTCGCATTATACGTCTCTGGAGTCTCTGTAGGGTAGCAATATATGCCTCTGAGTTGATGGTTTGTCCTTTCTTCATAATGTCCACCAGAATCACCCCTTTCATGTCCCACAAGATGGTGGCCATAACCTTCCCTGCAGAGGGAGCCATTTTGAACTTTTTCTTGCGTGGGGAGTCTGCGTGAGGCCACTCCATGGATTGGCGTTTTGTTTCAGGTTCAAAGTGGTGTACCCAAGTCTCACACCCAGTCACAATTCGTGAAGGGAAGCCATCCCCTTCTGTTTCTTATCGAACCAACGACTCAGAAGCAATTTCTTTTCTTTGGGCTTTGTGATCTTCAGTCAGTTGGCGAGGAACAAACTGTGAACACACTTTTGAGTATCCCAGTTGCTGAATTATCGTATTCACACTTCCTTCACTAATTCCTACCTCCAGTGATAGCTCCTTATATGTGACGCGCCGATTTGATCGAATGGTGCTGTTAACACGTTGCACAGTGTGAGATGTCACAGCCGATGCAGGGCGACCGCTGCGTGGCTCATCATCGAGGCTGGCTCTCCCTCTCTCCGATGATCTCACACGTTTAGACCAGCGTCCAACTGTACTTCGATCAACAACAGCATCTCCGTAAACGTTTTGTCGACGTTTATATTTGCAACTGTTTCCTTCTCTGTGGTTAAGAACTCGATAACAGCTCTCTGTTTACGACGCACATCACTGTCAGACGCCATTTTCGAAACTGCGTTAACCATCGGTTCTATACAAGGGCATTTTAAAGCGGTTTTAAACGAGGAGAGGAGGTTCAAAGTGGAAAAATCCGGTTATGTGAAGCGCAGAAAGTTCAAACTTACGGCCCAAAAGACATTTCAGCCCCATGGCCTATTATTTAGCTAAGAAAAAAGGGTGGAGCAAAATATATTGAGTGCCCCTGGTACAAATTCCGCCAATTTCCATATTTCTAGGGTCGACCTGAAACACCCTGTAGTATGAGTAAATTTTGGTTACAAGGACTTAATCCCCACAGAATGGAAAGTTACCGCTGTCATTAAGATAAATACTAGTTGTAACTAAAATATATTCCCGCCATTTAATTTTAATTGCCTTGTATTAATTTTTAATCTAAAACTCTTAAGGTAAAAGTCAGTTGTCTCAAATGTTTTTTCTTTAACAGAAGTAATTGATGTCAAAATTTAATTTTTGCATTGTAATTTGTTTAGTGTTAAAGTCTTTGACTCAATACAGTAGATTAGTTTTTGTAATAAGTTGTTTTATTTACCTCTAATAGAAGGTAACAGAGAAACAAAGGTTTTATTTGGTTATCTGGTGGTTTAAACCTCAAACAGGTGTAAATAAAAAATATGACTCATAAAATAAAATATGATTTAAATTCTATCATATAACAATATATATCTTACAAGGAGGAGAGTGTAGACACCAATCGACCAGGGAAGTACTCCGGGTGGGGATGTTAGGCAGGAGAGAGGGGGTGCTGGAACTCCCGTTTCTCCTGTTACTCCTCTCCTTAGCTGATTTTTTCCGTGTCTCATTTATCCTGTGAGCAATCAAGCATGCCCTCAAACACGCACTTCTCCCACTATTTCTCACTACACATTAGAGGTGTTCAAAATTAGGAAATGTTTGAAAAATGTAGCATACTGTGCTTTTTCCCATTATTTGGTCCAAGTGAAGTCTTTTGGTACCATTTTCTTCAAAATCGAAATTAGCATGCTTCAGTCATTTATGGTAAAATGCTAACTTTGTAACTAATGGAGATAACCCAATGAAGGTGCCCCTCGTTTTGATCCTCTCGATAAAAAAAATGCGACTGGAAACAATTTTGATGTCGTAACGAGTTACGGTTTTCAAGATATTTGACATCAAAGTATGTCAATTGTCATAGAGTTATGCAGTTTTGAAGTGATTCAGGAATACGTCCGTGGTGATTTCTGTGTTCAAAAATTTAATTTCACTTGGTGTAAGTCGCTGTACACAATTGGAATGAAATGATATGATATTGGTCAATTTCTTTTGCATGCAGATACCATATGTCAACTGGCCAGCATGTAATATAATACCTCTTTTCCGGGTATCCTAATAAACGATCTACTTCCTGCACAACTTCCTCAAGCTAAGATGGGTCCTGAACCAGTGACAACTCGCAGTGGTAAAAGACTTCAGACGCCTCAAGAACTTCCTCGTAAAAATGCCAAAGTGTCACCATCTGTACCCGTTCTGAGGAATCAAACAAATCATTTCCTTGTAGGTCAGCCGTCCTCTATATGTGGCGCAAGGTTACCTACAGCATGGAAAGTGCTCCAGTTTTTCTTCCATCTAAATTAAAGTCCATCATTAAACAGGAACGAAGCATTTAAAATAACTGTAGAAAATATATTGACTTTCTGGAACATGGCACGAATAAAGACTATTCGGCCGCATAACTGCGAAGCGAAGCTGTAAACTTTGTGGCGTGAGTGAAGGCTGTTGGACAAGAATAAAAAAAGAGGGAGTGACCCAGACAATAAACGGGCCATCTTTGGAGATAAACCCGATAAGGCCTGGGATATTGGAGCCTCTGATGCTATCGAGGAAGTCCTAATGAATAGGCTCCTCACGACTGATGACAAAAAGGAAGACATAAGCCTTTCTTTGGACCAGCGCGATGGACGAGAAGCTGCACTTAGTGGCAACGATAAAATCTTCGCTGATAAGAAAAAGCTTCAGATATTGAGGGCACTCCAGAAACAGAACGCAGCAATGCGAATTGCCTCAGCTCAGAGTAGCGCATCAGCAGCCCCAGAAGATGGAGAAATCGGTGCCCTATCAGATGACAGTGAGACAGAGGACCACAGAGAGCCTGAGAGCACCGATTTCTCACCAAGACCATCAACAAGGTCGCAGTTCATGGTCATGTATCATGCAGGACTCCGAGCTAACGTGACATTTAAAAGAATTAAAATGAGTGATAATGAGGCAACCATAATAGTAGTTACAGTTCTAAAGGTGTGTGGCACCAGCTTGTCCAACTTCAGTTTGTCTCGATGCACTATGCGCCTTGAACGCATGGCAAACAGACATAATATTTCTCTGGAAATTCTGGATTCGGTTCGACAGAACCCTCCTGAGTTCGTTACATTACACTGGGACGGTAAGTTGACTAAGGACAGGTACGATGATGCTCACGAAGTACTTGCTATACTTGTCTCAGGTCCCACGCCCAATTTTTTCAAGAGTAAGTTTTTTGGTGTTTAGAGGCTACCACATGCTACTGGGAAAGCTCAAGCGGAAGCATCTGTAGAGATGCTGGAAATGTGGAAGGTCAAAGAGAAAGTGAAAGCTCTCGTTTTTTATACAACTACGAGTAACATTGGCTGGAGAGTGGAGCCGCTAAATACATCGAGGAAATCACCGAGAATAAAGTGTTTTACCTGGACTGAAGGCACCATGTTTTGGAACTTGTTCTTGGGAGTGTGTGAGAGATCTTGTTCGGAAAGACCAGCGCTCGTGAAAACACTATATTCCATCAGTTCAAGTCTGCATGGCACTCCATAGACACTAATCTACCACATCAAACACTTCAACGCTCAGACCCGTGGCTTCTAAAATCTGCAGAAGAAACAAAGAAAGACCTGATTGAAGTGCTTACAACGGGAGAGAAGTTGCTTCGGGACGACTACAGAGCATATGCAGAGAACGCACTGATCCTTCTAGGGGAGGTGCCTCCTCGAGGTCACCATAAGAGGAAACCTGGTTCAACGCACCACGCCCGTTGGATGGGCAAAATTCTCTACGTCCAGAAGATGTTCATGTGGGCGGAGCAGTTACACTATGATGAGAAGCTCCTGACGAAGGTAAGAAGACTGAATACTTTCATTCAGTTGTTTTACACGCCATACTGGGTGAAAGCAAGCAGGGAAGCGGATGCATCAATCAATGACCTGTGGTTTACCAAGGCCATGATGCGCTTCAGACAGTTAGACGTGGAAGTGGCCAATGCCACCCTGATTCTCATTTCTTGTTCATCTGCTTGGATGTGAGCGATGAATGGCTACAGAAACTCGTGGATGACTGGCCATAAGATGCCGATTATCAGGTCGTAGAGAATTTCGTGAGAACTTTGAAGATGGTAAATGATGCCGCCTGAAAGGGTGTCAAGCTGAATACAGACTATGCCACAATAATAACTAACTATGCCTAACTATGGCTATGGCTACAGAAACTCGTGGATGAGTGGCCATAAGATGCCGATTATCAGGTCGTAGAGAATTTCATGAGAACTTTGAAGGTGGTAAATGATGCCGCCTGAAAGGGTGTCAAGCTGAATACAGACTATGCCACAATAATAACTAACAACCATAAGGAGCGGCAACGATTATTACAGACTGTCAAGCAGCACCGAAACAAGTATCCCGACTTCTCAAAGAAAATACTACGATAGAATTGTAGAGAATAATTTGTAAACTTGTTTATCAGTAAAGAGTGGGGGCAGAGAGGATAATAAAATGCATATGCCGAAGCCTGTTCTTCAGGCCGGACAGTAGCGTGTAGCGTCATGAGCGATCTGGAGGCACATTTCAGGTTTTGTACAATCAACCTTGCTGATTTCAGAAAAGAAATAAAAAAAATTCTGCAACAAGCAGAACACCTCCTTTTTCGCGTGTAAAAAATACAAAATTCTTGTTAATTACAGTTGGAAACACTGACTGACATGGTACTTCTGGCAGCTTTCTAATTATTCTCAGTGAGTCATCCCCTGGAATTTCTTAGTTCTACGCTAGCTCGCTTGAGAGAAACAAGTGTTTTTTCTGTGGATGGGGTGTTCAAAAACCCCAAGGTACTAACGAAAGGTGCGTTTTGTGATATATACATTATACACATTTCTTTGTTTTGTTGTGTTTTACATTGTTTATAAGTTTGTTATATGTCTTAGGGTATATATATACACACCTATGAATATTTATATACATAATACATATGTGTGTGCAGTATATTTTTATTTATATATTGGTAAACTTATTGTTTACCAATAAACCAAGCCTTATATATATATACTCATAATCATATATTTTTTATTTATACGTTTCTGTTTTTGTTTCAGTGTTCCTGTGTGATACTTGAGTTTTGCTGGTACAATGAGCACGCAAAGAACACGGGGATCTGCCAGCCACATTGTCTTTAGTTCTCCACTATCAGAGCTTCCTCTGTCTGAACTTCCAACCCGTATACAAGTTGCGAAGCATTTCCTCTTCCTGAAGGAGAACAAGTACACCAGCAACAGGGAGATTCTTCCGGAGGTATGCCAAACACTCATTGACCTTTGGAATCGTGCTAACATTCCATCACAGCCAATCAAGAATGTGAAGACCAAGCTGCTCCGATTGATCGGAAAAGGCTCACAAGCATCGAAGCAAGGCAAGCAGGCCACAAAAACCAAGAAATTCGAGGAAAGCCTGAATCAATTGTATGACATAGCTGTCTGCCAATGCGATGATCTGTCTGCATACCACTGTGAAAAAGAAATAAAAGTTCCACGACGAGAGCATGCCTTTCTGATCGACCAGAGAACCACGCGAATCATGCAGATCAGTCGGGTGGATACGAATGTGACTCAGATGATGGAGAGAAGGAAGTCAAGAGAGGATCGGATGCAAGAAAGACAAGAAGAAGAGAATAGAAGAAAAACGGAACGGCAAGAGGTAGCATCCTCTGCAGATGTGGTCGAATCAGCTCAAGCAGAAGCAGACTCCAGTGGTGAAAGTGTTGGTGATGAGTGCATGGGTGGTAGTGCCCAGGAGGACAGGAACATCACACCGATTCCCACTGTTGCTTTGGAAGCTGACCAGTATGGTGTATCGAACAGGGCTGCTGCAGCTATCAGCACTGCAACATTGGTTGACTATGGCATCATTAGTTCTGATGATCAGATAAACGTAATTGACCACCACAAAGTATGGAGAGCACGGCAGAAGGTACGGAGGGATCTGAAGGAAGCAGTAACTTACCACGATGTGGAAGTCACTGCTTTATTTTTTGATGGGCGGAAAGACATGACACTTTTCAAAGAGAAAAAGGGGAACAAATGGTACAGCACAAAGAAAGTTGAGGACCACTATGTGCTGGTCGGAGAGCCTGGAACCTTCTATCTAAGCCATCTGACACTGGAACGAGGAACTGGCACTGTCATTGCGGATGGACAGAAATTGGTATGCAGACAAGATAATTGCAGTGGGAGCCGACAGCACAGCCACAAACACAGGGCACAAAAGTGGAGCAATACACCTGTTAGAGTGCCGCCTGGGTCGCCCTTTGCACTGGTTCATCTGTAGTCTGCATTTAAATGAATTCCCACTGCGCCACTTGTGCAAGGAACTCATCGGCCCAACAGAATCTGCAACTCAATGGAAAGGACCAATTGGCAAAGCTTTGGCCACATGTGAAAGTTTGTCACTTTCCTCTAGAGGAATTCAATGTATTGCTGATGGCCACACTCTCCCGGATGTTGACCTTACTGAATTGAGTCGTGACCAAGCCTACCTCTACAGAATGATGAAAGCGATAAGGACTGGTGTCATTAATGAAGATCTTCTACGAGAGAAGCCTGGACCAATCTCCCATGCAAGATGGGTTACAACTGCCAGCAGAATTTGTCGGCTATATGTAGCGATGGCGCAGCCAAGTGATGAACTGTATTCACTCACACAGTTTGTCGTGTGCCACTATGGACCCATGTGGTTTAGCATCAAGTGCCATCCAAGGTGCACAGATGGCCCAAAACATTTCCTGGAGCAAATCAAGCTGCTACGATTACTGCCACCAGCTAGCAAGACTGTCACATGGCCTGTGATCCAAAGAAATGCATATTGGGCTCACCCTGAAAATGTTCTACTGGCAATGCTTGCAAATGCAGATCAAGCAAACCGGAAATTGGCCATCGATGTAATCAAGACCATTCGACGAGCTCCCAAACCTGCTCAACAGCAAGTCAGAGAATTTCGGCCACCAAAGATCAACAAAGTGCTCAGAATTTGAAAGATTTACTTCCACCAGTGGAGGAGTGCACAATGGAATCACCACTCACGAAGCAGTTCTCTGTCGAACAACTCGATAAGATCACTGAAGAGCCCCTTGTTGTCCGGATACCATGTCACTCCCAAGGTGTAGAACGCTGTGTTAGGATGGTAACTGAAGCGTCTGGGGCAGTGTATGGAAAGGATTCAAGAGATGGTTATATTAGAGCAGTACTTAAATCCCGTGACTTTATGCCGTCATTCAAACCTAAACAAGATTTTAATGTATCATTTACTAAATAAAACTATCTAGTCTACCTACCTACCTACCTACCTACAGTGTATATGTTTATTCCAAAAATAAATTTTTCTATTTTTCCTTAAAAGCAGTACATTGTAAGGGGTCAAATGATAGCTCAAACCCTAGGAAAGCAAGTGTCCAAAAGTTATGGGTAACTAGCAATTTTCATGATTTTCACATGCGAAAAAGGAGGTGTTGCACTTGTCACAAAAAAAATTTGTTTTCATTTTTGAATTTAGGGAGGTCAATTGTATAAAACCTGAAATGTGCCTCTTGATTCGTTACACTTTGCCCAATGACGCTACACGCTACCGGACAGGGCTGGGTCCGGAGGGGACATTTTATTAGCCTCCTTCCCCGTTATTTTTACTGGTCCTACATGAGGATGAAAAAATTACTACAAATATACACGAAAACATAATAATAAACATATTTTAGTGGTAAATATTTTGAAAACTGTAATTCATATCGACATCAAAATTGCTACGAATTGCATTTTCTCGTCAAGAGGATCAAAACAAGGGGTAGGTTGATAGGGTTATCTCCATTAGTTACAAAGTTAGCATTTTACCGTAAATGACTGAAACATGCTATCTTTAAGCTCTTTGAGTGACCCCTAGGATAATTTCGATTTTGATGAAAATAATACCAAAAGATTTCACTTGGGCAAAATAATGGGGAAAAAACAGTATTCTACATTTTTCAAACATTTCCTAATTTTGAACATGCATCTAACATACAACACAATTTTTTCGAAATTTATATTTAAAAAAACATGAAAAATGGCATCGTTGAGCCTTCGAGACCTTGCTTTTTACTCACTCCTTCTTCTGCAGAGGGGTCACTGTTGCGGGCGTTCGCCCTTAGCTTCCTCCTTCCTATTAAAAAAAATATATACTGTGTATATATATATATATATATATATATATATATATATATATATATATACTGGGTGATCCAGATAAATGGGACCCATAAAAAAAAGCCAAATATTCTTAATATTTAATTCGGTACTTGTGGGTTATCTGTCGCCACTTTTTAATATTTTTTTATTTTTTTATTTTTTTATATTAAGAGAAGAGGATTCTTTATACTGTACGGCATTGACGATTGGTTAGGTTAAGTCGTGCTAGTTTGCTTAAATAAAACGGTATTTAACCAAACTAGCACGACTTAACCTAACCAATCGTCAATGCCGTACAGTATAAAGAATCCTCTTCTCTTAATATATAAAAATAAATAAATAAAAAAAATATTAAAAAGTGGCGACAGATAACCCACAAGTACCTTTAATTCCTTTCATAAAAACTATATATCATTCGAAAGAGTAGAGTTACAAGTTTATTATGAAATATTTATTTTTTAAAATGACTCCTTTCAAATGTGCTCCATTAGTTGCCAAGCATTCCAGTGTTCTCGCTTGTAAGTTCTGCATCACTTTGCAGGAGTGTGCGGTGGTATGGCCTGTATCTCATTTGTGATGGCGGCCTTCAATTCTTGCAAGGTCGTTGGGTTATTTCTGTAGACCCTACTCTTTAAATATCCCCAGAGATAATAATCTAAGGGAGGAAAATCCGGAGACCTTGCGGGCCATTCAACGTCTCCAAATCTTGAGATTAACTCGCCTGGAAACGTTTGACGAAAAACTGCCATGCAGTTCCTCGTGGTATGGCAGGTAGCTCCGTCTTGTTGGAACCAGTGGATTTCTAGACAAAGATCTCTTAATTTAGGAATAAGGAAATCGGTCAACATTTTTTCGTAGCGATCACCATTTACAGTGACCGTGTTTCCGGTAGAATCCTCGAAAAAGTACGGCCCTATGATCTGAGATACAGTAAGACCACACCAAACAGTTACAAGCTGACTATGCAACGGGACTTCGGTAATATTCAATGGATTTTCTGTTGCCCAGAAACGACAATTTTGTCTTGAAAGATCTTTGAGCTGAAACTACACTTCTTCCATGCTCATAATATTGCTCAGTTATGAAACGCAGCTGTTCCACAGTCCATGCAGTCATCTTGAAGGTTAGTTTTAACTAACACTTTTATTTTGTTTTGTATCTTATCTTGTCTTGTATTGTCAAAACCTATACAATCCTGTACAAACTTGTAACTATCCTCTTTCGAATGATGCGTATGATTTTATAAAAGGACTTATACTTTAAGAATTACAGGGGTTTCTTTTGGGTCCCATTTCTCTGGATCACCCTTTATATATACATAGAGAGAGAGAGATCCTTAACAGATCTAAATACAAAGGCATAGGAGCTGAGGCCCTATTATCATTCCTTAAATGGATGTTGTAAGTACAAAGTAGCAATATCATATTGCATATAGCTAGAATTAATAATAATTAGAAGTCTCATTTAACGTACCAACTCTGAACTGTTATTAACATTACAATAACAAAAAGTATAAATATTATTTATATAAAACAAATTTATACAAATTTTCGATATACATGCTCACAAACACACACACACACACACACACACACACACACACACACACACACACACATAAAAAAAAGATATGTTCATTATTCTTTATGCATTTGTATCACACTGTAATGAGGTCTCTTGTATTTGAAATAAATGATAATTATAACTTAAATGTATAACAAAATGCATTGTCTATTCTTATGACATATTTTGTTATTTAATTTAAATTTTCAAAACAGTGCGGTACGAAATTAAAAATTCACCGAAAACTCGATAATTCTCAGACTTTTAAAAATAAAAATATTCGTACCAAAAAAGAGAACACTGACTTCAGATAAAATTCCCGGAAATTAAAAGATTTGGAGGCGTGCTATATAATTATATTTCATTTGAAGAAAAGTTCATTTTATGAATAGGAATTTAACTCATACTGCAATTAAAAGGTAAATAAAAACACTAAAATGTGCTCTTTTCTATCGTAATTATAATAAAATAACAAAAAGTTTCACTCTTCACAGCAAGCATTCAAGTGACTCATTAAAATTAATGAAAAGTGTGGCTGTAAATTATATACAAAGACAGGAGTGACTGCCAAGGCAGACTAACGACACAGGTACAGAAATTAATATAATAATAATAATAATAATAATAATAATAATAATCTATATTATAATAAGAGAGCTGTCCGTCTGTCTGTCTGTCCGTCTGTCCGTCACACTTTCAGAAATTGTGAGAAAAAATTGTGAGAAAAAAATTCAGAAATTGTAAAAAAAAATCAGAAATTTTATTACGGGCGGCAATGTGAAGCTCAAGATTTTCATGACTGTGTTCTTTTCTGTAGTTTAGCAATGGGGGAAGGGTGGGGGTGGGGGTAATGGGGGATGGGTGGGGTAATGGGGTGGGGTGGGGGTAATGGGGGAGGGGGTTATCCCCCAAGTTGTATGAATGGGGGTGAGGAGGTTTTGGGAGATACCAGATTCAGAAATGTTGACACAATGTGAAGCTCAAAATTTTCACGGCTGGGTTCTTTTTTTGTAGTTTAGCCTGTCTAACCGTCAGCGAAGCGGCGGGAACTGTACTAGTAATAATAATAAATATGAAGCAAACTCTTCACTGGATGGGTTACCTGAACAAAATCGAATTTTATAATGTCGACGTTCAACCTTACAGAAGTATATGGATTTCACATTTCAAACTACATTTCAGATTTTCAATGAGAATGACTGAACCAGTAAAAATAACTAACCAATCGTAACCTAACCGTGCATAATGTAACTTAGCCTAAGCCAACTTAACCTAACCTAACCCAATTTAAACTAACTTTTTAATATTGGCATTATGCGTGTCGACATTGTGCCGATCGACTTTGTTCCGCTACCCTTGCTGGATTATGATAATACAGAACATTGTTGCTCACAGTGGTGATGAGCTACGTACGGAAACCATGTCAGTAGGTTGATCCTCTATGTACTTGGCAATAATGCTTTGAGTTGCTCGTATGGATGTATGGGCGGAGTGATGCTTTGTGTAAAGCGGTGAGACCATCCCTCTGACTCACACCATAGTTGCACTTAAACTATTAATACGTGTCTCGAACACTGAGTGTATATATATATATTAGTGATGTAGCGGATGTCATTTTTTTCACATCCGCGGATGCGGATGCGGATGAGGATGTTTGATTTCAACATCCGCGGATGCGGATGTCTACATTTTCGTTATTTTTTTAGGATATATTCGAGATGTGTTGTGTTTAACGTATATAATAAGTTATTATATAGAGAGAGCTGTAGCTATAATGTAGTATAATTGATTAATTGTACAATAATTGCTGTACTTTTCTCTGAACATATAAAATAATATCAAGCATCTAACTAATATAGAAATCAATTAGTGAATTCGTCTGCAAATAAATTCGTTATATTTTGTTGAGTTTCAGCCACAATTAGAAACCATAATTGTGTTACCAGGATGCGGGACGTGAACCCAACTCAAATGCACCCCACCGACCTCTTTCCCCAACCTCCACCCTTATAGAAAGAGATCTTTAATTAGCTTGATAACTATTTATATTAAGTTTAAAGTTTTATTAGGCATATTTATAAATGAGTAATTAAAATAAAGTAAACTAAGATGTTCATCGTTTAATGTTCAAATTTAATTATAGGAAGGTTATGCTTAAGGAACATTAACTTTTCTGCCTTTTCTGCTGCCAGTCTGTTTCTCTTTTCATCATATATTAATCCAGCACTGCTAAATAATCTCTCGCTTGGTACGTTTGTTGGAGGACAGGCTAATTGTTTCCTTGCAAGTTTACTCAAGTATGGATAGATATTCTGCGTATTTCTCCACCAACTAATAGGATTGTCACATGCAGCCAGGCATTTTTCTTGGTGATAGCTCTCGATCATTTTTACTACTCTTTTGACATCGCGTAGGTCTCGTCATTGCTGCTTGACTCAAGAAACTGAGACAGATTCTGTGATAGATTTTGTTGTTGAAGGTGTTGGTTCTGTCACTGAAACTTTTATTCTTTTGGTGGGTGGCGAAGCGACAGATTCAAGAGATTGAAGCTCTTCAACTGCTTTGCCAAGTGATGATTTAACTCGTTCTAATGTACTAGGTGAAAATAACAGCTTTGTAACGTGGATCTAAGTAGGTTGCAAGAGAGTAACTTCATACAAGAACAGCCTCTCGTCTTGTCGCTTGCATCACTTTTGCGCACAATGAACTAGTTCTATTAATATAGTAGAATTTGATAATTTCCGCTTATTAATGACGTTTTATCTCAACGGTCCACATCCGCACGACATCCGCAGTCCAAAGTGCGGATGCGGACGCGGATGCGAGAAAATGTGCGGATGTTCCGCGGATGCGGATGCGGATGTGACCTACATCACTAATATATATATATATATATATATATATATATATATATATACAGTAGGGATCAAAACTATGAGTCCACAAGACAAAATATGTATTTTGCTTATAAAACGAAAAGAATTACAAACAATACATTAAAAAAGGGTCTCATTAGGTGCAAAAACGTTTTAATAATGAATAAATGTTATCAAAGTACACAGAAACATTCAAAATAATGAAAATACTTTAATATTTTGTGTGACCTCCTTTGCTTGAGAACTGCTTATGCTCTATGTCTATGGTATGAGGTTCCAAGTTGTCTCAACACAGCTGAAGAGCATCCCAGAGGATATCCTGGCTTGTTATTTCGTATTTTGCTTTTCCTCTTTTCAAATATTCCCATAAATGTTCGATGGGATTGAGATCTAGAGATTGGGCTAGAAAATCCATAATGATCAGGACACCTTCTTCCTTATTTTTTAAAAAGTCCTTACAAAGTTTGGATGTGTGCCTAGCAGGCCCGTGCACACTTCAGATGGGGGTGCTGAAAGTTAACAAAAAGGGCACCATCTCCTCCCCCATCAAAAAAAATAAGTCTCTTCACGGCATTTATACGGATTTTTTTTTAAAAAAAAAAAGCACTTCTGAGGTATGAAGGGGCAAATGGGAGGGCTGAAGCCCCTGTAGCCCCCCTGTGCACGTGCTTGGTGTTTAGGGTCATTGTCTTGTTGAAACAAGAAGCCTTGACCACACAATCTCAAGCCAGATGGTATGACATGTCTTTGAATGATGGAGTGATATTTCTCTTTCGTGAGAATATAATTTATTCTGTGGAGGGCACCAACTGCATTGTAACTGAAACAACTCGTCCTCGACAAAAAAGCCATGTATCTCGGAAACGAAGCGATTGCGGATTTATGTTCATGAGAATTTGTTTGTTCACTTTGACGTCCTGAATATGTATACTAATTTATGAAACAATTTGATAACACCCTCTGTGTATATATATATATATATATATAGTGTAAAGAACGACGCTTGTATAGGAGAACATTCCGCGCAAGATGAGAAGAGAGAACGAACAAATGAAAAAATGAGGTAACCACCCGGGAATCGAACCCGGGATCTTCCGATTGCCGGTCAGATATGATAACCACTACACCATGGTCCTCAGTCGATCAGAAGTCGTAATTCCTCTACATACGCGCAGAAACCAATGCTTGTATAGGAGAACATTCCGCGCAAGATGAGAAGAGAGAACGAACAAATGAAAAAATGAGGTAACCACCAGGGAATCGAACCCGGGATCTTTCGATTCCCGGGTGGTTACCTCATATTTTGAAAATATTGCTGTTTTCTTTGTGAATGGGACAACAGAGCAAAGAATTCTCATTATACTGTTAAGAACTGGCCACCTCGTCAATCTTCCAATCCTGGGCAAGAAATGTTGCGTGCCATAAATTGGTGGATTCTGAAAAAGTTTACTTGTCACCTTTACACATCAAACTAGGATTGATGAAAAATTTTGTTAAGGCAATGGACAGAGCAAGAGATGGATTCCAGTACTTGAAACAAAAATTTCATCTGATTAGTGATGCCAAAATAAAAGAGGGAATTTGTTAATGAAATGAGTTAATGAAAGATGGTGCCTTTGACGAAGTCCTGAATGAATCTGAAAATCAGCTTGGAATGTTTTTAAGCAGTGACCCAGAATTTCTTAGGCAACAAAAAAAAATCGCCTAACTATGCAGAATTGGTTGATGAACTTCAAGATTATAGATCACTTGGATGTAATATGAGTTTAAAAATTAATTTTATGCATTCGCACTTGGATTTTTTCCCACCAAACCTGGGAGATATCAGTGACGAACATGGAGAGCGGTTTCATCAGGACATTTCTGCGATGGAGAAACGATACCAGAGCAAGTGGAGTCCAAACATGCTTGCTGATTACTGCTGGACGCTAATAAGGGAAGCCTCAGATGTACTTACAAGCGAAAATCATCAAGAAAAACATTTTAAGTAATAAAAAACCACTTTAATATTGTCCTTGTGTATAGATTATTCTATTATATTCGAATATAAAAAAGTTATTTTCTAAAAAACCTGACATGATAGCAAAATTTCGTGGTCATTTTCGTAATCAGCGTGTAAAAATCTATAGGAATCACTAGATTTCATTTGAGAAAAAGTGACAAAGTTCAAATTTGTTGAATAGTGTAATTATGAGTTTTTCACTTGTTTCAAATAAGTTAAAATAATGTAATTCACTGCATCCGAATTCTATACCTCATAGTACAGAAAGTATAGATTTTATAGGCTATATGCCTATACATACTATAGTATAGAATTTACATATCACAGTCAAGAACCTGAATAATGAATGAATGATTAGTTCTAGCTTTGCAACTCAAATATTTTATAATAGTTCTTCGAGAGGCTAACGTGAAAATGACTGAAAAATGAGGCCAAAAATGTCGTGAAAATTAACTTGGAAAATGGCGTTAAAAAAAAAATTATGTAAAAATATGACGTGAAAATGATGTGAAAATTAGCAAATGAGGATCAATGAACACGTCATCCTATTTGAAAGAGTGAGTACGTTTGAAATTATTTGGAGCAACTTTCTTGTATAATACTTAATAAAACTTGGATTAAGTTGATGTTTTGTGACATTTCGTGACGTATGTTGACGTGATTTAACGCCAGTGAGTTAATGATTTAAAAATTAATTGCGAGAAAATGTCTCCTACGCCGTTTTGACAATTTGGGACAGTGTATTATACTAAGAATTAGTTAGATTAAATATGTACGGTTATAAATCTTATTTCTTATAACACGAATAGAATTCCTGGAAAATTTAATATAACTTGAACTAGTTTATATGTCTATAAAGAGAGAGAGAGAGAGAGAGAGAGAGAGAGAGAGAGAGAGAGAGAGAGTACAAAGCTGCCCTAAATAAAAACCTAAATAGAAGTTAGAGACAGCAAGCAACAACTTTTCTTTTATAACTACGATAAATAAATTTCGTTATTTGCTTTGTTACATGCAAGCAGTCATCTGTATTCAATAATGTGATGTAAAACTTTGCAATAAATTATGCGATGAAGTTCTCCCTTTCATTAATATGTCTCTTGAAGTTACTTGTTTCATGCAATAATAACACTGCCCAACAAAAAAACGTTTTTGCTGCTGATTTAATTCTAAGACCTGTTTCTGGATAATATTGATGTGCTGATTTCAAAAATCACCTTATATTTTGTCCATCACATCAGGTTTTCGTGCAATGCAATATGCCTCTTTTGGGTGATCCATGAAGGGCGCTTATCAAAATTGATGATTTTTGAGACCTGTTAACAGCTGTTTTGCTGTTAAAATTTTATCTGTGGAATACGCAAATCTGTGCATTAAATCTAAAGGTCATGTACAACATATTAAAATCTTGGGTATCTGTGATTTCCCCAGGTGTGAGCGTGACGTCATGATCTGAGAGAGATTTCCCATTGGCGGAGTGAGAGCAGCCTGTTCCGCTAGTGACGTTACTTGTAAACTTTCAGCAGTTGGGTTGCAACATGAGCATTAAAGTTCACTATCTCAACAGTCATCTGGATAAATTTCCAGAAAATCTTGGTGATGTTAGTGAAGAGCAAGGTGAAAGGTTCCACCAAGATATCAAAGTGATGGAAGAACGATACCAAGGAAGATGGGATACCCATATGATGGCTGACTACTACTGCTGGAGCCTGCAAAGAGATTGTCTTGACATCTCTCATTCTAGGAAGTCCTATAAGAGAAAATTTATCATCACTGAAAAGTAAGAAAACAAGAAAAAGACAATGTTAAGAAAACTGGTCCCGTGCTTGCTTTAATATGGATTCATTTTTTGCTTATTTAAACACTTTTAATCACTTTATGTGTCAATATTACCATTATATATTAAAGTTCACTCCCTGCACAATTGTTTACTTTTTCATGCTGATTCTGAGTATGTAAAAACTTATTTTTTGAAAAGAAAAAAAATTGGGCATAACCCTGCCAAAATGCGATATCTCCAAAATATCCGTATTTGATTGCTCGAAAACCTGACGTGATAGGCAAAAACTAAGGTGATTTTTGAAATCAGCACACCAAAGTTACCTAAAAACAGGTGTTAGAATTAAATCAGCAAAATTGGTGTTGGGCAGTGTAATACAAGAAATAAGTCGACTATGAAACTGATTTCCGTTCGATCATCGAAGTTAAACGGCGTTGAGAATGTTCAGTAGTTGGATGGGCAACCGTACTCCGCGTTCAGATGATGTAAGGACCCTCTGATGTTTCGGATCTCGCGTAACGGTGTAGGTACCTTCCGTCACGTGATCTTTGCCTTCACATACGAAATGAAACAACCCGAACACAATTATTATTATTATTCTGCCATAAAGAGATTCTCAAATTACTTCAAATTTCTCTCTCTCTCTCTCTCTCTCTCTCTCTCTCTCTCTCTCTCTCTCTCTCTTCACAAAGGCTTGAAAATGTTCAAGCAAGAGCGACGAAACTAATCCCGGCCGTCCGTTACAAATCATACGATCGTAGGATCATAAAGAACTCGTAAAGATTTTTAAACTTTTGAATAGGATCGACAACGTCAACTTTTCTAAAAATTTTACACTAAACACGAACCCGCCTCGTAGCAACGGTTGTAAACTGGAACCGAAATACGGATATCTGCGGTGACTCACGTACAAGATTGACAATTATTGGAATAGGGTTCCTCCTGAGGTCGTTTCCAGCTCCTCCGTCGGTATATTCAAAAACAATTTTAACCTAGTATTAGACGATCTCGAGTAAATCAATGCTGAAGTGTGTGAATGATGATTGGAAATAAATTTCCAGTTCGTAACTGTTCTGTAAAATTTCTCGGAATTTTTTTTCTGCAAATTGCTGAGTGTTTTCTTTATTCTTATTTCCAAGCCTGCTCACCGTGGGCAGGGATGATGAGGTGGAGTGGAGAACCTTCTTGCTTTGCTGTGCTAATTCTTCTGTCTGTGAGTAGTCGGTGTCACTTCGAGTCGGCTGTAAAGCTGTTATGGCTCCCTCATTTACTTGTATATCAGCTAGCTATTTCTTATCATTGAAACACAGGAATAAATTTAGTTAGGGAAGTGAGTCAACTCTGTTTGAATTTGGCCAACATAAAAACTTTATTAGAAATAGCTACCAAAGATTGTAGTTTTTTATTTAATGAGGAACAATATTCTTTTATATATGGAGGTCACGATGTGGGAACCTTTGGCCCCAACCCTAGCCAATTTATTCCTGTGTTTCCATGAGAAGAAATGGCTGGCTGATTCCGAAAGATTTTAGGTCCCTCCTCTATCATCGCTTTGTGGAAGATACATTTCTCTTAAGTCACGCAATCACATTGAATTATTTCAGGAATATCTAAATAATAAACATCCTAATATTAGATTTACTCCCGAGATTGAGACTTCTAATTCCCTTTCATTTCTGAATGTTTTGGTTAGCCGTGAGGCTGGTGGTTTCTCTATTTCAGTATATCGTAAACCCACATTTACGGGCTTGGGTCTTAGATTTGATTCGTTTGCCCCGTTGAAATACAAGAAAACTTTAATTATGACTTTATTACACAGAACGTATGAGATATGTTCTAACTTTAAGCTTCTTCACAATGAACTTGAATTCCTTAGACATTTTTTATGTGGAAATAGTTTTGGTACAAAACTCATTGAATATGTTATTAACAGGTTCATATCTGCAAAATATGTTAATAGGCTGGAAGTGGCTGGTAAGGAAGTTGCTAAGGAAATAATATATTTTAAATAGTTTTATCATTAAGAATTAAATTACTAAACTAACAAAAAAGGTCTGTCCACAAGTTACTGTTCGATGTATATTATTTACTTTAGATCGGAGACTGGGCTCGTTTTTGAAAATAAAGGATAAAATTCCAAACAACCTGTGTTCTTCCCTTGTGTATAAATATACACGTGACGGATGTACTTCGTCCTATGTTGGGGCAACTATACGTCAGCTTCAACTACATATGGATGAGCACATGGGTCTGAGTACTCGTTCTGGAAATAGACTTACTCACCCTTCGGTCTCTACCATTAGGAATCATTTTAATGAATTTGAACATTCTATAAAAACTAATAATTTTTCCATTATTGCAAGGGGTAATAAATTAGATTTACTCCTTTTAGAATTTATTTGTATTTTTAAAACTAAACCCATATTAAATGAACTGAATCTATTTAATTCTCTAAATTCTCTTAATATACCAAGATAATCAACCAGCTAAATAAAAAATACATAACAACACCCATCAATTCTGAATTTTTAGTTATTTTTTATGCTATTTTGAGAATGCGCCATGTTCTTTGTCATCATTTTAGTTTATATTTTATTTTGTATTCTGTAATATTGATTATCACTGGGGAACAAATTTCAACTTTTTGTCTATTGAATTAGATTTGACAGTTAGTTCTAGGTAATTTGGGTGCGCTGAGCACGAATTTTTACTCGGTTTTGCTCTATCAGGTCCTGATTTTGCTCAACACCCCTCCTCTTTCGTCGTATTCATAAAAAGGTTTTTTTCTCAATACTCGCTAAGTCTTTTTGCAGTTACACATTATGCAACTAGGTTTTTATCTAGGTATTTGTACCTATTGTTATGGTATTGTTGTATTATGTATATTTTTATATGTAACACCCTAAAAATATTTTTAATTTTGTCATTTTTAACCCATTTTAATATTAGTAAATTAAGCTAAAAATATCATAGAATTCTAAAATTTTCTCGAGCGTTCCTGTTCTCTGTAGAGTATTCTAGAGGGACAACTAAAATATATAAAAGCGACTCGTTTCCAGAGTTAATCAGTCAATTCAATCAGTCAGTCAGTCAGTCAGTCAGTTGAGTTAGTTAATTAAGTTTGGGCATTAACATAATTTTGAATTGGCATATGATTTAGTGAGTAATTTTGTCATCGTGATTTAATATAGTTGATTTAATTAGACGTAATTTATATTGTACCTACTCATCCGTGTTTCTAGTTTAATTTCATAGATTGTAAGTACCTATTTCATAATAAGTACCTATTTAAACTAATTTTTGTGTTTATATTTCAGATTTTCTTAAATTTATATGAATTAAGGGCTTTAAATACCTTTACAAATTGGCAGAACAATCAAGCAATATGTCATCAAGCACTAGAAAGTTCAAATGCAAAAACAACCCTGATTCCTTCTGTTATATATGTGGAAATTTTACACTTCCACATCAACGAGCAAATATAACTGACTTCGTAAAAAGAGCTTACTTAGCTTATTTTGGCATAAAACTGGGGGACCAAGATAAATCGTGGGCTCCACATAAAGCCTGCACTATATGCATTGAAAGACTGCGACATTGGACGAAGGGTTCGGATTCAAAAATACCTTTTGGAGTTCCGATGGTAAGTTTATGATTTCATAAAACTACGTAATTTAATCACTAATATACTGTAACTTACCTAAATGTAATTGTAACTTAGGTACATAAACAAAAATTTACAGAAAATGTTTATAAGAATCTCAAATATTGCATAAGGTTGAAACACATAGAAATGTTAAATGTTTGGGTGATAACTTTTGATAAAATTCATAAAAACAAGTCTCTCGTCGCTTTTGTTAACGCTTTACAATTTTTTTTCCATATCAGGTGTGGCGAGAGCCTACTAACCACGAGACCATTGCTACCTTTGCTTTGTCAAGACTTCGGGCTTCACTAAGAAAAATAAACATTGTATCGAGTACCCAAATTTCGACACCGCGATACGACCTGTGCTACATTCAAATGAGATCCCCATTCCAAAATTTAAGGGTCTGCCAACTCAAGAATTAGTTGAAGATGTTCCTGAAAATATTGTTATGCACTTTGAGGAGTCAGACACCGATTTTGACCCCAGCGTATTTGAAAGTCAAAACGATCCGCAAAAGTTTAACCAGGCCGAGTTGAATGATCTTGTAAGGGATCTAAATTTGCCAAAAAAGGCTGCGGAAATTTTAGCTTCAAGACTTAAAGAGAAAAACTTGCTTACTTCAAACACATACATTTCATTTTACAGAAAAAGAGAAGAAGAACTTGTTAAATATTTTAGAACAGAGGATAGTTTAGTATATTGCTGCGACATAGTTGGTTTGTTAAAGAAGATGGGGGTTGAGTCTTACGATGCAAATGATTGGCGCTTGTTTTTAGACAGTTCGAAAAGAAGTCTTAAGTGTGTGTTGTTGCATAATGGCAATCTATACGGCTCGATACCGATTGGGCACTCAACAAAATTAAAAGAAAAGTATGAACATATAGAAAAGGTTTTAAATCTTATCAAATATAGGGAGCACGAGTGGATCATATGTGTTGACTTAAAAATGGTTAATTTTCTGCTAGGACAACAAGGAGGGTATACTAAATATCCCTGCTTCCTTTGCTTATGGGACAGCAGAGCCAAGGAAGAACATTATTTCAAACAAATCTGGCCAGCACGAACATCACTTACTGTCGGAGAAAAAAAAAGTAATTAATCCACCTTTAGTGAGCAGAGATAAATCATATTTCCTCCTCTGCATATAAAACTAGGCCTCATTAAACAATATGTAAAAGCTTTAGATACGAACGGCGAGTGTTTCAAATACATAACTTCAAAATTTCCAAGTTTAAGTTATGAAAAAATCAAGGCGGGAATTTTCGACGGTCCACAAATAAGAACAATGATTAAAGACAGCAATTTTCCTAATGTCATGAATGAACGCGAAAAAAATGGCTGGTTCTCATTCGTGGACTTGATAGAAAACTTTTTAGGCAATTATAGGGCAGATAACTACGAAGAAATCGTAAAAAAAACTTTTAAGGGACTACAAAGAGTTAGGTTGCAATATGAGCATAAAACTGCATTTTTTGAATAGCCATCTTGACCAATTTCCAAGTAATTTAGGTGATGTAAGTGACGAACAAGGGAGAGATTCCACCAAGATATCAAAATTATGGAGGAACGGTACCAAGGCCGCTGGATTCCCACATCATGATGGCTGATTACTGCTGGTGCTTGAAAAGAGACCTGCCATCAACAAGCAAATACGCTAGAAAGTCTTACAAAAGAAAATTTTTGCCACAGTGAAAGCTTCATATCTGTTTGTTTTTTTATTTTAAGTCATTTCTATCGTTATAATGTAATTTTACTGTAGTTTGAACTGCTTGTATTCATGAAACTTGAAAAAAAAATTTAACACATGACTTAATTTTTTAGTCCTAATTTGAAAAATCTGGAAAATGGCACATAGGCTGTCGACAAGAATCAGGACCTGATAGAGCCAAACCGAGTTGAAATTCGTATTCAGCGCACCCAAATTACCTAGAATCAAGTGTCAGATATCATTCAATAAAATACGTGTTGCCCAGTGTTATTATTAATTATCGAAATACTGGGACTTTTAAATAATTTTATATTACAAGGTAAGTCTTTGTAATTGTCTTAATGGTTTAATATTTTAACTTGCAGCCATTCAATTATAGTTTTTATTATGTATTTTGTAATTGCTGTATTTTTCCCGGTTCTACCATTGAAGATAGTGAGAGACTGACCGAAAGCTTTGTTAAGACTAAAATGTTCGTTCAAAGACTTGTCTTGCTGTTCCTTATATATATATATATATATATATATATATATATATATATATATATATATATATATATATATATATACTATATATATAAACCGTGGCGTTAACCATTCGGCTACGACAGAATAAAAGTTAATAACAAGCTGGGGGCACTTCATCACCGAGGGAAATGACTAACGCTTTCGTATCCATAGATATTTTTACGTTAGTAACCCCCCTGCACTCGAGCCAATGGACCACATTTAATTGTCATATGGACTATAGTCTGACAATAAACCTTTTCATTTTCATTTATATTAATTCATATCTGATGGCAAACACTAGGGTACCAGTAGATGGGCCTATAAGCGCATAACTACCGGTTCAAATCGTGGTGAGGAATAAATTTTGTGTATATATATATATATATATATATATATATATATATATATATATGCATGCATGCAAATGTAAACATTAATTAGTCTAAATGTTCCAAAGTGGCACTTGAATCCACTTCAGAGTTCAGACGTAAGTGAAATGTCGAAGGAAACCTTTCAGCAATTCAATATTCTTTAAAGTTTTAAATTAAAAGTAATTGTATGAATTATATATATATATATATATATATATATATATATATATATATATATATATATATATATATATATATATATATATATACACACACAGGATCTTTTCCGTTTCATGTACTGTTTCCAGTTTTGTTGAAAATAATATATTTAATGTAGATGTTTACGCCGATTTCAAAAATGTAAGTCTTGTTTGGGAGAAATGAGTGGTTCAAAAGTTAGGTTAGGTTAGGTTAACTGAATGCCCAGTTAGGTCAACTGAATGCCTGGTTAGGTTAATTGATTACCCGGTTAGGTCAACTGTATGCCCTTGACGATTGGTTAGATTAAGTTGTGATATTTTCGTTAAAACTAACGAAAATATCACGACTTTACCTAATCATTGTAATCAATCATCAATGGCATTCAGTTGACCTAACCGGGCATTCAGTTGACCTAACCGAGCATTCAGTTAGCCTAACCGGGCATTCAATTAACTTAAACGAACAGAAAAATAACGGTCGAAATCTATTCACACAAATACTTAGTGACATAAGCCAATATTACAATGTTCAGTTGTATTGTTACAGTTTTTGACCTAATACAAAATTACAAGAACAAACATAACTTTTGAACCGCTCATTTCTCCAAAACAAGACTTACATTTTTTAAATCAGCGTAAAACTTACATTAAATACTAATTTTCAACAAAATCGGAAAGAGTACATGAAATGGAAAAGATCCGAAACAAATAGTGAGGCCTTTATATGCAATTTAACAAATTTAAAATATATATTTTTAAACCGTATTGGGATCTTTTGGTTTGACGGCCGCGGAAAAAACGAGTCATGGCTACGGGACCGTCAAATTCTAGATTCTACCAACTGGTTAGGTTAACTGAATGCCCAATTAGGCTAACAGAATGCCCGGTTAGGTTAACAGAATGCCCGGTTAGGTCAACTGTACGCCCTTGGCGATTGGTTATGTTAAGTCATGATATTTTCGTTAGTTTACTGTCAAAACAAATGAAAATAGCATGACTTAACCTAACCAATCGTCATGAGCGTACAGTTGACCTAAAACTTTCAGGGATTTTGGAATCTTAAAGCGTATATGATATTCTCTAAACTAAAATGTATAACTGCCTTACTATTTGTTTCTCTTAAAATAGTGAATGTTATTTTTGAAATCCTCGATTAAAACTAGACAATAAAAAACAAGTAATGTTAAAAAATATTACAGGCCGTCAAACCAAAAAGATCCGAAAACTTAAACTCCACAAAGTTGAAAAAGCTAAAATACAGGGTGGTCCAAAAATCCCTATCTATTTTTCTGAAATAATTATATTTCTATTTTATTTTCTACAGGCCATAGATGATGATCACAGATCTACAGAAGCTAAGGCTAACAAAGACCCTAAGATCCACTCTAAGGTTAGCCCGAGAGAAAGGAAAGAGTAGGGGATTAAGAGAAGAGAAGAGAATAAGGGGTTAAGTAAGGAGGAACACCTATCACTCGTGGGTTAACATTCATTCAGAAAAAGAGAAAAAAGACTCACCATCATCATCCGCCGGCCACTGCCGACAAGTCAGAAAAATAGTCGGAGAGAATAGGAGAGGGGTGAAAGATGAAAAGAAGTAAAATAAGAACGCTTACAAACCATGCAAACACAGTCTTAACTCACTGTCATACCATGCAAACTACAAACATGCAAGAAAAGAGAGTTACAGACATGCAAAGTAAGGAGAGGATAAGAAAAAAAAAGTAGGTAAAGTTAAACAAAAAGTGGGTTAGTTTATGCTACGAGCTACATCTACGTTCGTGTTAGTCTAATTTTTTTTTTAATAATTTTATTGCTGGCATGCCACAAGCTGGCATTAATCGTCAACAGACTCATCCTCGACCACCACCCCCAGAGCTCATGTTGCTAATTGTTTTTTTTTTATTATTTTAAACAACGTTAATATTTTTAAAATGTCTGTCAAGACGGTTCTTAAACACATTAACGCTGGTAGAGTTCACGACGGGCGCGGGAAGATTATTCCATTTATCAATTACTTTAAACGTAAAGAAGTTTTTAGCGATATTAGTAATGAAACGTCTGCCACGCAACTTAAATCCGTTATTACGAGTATTACTATTATCGAAAGTGAACAATTTGTCAAAATTTACGTTATCGATGTTATTAACGATTTTGAAAACTTCAATAAGCTCCCCGCTTAATCTCCTAGGTTCGAGTGAATACAGGTCAAACTCTTTAATCCTCTCTTCATAAGGCTTGTTGCGCAATGACGGAATTAGTTTCGTGGCACGACGCTGAATCCTTTCTAACCTATCAATATCCTCACGCAAGTATGGGCACCAAAACTGAACGGCATATTCTAAATGAGGCCTGACTAGGGACTTGTAAAGGGGCAATATAATATCCCTCGATTTAAATTCGAAATTACGCGCTATGAAGCCTAACATCCTATTAGCTTTTGCGCAAGACTCCAGGCACTGGTTCCTAACTTTTAAATCCTTAGATACGCGTACGCCTAAATCTACTTCCTCGTCAATGCTCGCCAACTCCCTATCATCCATCGTGTACGTATAATTATTGTTACGAGAACCTATATGCAAAACTTTACATTTGTCTACGTTAAATTGCATCTGCCACTTATCCGTCCACTCCATAATCCTATTTACATCGTCTTGGAGCCTATTTCTATCGTCCTCGTTAACAACCTTACCGCCTTACAAGAACGTGTGATGGTAGTAACATTACATATCCAAGGAAAAAGTGCAAAGAAATTCAAGAAAAATTGGGAAGAAGATTTCACAAACCAGGACCTACAGACAAACCAATAGGATCTGTTCATGATGAGGCAAGATCTGGACGTCCAGGTACCTCTCAAGAAAATTTTGAATTGGTAAGAGATGTTTTTGAAACAAATTCTAGAATGTCAACTCGCACAGCATCAAGTAGACTGAGCATACCAAAAATGACTGTTCTGAGGATTTTAAAATCAACATTAAAAAAGAAAAGTTACCATACTCAGGTGCTACATGAGATACACGAAGAGGATTATCGAAGACGAGCCGCCATGTGCACAGAATTGATTGAAAAAATTCATACTGAAAACTTAATAAACCACATTCTCTTCAGCGATGAGGCGACATTCCACGCATGCGGAAAGGTTAATCGACGTACTTGCCGTATCTGGGCTAATTATAAAGCAACTGAGTTCTACGAATGGGAGAGAGATTCTTCCAAAGTTAATGTCTCGTTGGGTATGACAAGATCGGAGATTTACGGACCTTTTTTCTTTTCAGAAGCAATGGTAACAGGACCAATTTATCTTCACATATTTCGGCAGTTTCTTGAATCCTAGCTTCGCTCAGACGGTATTCTCAACACTGTTGTCTTTCAACAAGATGGAGTTTCATGTCACTATGCAAACATCGTTCGGGCGTACCTTGGTGAGCTCTTACCAAATCGTTGGATTGGACTTGGTGGAAACAGGCCCTGGGCAGCGCGATCTCCCGATTTAACACCATTAGACTTGTTTGCGTGGGGCTTTATTAAGTCTGAAGTTTACAAAGCAAGAGTTGCAAACCTGCAGGATCTGCCAACCCGCATTGTCGCGACAGTCGCTAAAATAACCCCAGAGATGCTTGAGAATGTGTTTTGCAGTGAAGTGGACAGATTTAAGACTTGAGAGACACTGATGGTGCTCACGTGGAATCTTAACTCTAAGCTTGATAAATAAATATACATCCAATTATGTTACTATATTTTTATCCTAAAATGCTATTATTTCAGCAAAATAGATCGGAACTTTTAGACCACCCTGTAAAACACTAAAAACCGCAAAGCTTTTCAAACGATACTATCTTCTTCGTTCCGGCTTTAAGAGAAACTAAAAGTAGAAGATAAAAGATTTATTTTTAAAAAATCTTTATGCCCCAGGCCATTCAAACCAGCGTCGTAGAATATTCTGTAAAACGGTCAGTTTTGATAAATAGAAGTTGGTCATTATTTCATATAATGAACGATTCGGTAAGTTTTCTTTTATCTTTATTACTAACAGTTAAAAGTAGATGAGCATTGTTAATGTCTATGTTATAGTCTTTGTCCAGGCGATGTTTATATGTGGTCGAGTTATCATCGGCTGTGTCGATAGAGATGTCTTTTGAAGTCATTGGTTTCAGCACTGTAGCTCTAAAAGCAGTCCCCTCATTGGATTCGATAAACTCCAGAGTTGGAGGAACAATTCGTAATTTTGAAGGGTTTACATAAAGTTTATCACAGACAAAGCGCAAACAGTACCAAGGTAGTGTGTTTGCTCAAGGTTCAACTGCTGGCACAGTGTCACGACACATATTTGCCACAAAAATATGTTTCACTTAAATACGCCACAATTGCCTGACGATTTATATTCATTGTCACGAGACGCGGGTTTGAGACCCTTGCTTTAAACTCGATTGAACGTTTGGTTATATGGAAATTTGCACCAACCTTTTAGCATTTTCAATCTCTTCTCTTCAATGTCATTATCATTTTCGTCTTGGTCTGAGAATGAGAAATCCGTGAGTGATAATCTCTTCAAAAGGGGCAATTCTCAAATTGATCCAATTTCCCCCTTAGGTTAGGCTTTTCATAGAAAATACTCCTCCGGCAGCAACTGCGTCACGGTCATTTTTAGTCTTTCCAACTCAGGAAACTATTTTTCAAATTTGGAATTCTCACTTCAAGCATTCTCATTTGCGGATCTCGGATGAGAATAGGAGTTCCAGTGATGGAGAGTAATCATTTCAAATGTTTAATATTTCAACATTTCGTTAAATATTTTGTTACATAAGTCCATGGGTTATTTCAAATGTATATTTTGTCCCAGTTTGCTTTACAAAAGGGTTACTTCCTATTCAGTGTCATCCCCATTCCCATTTATGGTCCGCAAATGAAAATGAACAAAGTGAAAAATCCACATTTGAGAAAAGTGTTTCTTAATTTGATAAACAACGTCACTGGTAAAGGCGCTAAATGGAAGTGGCTAATATTTCCTAACCTAACTTAATTTAGCCTAGTCTAACCTAACCTAACATTAGTCTAACCTAACCTAACATTAGTCTAACGTAACCTAACCTATCGTAACCTAATCTAAATTAACCTAACCTGGACGAAAGTGGAACTGCCGTGGATGAGAATGGCATGAATTGGGAATAGATCGATTTGAAAATGGCTCCTTTGAAATTATCACTCTCTGTTTCCCCATTCTTGGGCGCGGAATAAAGTGGGAATAACATTGAGTGGGTTGTCACTTCACAAAAATGGTTTACTGCCAATAAAATATTGGAACAAATTATACAAATTATAAAGAGTATTTAATTTAAAGAGATATTTATGCAAATGTTCATTATTAGGCCAGAAATACATAATATGGCGTCCATATAACTGTACTAAATAAAATTCCATCCAAAGAATTTCCTATGTAAAGGTTGATTTAATACAAAGGAAAGAGGATTCCCCATAGGGAATCCATAATACATATTACAGTAGGAAACTGCTCATTAAATTAAAGCTGAGACTTCTCTTTTTCCCCAGCGCTTAACTAATTCCGTCAATATATATATATATATATATATATATATATATATATATTATATTATATTATATTATATTATATATCTCCCTCCATTTCCAGTTCACAAGGAATGCTTTATTTCATTTAAACCAGACAACGCCCTGAGGCTGTAAAATTCAAAGTCAATTCATAGCCACAACCCATGCAAACAAAGGGTTTATTTAATTTTATATAATTGATGTATGATACTTTGTGCACCTAGATACAGTCCTAAAACCGAACTGCGAACAAAGGGTTTAGATTAATTTAATAATTATATTACTCATTTAGTATTTCCTTTCAAACGGAAGTCACACGCTAAGTAGGCTGACCATACGTACCGTTTTGAACGGGACAGTACCGTTTGTTTTATATTTCCTGGCCGTCCCGTCGTTTTAATAAAAATGTCAATTTTGTCCCGTTTTAAATAAAAACTATAAATATACTTTAATATTGGTCAATCATAAATTATTATTCATAACCATCCCAATGTCCCGTTTTTGTCTCAAGGAAATATGGTCAGCCTAACGCTAAGTGACCTAAGCACCTCGCGTTCGTGAATCCCTTCTACCAAACGAAAGTCACGCGGTAATGACGTCACCACCTCATGTGAATGACGTAAAGGAATTCCTTTTTTTTTAATATAAAAGAAGGGGCTGAGCCTGAAATTCAGATTCCGAAAAGACAGATTTCTGCACGCGGTGGTTAGACGTCGATCTCCCGATAAGGGGCAGCGAAGGCCCAATCCGTATAGAGAGAGAGTAATTCAGATTTCGACACCGCGCGATTAATTTCGGAACTCCGTAGAGGAGAAGCGAACAGACAACATTAGATTAAGCAACGTTAGACTAGCCCCGAGTTGAGAGAGGGCTCGAGTCGCACTAATAAGTCTTGGGACAAATTATAACTGAGTAGTAAAGTAACTTTGAGTTAAAGTCGAACCAATAACGACTTGACAATAGATTAAATCTAATCTCAACTATTAAAGCACTCCGATTCAAGCAAATTAAAAGAAAAACTTTGTCAAACGTTTTCTTGTCCCCGCGATCCCATAAACCGAACCCTCGTAAAAGTGCCTGAAGAAGTAAGAGCTGATACGACGTCTTCAGGTCTTCATCATCATCGAGAGTACTTTCTGTTATACGGAAACAAACCCAGAAGAAATATATATATATATATATATATATATATATATATATATATATATATATATGTGTGTGTGTGTGTGTGTGTTACGGTTAAGATTGTGAAACAAGTGATTTCTCGTAATTACTGTTTCACTCAGGGACATCAGGCTGTTACGTTAAGTTAGGTTAAGTTGGGTGAGGGTAGGTAAAATTCTTAAGTATTTCAGTAACTTCCTGAAGTCCCTGAGTGAAACAGTAATTAGGTGAAATGATTGACAATTTCATATATTTCATAAAATCACTCGTTTCACAATCTTACTATGAATTTCATGAACTCACTAGTTTCACAATCTTACTGTAACATATATAACTTAACCTTAGTTAGGTGAGATTGTGTGTATATATATATATATATATGTCCCATAGTCATAAATTCTACGGTCCAAATGAGTTCGTCCATGACTGACGAATTACTTCTTTATGTTAAATCATATTTCCTTTGTTATATCATCGCAGAGTGGTGCAATTTTCTTTTTACATGCATTGCATTTCAATCAAGTATTCTCGTGTAATCCCATGAAATCTCATGTAATCACATCATCTCATGTAATCTCGTAATCTCATGTAATCAATATATGCGATACATATGTGAATATATGAGTATATATTAGTGATGTATGTGACATGCGCATCCGTATCTGCACTTTGTAATGCAGATGTTTTACCACTATAACGTTTCTATATATGCAGTATGCAAGTGATTAAATAGACTTATTGAGAAATAGGCTAAAAGGTGACAAAGCAGAAAAGCTGTTTTTTCTCAAGTACAATCTTCCAATTCTCGAATTCAAATATAGAGATTAACAAACTGGAAAGTGTATGACAACAAACGTGAACGATTTTAAACTTATATGTGAAAAAGGGTAAATTACAAACTTTTAACAACTTCATTAAAGGGCGGAGGTTGGGGGAGTGGATTTTTTATGCAGGAAGAAGGGGCCAAGGGCAAATGCCAGCAAAAGCGTCCCCCCCCCTCCCCATAGAAGAAGAAGAGAGCCAAAATCAAGGAGGAAAGATGGATTAAGGAAGATTGCTCCAAAGTTGACTGGTTGAGTAGATGAAAGATTGAAAATACCGATTAACTATTGCGTTAGATAGACCGAAAAGGAATGAGAAAGTGTAGAAAGTCTGGTGCTGCGTGCTCTCCTTAAAGGAGGAGGCATGCAGTTAGATAGTTCAGAAGAGCAATGTCCGTTATAATAGCGGTAGTAAAGAGAGAGTGAGACAACATTGCGGCGAAGAGAGCGAGATTGAAGACAATCAGTAAGAGGTGGAGAGTTGATGAGACGAAAAGCCTTTGATTCCACCCGGTCAAGTACGGCTGTGTGGGTTGAGCCACCCCACACATGAAAAGCATACTCCATACAGGGGCGAACAAGACCCCTGTACAGAGACAGCAACTGAGTGGGGGTGAAGAAAAAGCGGAGGCGGTAGAGCACACCTACCCTCTTTGAAACTGTTACAGAAAGAGAGTAGATGTGATGTTTCCAGAAAAGATCACGAGAAAAGGAAACACCGAGAATGTTAAGAGAAGAGGAAGGATTGAGCTGTGTGTTGTTGAAGGTGAGGGATAGTTGTGTAAAAGATTGTGACGAGTAGACAGATGGAGGAACTGGGTTTTTGAGGTAGTGAAAGCAACAAGGTTTTCTCTGTCCCAATCAGAGATGACAGAAAGATCAGAGGTCAGGTGTACCATAGTTGTCCTACGCAAATCATGGACAGACTGCTGAGAGAAACGCTTTGTGAAGCGGGTGAGCAGGGCCGTTTCCTGGCATAAGCAGACTAAGCGGCCGCTTAGGGCCCCGCTGCTACTAGGGGGCCCTAGACAGCAGGCTCCTGGATCATAGCTCAGTGGGCAAGAATAGGAATATAGCCGAAGTTATTATTAATATTATTGTTATTATTATTATTATTATCATCCTTATTATTATTATTATATTATTATTATTATTATTATTATTGTCGTATTAATTAAAGTTTTTTATGAGACAAATGTGATAAAACGGAGACAAACGAAACGTTTTGGTCGTTATGTGTAAATAACTATTGGGAGATCTTATTTCTATATTATTTAACTTTATTCTTACTATATGCTTATACTTTCCTAAATGCTTACAGTAATTTTTCTAGTATTGTAAAACATTATTTCACTAATTTACTAATTACACTGGGGAACAAATTTTAACTTTGTTTTTGTTTCTTGGACGTGAACAGGTTGGTCTTATAGGATTTTTTCCGCTGATTCCGAATATAGCCGTAGAATTTCTCTATCACCCAAGGTTACTGAAAAATTTGTATTTTAATATTTATTCAAAAAGTGTATAGAAGTTAGTAAAAATACTTCATAAAAATTATATTAGTGGCAGATTGGCATTTAAAATATTCTTCTTAAAACTTCTTTGTCACTGATTTTCTCTTGTAGTTTTCATTAGGAGCTTCTCGCATCAATGTCCAGCAGTAATCAGCTAACATTGCCGGATCCCACCTCCCTTGGTAGCGTTTCTCCATAGTAGCTATATCTTGGTGGAACCTTTCTTCATGCTCATCGCTTACGTCGCCAATGTTTTCAGGGAAGAAATCTAAATGGGAGTGCAAGAAATGGATTTTTAGTGACATATTACATCCCAATAACCTATATGCTTCAATCATGTCCTGCACTATTTTTTCATAGTTAGAGGCTTTGATGTTCCCTAGAAAATTTGTGGCAACATTCTTCATGGCCTCCCATGCCATTTTTTCTTTTCCTCTCAAGGCATCATCAAACTTTTGATCTTTCATGAGCTCTCTGATTTGGGGACCATCAAAGATCCCTTCTTTTATCCTTGCATCGCTAAGTCGTGAAAACTTTTTCTTCAAATATTTGAATGCCTCATCTTCCTTGTTCATTGCTTTGACAAAATTTTTCATGATGCCAAGTTTGATGTGAAGTGGCGGTAAGTATATTTTCTTGGGGTCAACTAAGGGTTCATGAGACCCATTCTTCAGTCCTGGGATACATTTTTGACGAAGTGGCCAATCCTTTACAAAATAATGCGAATCTCTGGCTCTGCTGTCCCATTCACAAAGGAAGCAGCAGAACTTCGTATAACCGAGCTGCATTCCCAGAAGAAGCGCGACGACTTTTAAATCCCCACATATATACCAACGAAAACTGGTCATAATTAATCTGCTGAAGGATGAGTTTCATATTTTCGTAAGATTCCTTCATGTGGACAGCGTGCCCTACAGGAATGGAAGGGTATTTATTTCCATTGTGACGTAGTACAACCTTGAGGCTTAGCTTCGAAGAGTCAATAAATAAACGCCAATCTTCAGATTTGTGCTCATGACCGAGAGCTAACAGCAGTCCATTTACATTATTACAGTAGCATAAACCACCTGACGAGGAGAAATACTGCATCAGATCTTTTTGGCGAGTGCGGAACGCCGATATGCTTGTATCTTTTGCCAGCAAATTCCATTCACGTAACCTGGAGCCCAATAATTCCGCTTTCTTTTTCGGAAGGTCCAAATCTCTCACGAGATCATTCAGCATAACCTGCGTTATCATACGTGATTTATTTGATTCAGGTTGCTGAAAGTCTGTATCTTTAGTGTCATCAATTCCATTGGTTCAACTTCAGACTCTTCATCCAGTGTCCATGACTTTGGGGAGTTGGAATTGGGTTATCATCGTCATGTAGTACTGGTCTCATGGCAGATGCAAGATTTGGGTATTGAATTTTATGTTTATTTTTGGCAGAGAATCCTGAAACGTTAGTCATACAAAAATAGCAATCCGTTAGGTGATCCTTGGGCTCTCTCCAAATCATTGGTATGGCAAATGGCATAGATTTGCGGGTACCTTTAATCCAACCCCTAAGAGTGACGGCACAGGAAATGCATGAGATATGAGGTGCCCAGGATTTGTCTTGGTCGCCTACCTTACATCCAAAATAAAGTTCGTAAGCCTTCTTCACGAGTGGGGTCATTGTCTTCCTCTGTGCCATTATGGTCAGTTCTCCACATACGTAGCAAATGTATCTCTGGGATTAATACAGTTTCGATTCATGCTGGCGGAAAATTATTGAAATCACGGAAAACTTTTTGGAATGAAAAACCAATTTTTCTACTATGAAAAATTTTAAAATTTGAGCAAAACTTGAAAAAAATTTCTTTCTTTTTATTAAAAATCTGTTTGTTTAAATAGCTATATTTTTTAATGCAAAAAATACTATTAAATATAGTTAACCTGGAAAAAAAAAAAGTAAAATTAAATTAGTACACTTAATTTTAACTAATATTTTGGGAAAACTCTGAGTAAATGGAAATATTATTTTCTCGAAAACTATGGGTTATAGAAATATTCTGAAACCATATTTGGAATCAGCATCAAAAGTTCTATAAGAGACACCAAATAGTTTTCAAGAAACAAAAATGTTGTTCCCTAGTGTTATTAAGAGATTTTGTAACACTTTAAAACCTCGGATTATTTTCGTTATGTTTTCAAGTTTATTAATTCTTTTATCATCTTTTTCAGATAATGTGAATTTTGTTGGTTAAAACCTAAATGGTCTGATTATTTGAATGTATTTGATTACCGTTACAATTATAACATTATTATTATTATTATTATCATTATTATTATTATTATTATTATTATTATTATCATCATCATTATTAACATGATTATTATTATTATTTTGCAGATTAGTTGTGGTTAACTAGATGTGACTTCGTGCATCTTGGAAAATGAAACGACATTATCCATCAGGAGCTGAAAAACGGAAAAAGAAGAAAATAGAGGAGGAGAAGCTTTCCAGTAGCACAGGTGAGATGTGCCACTTGTATATTCTTATGATTACAGTTCAGGCAACTAGGTTAGGTAGACTCATGAACCAACAAGTGGCCCATCTTCTGTTCAGCTTCAAACACCACACACAGGCATTTCTACTGAGCAACAAGAACCAAGATCTGCTCCACTGCTTGATCCGTATGACTGGCCAAGTCGTACAAACTAATTACGGATAGACTTTCAGACTGGATAAACGCTAGTTCGCTTCTGAAAGGCTATGAAAATAGTTCAGAACATGCAGATAACATGGCAACATGGAAGGATCTGGAACTGCGGCTAAAAACTGGGAGGACCATTGACCAAACTGAAATGTCATTAATGGAGGTAGAGCGAAGACGCTGGCGAGATGTTTTCACACGTCTTGTAAGTATAATCGAAACACTGACATAGAGAAACTTTGCTTTCAGGGGGTCTTCCTCTACATTGTACAATCGAGACAATGGCAACTTCTTGAAGGAGGTTGAGCTGCTTTCCAAATTTGATCCAGTGATGAAACAACACATCAGCAGAGTCGAAAGTGGCCAATATAGTCATTCAAGTTACCTAGGAAACATCATTCAAAATGAGCTCATTGGGTCCATTAGTGGGAAGATCTTGGATGTCATTGTTGCAGAAATAAAACAAGCTAAATATTACTCGCTCATTTTAGACTGCACTCCAGACATAAGCCACCAAGAACAGATGTCGATTATTATCAGAACTGTTAAAATGGGTGAAGTACCAGAAATAAAAGAATACTTCTTGGGCTTTCTTGAGGGTTCAGAAAGTACAGGCCTGGGTTTATCAGTTCTGATTCTGAAGAGACTAGATGAACTGAATATTCACTTTGATGACTGCAGGGGACAGTCATATGACAACGGAGCGAACATGAAGGGCAAGAACAAAGGTGTTCAGGCAAGGTTATTAGAGAATAACTGTCATGCACTCTATGTTCCATGTGGGGCTCACACTCTGAATCTTGTAGTGGCTGATGCAGCTAAAGCTTCCACAGATGCCATCAGCTTCTTTGGCAACGTACAAAAATTGTGCAACCTTTTTGCAGCAGCTACACAGAGATGGACAATCCTAAAGAAGCACGTGAACATAACACTCAAATCTTGGAGTGAAACCAGGTGGGAGAGCCGGCTTAAGAGCATTGAGGCTGTGCGATACCAGAGCCACAACATCATAGAGGCCCTGTTGGAAGTCAGAAACAACGTCACAGATGCCATAGCCAGGACTGAAGCACAAGCACTTGCAGAGGAGGTAGGGTTTTATCGCTTTCAGATTTGCACAGTAGTATGGTATGACATTCTTCATGCAGTTAACCATGTGAGCAAACTTCTGCAGTCTCCTACAATGCAGTTTGATGTGGCAGTCAACCTCCTCACAAAAACAAAAGGCTCACTCACCAGCTACAGAAACACAGGATTTGTTGCAGCACAAGTCGTAGCTAGGGACATATGTGAGGAAATGAATGTGGAGGCTGTGCTGAAGGAGAAGAGGCTCAGATCCACAAAAAAGCACTTTGCTTACGAAGCTCCTGACGAACCATTTACAGAAGCCTTAAAGAGGCTGGAAGTCAAATTTTTCAATGTGGTGGTGGATTGTACCATCGGGTCAATAAATGAGAGATTCAAAATATTAGATGATGTGAGGGACATATTTTGGGTTCTCCTAAACTTCACCACAATGAACAAGGAAGACTTGTCCTGCAAGTGTGAAAAGCTCTCTAAGATACTGAGCTCTGGAGCTGACTCTGACATTGATGGAAGAGAACTGGCCCTCGAAATTAAGAACTTGCCGACTTTACCTTCACACAACATGACTGCATTGGAGCTTCTCTCCTTCATAAGAATTGCCTGCACTCTACCTGTGACAGTAGCGTCAGCCGAGAGGAGCTTCTCTAAGATGAAGCTAATCAAGAAGTACCTCAGATCATCAATGGGGCAGGATCGCCTCAGTGGCCTTGGCATCATAAGCATCAACCAGGACGTTGGCAGGGAGATTTCATATGATGATGTTATTGATGATTTCGCCCAGAAAAAATCTAGGAGGCAAAAAGTTTGAAGATACAAACTGTTCTGTACAACTGTTAGCTATTACACGATTGTATCGTAGAATTAGTAATTGTTTGGTAGTTGATAATTGCATTATTTTTTTATACATAGTTCTGTATCATTTATTCTAAATAATGTATAAGCTAATTTTCAGGAATTTCATGAAGAGTATTTTTTCTGTTTGTCTTCTGAAAGTACATATTTGTTGTTTTGGACATAAATGTTTCATTAAAATTGTTTCATAATTATTTTTATTAACACAGCCATTTTTTGTATGTGTGTGCTGAGCTGATGTAGTAAGGCGTGAGTTGGTGGATGGAGGGGTGGGGCCTCAAATGGGTATACTGCTTAGGGCCCCCTAATGGCTAGAAACGGCCCTGCGGGTGGGGAAGTGAAGAGTAGAATCATCGGCAGAGGAGAGGATAGAACAGGAAGTGCGACTTAATAGACTAAATAGAGCATTGATAAGTAAAAGGAAAAGGGTGGGTGACAGGACAGACCCCTGAGGAACACCACTGTTAATAGCTTTAGGAAAAGAACAGTGGCCATCTACAACCATAGCTATAGATGGTCCAGAAATGAAATTAGAGATGAAGGCACAGAAAGAAGGATAGAAACCAAGGAGAGCAGTTTGGCAATAAAAGATTTGTGACACACTCTATCAAAAGCTATTGATATGTCTATCGCAATAGCATAAGTTTCACCGAAATCCCGAAAGGAGGATGACCAAGAGTCAGAGATATATGAAAGAAGATCGCCAGTAGAGCGTCCCTTGCTGAAACCATACTGACGATCTACAAAAAGATTGTGAGAAGAGAGGTTTTAAAGAATCTTCCTATTAAGGATAGATTCAAAAACTTTAGAGAACATCTCTGGGGAAATCGCTACGAGTCCGACGAAGAAGTTAAAGCCGCTGTAAAATTTTGATTTCCGAGTTTTACCGGGATGGATTTCAAAAACTCATTTATCAGTAGCGTAAATGTATCGAGGTAGGGGCGGTTTTATAGGAAAGTAAATGTATCGTTTCGAAGAATAAACTCTAAGGTACATATCTGCTTTTGTTTCGATAAAATCCTTCAACCCGTTTAAAATTTATTTGAGTGGAGGCATTACTTTTCAGCCCACCCTCGTATAAACTACCTCTACAATTACTCTATGTATACACAGAAATTGTACAAAAGATAACACCGTTGTATAAACTAACATAATAATATGTATATTTGTACTGATCGTATAACAACTACTTGGTATCGTCACAGAAACCTTGAACATACGGTATTGATTTTATACAAAATACTTACAGCTCTATTTACTGAGGTATCGGGTCAACAAAGTCCCTATGGGCCATTCCAGGTTAGTCCCAAAAGGATTAAGAGAAAAGTAAAGGTCAGACTCTCCATGTCTAAACTCACGTACGTGCAAAGATATCACGCCGGCAAAATGATGAAATGCTTCGACAGGAAAGGGGTTGAAACAGGAACTGAGAACGGAAATCAGATTTTCCACACCATGCCCTCACTTGTCACATGCACCCAGCCACCCAAGAGAGAGAGAGAGAGAGAGAGAGAGAGAGAGAGAGAGAGAGAGAGAGAGAGAGAGAGAGAGAGTTACAAGGAGTTACAAGGAGTTACAAGGACAAGAGGAAGCCTCAAAGACCTTTCGGTCCACTCTGGGAGGTTCCTGTTATTAAAAGTTTATTTTTCTTTCAACTATCCTAGCAGTAGTAGAAAACTAGATAGAAAAGTAGAAGGCTCTCTCCCAACCCTCCGCTCCCTCCCTGCCAGAGTCAGGTATGGAAAAAGGTTGAAGAAAATACCTTGACCCTGGAAAAGTAGCCAAGGAAATTTTACAGGAAAGTGGAGAATATATAAATAGCTCTATATTTAGCTTGCTCACAGAGACACCGTGCAAGCGAACTCCTGCAGAGTTTTCTTATGTTTTAATCTTAAACTATGAGAGTATTCAGTACTTTGTCTAGCCTATTTTTAAACAGATTTACACTTTGACTGGAAACAACCTCTGAGGGAAGTTGGTTCCAGATATTAACTATTTTATAGGAAAAGAAATTTCCGCAGACAGAGGTCCTAAATGTCTTTAGTTCCAGTTTAAGCCCATTATTTCTTGTCGGATTGGCATTAAGTGAGAATAAGTGTCTGTAATCTACCCTGTCTATTCCTTTGAGCATCTTGAAGACTTGAATAAGCTGACCTCGCAACCTCCTCGTCTCTAAGCTAAACAGATTTAGGCGCTCCAATCTCCGTTGGTAGCTTTGCATTCTCATTGAAGGGATCAATTTTGTAGCCCTTGCTTGTACTCTTTCTAACCTTTCTATGTCCTTCCTGAGGGATGGAGACCAAAACTGCGCACAGTATTTCAGTTGAGGTCTGACTAGAGAATTATAAAGAGACATTACAGTCTCCTTGTTCCGAAACTGGAACTGTCTTTTAATATAACCTAATAATTTTAAGGCCCTCTTTTCGACTTCTGCACAGTGCTTCGACGGTTTCAGAGTATTCAGTACTTTGTCTAGCCTATTTTTAAACACATTTACACTTTGACTGGAAACAACCTCTGAGGGAAGTTGGTTCCAGGTATTAACTATTTTATAGGAAAAGAAATTTCCGCAGACAGAGGTCCTAAATGTCTTTAGTTCCAGTTTAAGCCCATTATTTCTTATCGGATTGGCATTAAGTGAGAATAAGTGTCTGTAATCTACCCTGTCTATTCCTTTGAGCATCTTGAAGACTTGAATAAGCTGACCTCGCAACCTCCTCGTCTCTAAGCTAAACAGATTTAGGCGCTCCAATCTCCGTTGGTAGCTTTGCATTCTCATTGAAGGGATCAATTTTGTAGCCCTTGCTTGTACTCTTTCTAACCTTTCTATGTCCTTCCTGAGGGATGGAGACCAAAACTGCGCACAGTATTTCAGTTGAGGTCTGACTAGAGAATTATAAAGAGACATTACAGTCTCCTTGTTCCGAAACTGGAACTGTCTTTTAATATAACCTAATAATTTTAAGGCCCTCTTTTCGACTTCTGCACAGTGCTTCGACGGTTTCAGAGTATTCAGTACTTTGTCTAGCCTATTTTTAAACACATTTACACTTTGACTGGAAACAACCTCTGAGGGAAGTTGGTTCCAGGTATTAACTTTTATAGGAAAAGAAATTTCCGCAGACAGAGGTCCTAAATGTCTTTAGTTCCAGTTTAAGCCCATTATTTCTTGTCGGATTGGCATTAAGTGAGAATAAGTGTCTGTAATCTACCCTGTCTATTCCTTTGAGCATCTTGAAGACTTGAATAAGCTGACCTCGCAACCTCCTCGTCTCTAAGCTAAACAGATTTAGGCGCTCCAATCTCCGTTGGTAGCTTTGCATTCTCATTGAAGGGATCAATTTTGTAGCCCTTGCTTGTACTCTTTCTAACCTTTCTATGTCCTTCCTGAGGGATGGAGACCAAAACTGCGCACAGTATTCCAGTTGAGGTCTGACTAGAGAATTATAAAGAGACATTACAGTCTCCTTGTTCCGAAACTGGAACTGTCTTTTAATATAACCTAATAATTTTAAGGCCCTCTTTTCGACTTCTGCACAGTGCTTCGACGGTTTCAGATCGTTGCTGATATAGACTCCTAAGTCTTTCTCTAGATCGGTCTCAGTCAAGTTCCTTCCCAAGAGAGAGTAATCGGTCTTCGGGTTTTTATAACCTATGTGCATTACCTTACATTTGTCCAAGTTGAATGGCATCTGCCAAGTAGCAGACCATTCGCCCAACCTGTCAAGATCGTTCTGAAGCGTTCTTACGCCCTCCTCAGTACCTACACTACTTCCTAATTTCGTATCGTCTGCAAATTTGGAGATTGCACTTAGAAGCCCGACGTCTATATCGTTAATATAGATGATAAAAAGTAAAGGACCCAGAGCGGAACCCTGTGGGACACCACTGGTGACCGGTGCCCACTCCGAAGAGAGAGAGAGAGAGAGAGAGAGAGAGAGAGAGAGAGAGAGAGAGAGAGAGAGAGAGAGAGAGAGAGAGATTATATAAAATAAATTATAGAATAAAAATTAGTCTTCAAAATGAGGACGAATCATAATGTAAATATCTTCATGAAAAGGGGTTTGAAAGTCTATCCTAATGAATTCTCTCAGATCGGGAAATAGTACATATAATTCTCGAATCGTCGCACTAATGGGGCGGTCGAGGTGTACGACAAAACGAAAAGTGCGATGATGGGAGGTCCATTATAGTATAGAATACTGTACAATGTACCTACCTTAAAACTTGACATTAAGGTGCACATAATTGTGGACGAGATTGTATATAATACAAGCTTAGTAAAACATGGGTTGGCTCATCTTTACGGTACTTTACGGTACTCTTCCGGCTGGATTTAATCATTGACTGCCGTGGTCAAAATCGGAGAGCATGATCAAATGCTTACCACCTAAATTTAACACTAAAACTTAACATTAAATGAATTTAATTTCTTACAAACTTTAAGACTAAACTAAACCTACTGAAATTGTACAAAGGCATGTGATGTCAAAGCTTACTCCTTCTTGAAGAAATCAGTGATATTTGGATCAGATTTTGATAGTAAGCCCTGGGATATTTTGCATGAAGCTTATGCAACGTTTGTACAGTTTCATTAGAACACTTTGTTTGGGCACTTCCACGAAAATAGGGACAAAAGCCTTCATATATTTTTTTTTTGTTATATTCATGGATTCTTTGGTTATTATGCTCAGAGATATGATATAGGTTTAGAAAAAACAGAAATTTCAGTATTTATAGACTAAATTTTGTCAAAATGCATCATGTTAATATCTTGCATTTATATAGCAAAATTTTGCTCATATAGGATATCAATAATTAGTTGCCTATAACAGCTTATTTTCTTGTGCATTCTGAGTTTACTTTGTTGATGCTACATTATGACACCTTGGTCTCATGTATTTTAATAGGTAAAATTTCCCATTTACCATAGTATAATGCTATTAAACCCAGATTGTAATTGTAGTGTAATGCGAGTCTCAAAAACCAGGTTTCATTCATTCTACACAAAAACCTCTGGTTGACTGAAACTGCCAATTGTAATTTTCCTCCTATATTTTATGCATTACTAAATAATACCATCAACATCTATGGCTAATCAATCCTATGCTATAATATAGGGCACTGAAAATTGGTAACGTGAGTCACAGGTAACGCGGGTCACGAAAAATGGGTATGGTAACGCAAGTCACAATGTTTCTATTGCAATTGTTGTTTCTTTGATAGGATTAGTAGTTACCCTTTCATTCTATTCATTCAGTGGATCAATTAATAAAGTGCTAAGACTGTGCGCAGAGGTCTAAATAAATGACTCATTGAAATTCCATTATTTTCTATAATTAAAATTTCTACCAAATCCATTACAGAAAATGTTTATTTACAATTATTTACAATTATGTAGAAATTATGTAGAATTGGCAGCTTTGACTTCTTTAGGAGAAGCATTGTGTTGAAATCAGTTGGAATTTCTTTACCACTTCACATGACAAGGGGCCAGTGGATGGCATTGGTGGTGCGGTGAAGCGCTTCGTGTGGAATGCTGTGAGAAATAGAAAGACCATTGTTAATAATGGTATGAGCTGTACATTAGTGGCAAGGTCAAGTAATGTGAGAGTGATTAAAATGAAATCATGTGAAATTGATGAAAAAAAATAAAGTACTGGCTTTAGAGCAGATATTCAAGGATGCTAGTCCAATCCAGGGAATAGCTGGGGCTTATTTTATCATGGCTGAGAAAGGGAAGATGGTCTGTTTCACTTTGACTACAAATGCCGAACTGGATGAGAAAATGTGTGATCTACAGATCTACAGAAGCTAAGGCTAACAAAGACCCTAAGATCCACTCTAAGGTTAGCCCGAGAGAAAGGAAAGAGTAGGGGGTTAAGAGAAGAGAATAAGGGGTTAAGTAAGTAGCAACACCAATCACTCGTGGGTTAACATTCATTCAGAAAAAGAGACAAAAGACACCATCATCATCCGCCAGCCACTGCCGACAAGTCAGAAAAATAGTCGGAGAGAATAGGAAAGGGGTGAAAGATGAAAAGAAGTAAAATAAGAACGCTTACAAACCATGCAAACACAGTCTTAACTCACTGTCATACCATGCAAACTACAGACATGCAAGTAAAGAGAGTTACAGACATACAAGTAAGGAGAGGATAAGAGAAAAAAAAAGTAGGTAAAGTTAAACAAAAAGTAGGTTAGTTTACACTACGAGCTACATCTACGTTCGTGTTAATCTAATTTTTTTTTTTTTTTAATAATTTCATTGCTGGCATCGAGTCTTGTTGTAGGAAACTGGTGCTGTGTTGAATACGATGGGATTCTCTATCCAGGAGAAGTCAAGGCTTTTGAGGACAATGACTATCGGGTTTCTGTCATGAAAATGGCCCACTCAGCCAGATGACATTTTTTATCCAAAGGGAAAGCTAGTTAAAAAATTGAAAGAACCTTCACTTCCAACCACCGTGGCCATTATGGATTTCTTGACTTCTAAATGATCACCTGTACACACATAAAATTTGTATTGTTTGTACTGATGCACATTTATACATGTATGTTAGTTGTCTATTACTATACGCTAAGGCAGAAGTAGTCAGTATGATCATTGAGTGAACCATTTATTTCTGTTAAGTACATATATATCACTATCATTATAAAGTGAGAATACTGATAAGAAAATAAACCAGTGTTTTTAATGTTGCAAGTTATGTGCTTGTACACAACAGATACGAGTATTTCTTGCCTTAGAAGTGATAATGTATTTAATATGAGAGGGTTAATATAGGTTTTTCCTCTGTACTTTGTCTTATTTCGTTATTACATTGATTTCACAGGTCTGTAACCCATTCCCAAGGGTGTTCAATCAATTGGTGGATAAATGGTTTTCACGTAACATAAGTCACGATGATTATGCAATATATCTACTTTCTGTTCGAAAATTTCTAATTTCATGTAATGTTTTTTAAAATGCTGTTCAGTGACAAATTCATCACTGGCTTTAAATATTCTGAGTCATTTATACTTTGAGGAGAAATTGCAGTTGTAATGAGATTGATTTTTGTGATGTCCTTTTTCTGTAACGCGAGTCACACTACAAACAAATGCAATTAAAGCCACGTTATGCAATCAAATGAGTATTTGTCTGGATCATTTTATACGTAGCTTATCCCAGTGGGCCACTACACATACAAACTGACATGTTCAAATGTATTTTTATGGAATATATATCAACATTAATTTCTGAAATGGGGAAAAATGTAACGCGAGTCGCCATGGAAATGCCCGTTTCACAATCTCATTTTTGATTATGTTGATTATTTCCATCAAGCCAATCATGATCTTTTTGGCACTATCTTTGCCAATACCAATAGGATCAATCTTGGCCATAAACTCTTCCTCAATTTCCTCTGGATGAGGATCACTTTATACGAGCATAGCGAGCTCCTAAGCAATGAGGCCCTTCCTATGCTGGCTACGAATCCACCGGCCCCGGGTTCGATTCCCGGCGAAAGCAGGCTGCGCTGCAGCTGTTCATCCTTGCAGGAAAAATAGGTTGGTAGATAAATGGGTACTCTGGGTAGCATACTATCACAGTTAAGACGCTGGGCTGCTGATCGGAAGGTCGTGAGATCGAGTCCGGACAAGGACTTCGTAATTTCTGACCACCCGTGCTGGGTCATGGTTCAGATTCCACATTAAGCTGTAGGTCCAAGGTGCAGCAACAAGCTTAACCTTCGTCAGAATGAACAATTCGGGCGGAAGAAAAACCAAGGTGTGTATGTGTGTGTGTGTGTGTGTGTGTTGTGTTTGCATATATACACTCGTGTGTATATATATATTATATATATATATATATATATATATATAAAACCCGTCAATAAATTAGCCCCGTATAAAACATTCATTTAACTTCTGTCTGTATTCAAGGAAATATCTCTCAATATCTTCACAATTAAATGATTTAATATAGGAATAAAAATTAAGAGATAATTAAAGTTTTGTGAACTCATTCGAAATAAATGCAGTTATCCAAAATTGGATTTTTCTTTATTTGACACTTCCATTCATTAAGTTTGAAGAAAATATTAGAGAAAACAAAAGAAAATAATCCCAAATGAGATTAAGGAATAAATTCCAAGAAACTTTCTTCAGTCGTATAATAAATTTTTCAAACTGTCTTTAAATCTTTCCGTTTTTTTCTATTAGTTTTTCAATTCGAATTTGTGTTTTCTTCAAATTAAATCTAAGAAAATTTTCTTTAATTCCGAATTGAAGGGAGTTTTTCCATATATTCAAGTATTTATACCCCGTTATATACCCCGTATATTCAAATATTTATACCCCCGTTATTTGGTTCACGCGATATGTTATCGACATTCTAATAACTGATTTAACTTAAACTAACCTAACTTAACTTAACCCTAGCCTAACCCCTGCTAACTTAATCCTAACTAATGCTAAGCTCAACCTAACTTAACCTAACTAAACCTAACCTATCTTAACCCTTGATAACCTAATTGACTTAAGCTAATTAAGCTTAACCTAACCTAACCTAACTTAGCCTAACATAATCTAATCTAACCCACAATAATTTGTCGATTTTATGTCACGTCGATGAAGTGTCTTTAGGACGCTCGGGACAAATTCTGAATAGTAAATCAAAAGAAATTATGTTGTCTATCGCATGCAATAAATGTCTATATTCTGAAAGGAAATTTTTGAAAGGAACAAATACAAAAAAGATTTTGAAAGGAGTCTTGTCCTTGTTAATATATATTATTAGTTGATATATAGTTGTTATATATATGTATATATATAGCTGGTGATAGCTGGGGGGGCTAGCCATCGTCATCACTTTGCATTATATCGTAGTGTGTATATATACACACTGTGTGTGTGTGTTCGTCAGAATGTTGTACAGTATGAAATTTTTAAGACTGATATCGATAGTACGTTTGCATATTGGAAGTTTTATAATATATATGAATTTCTTTTCGGGAGGGGCTAATATATATATATATACTGTACAGTATATATATATATATATATATATAATTAGGGTGTGCCAATTACATAGAAGTGAATTTTAATTTTTTTTTTTTTTAAACGACCAGGGTATATTATTGTTCAATTTAATGTAGAAATGCAACACAAAAAAATTGAAGGAGCTGCATCAATATTTAGGACTTGCTCAACAGCATTTAATGTTACAGTATTTAGCTATGTTTTTAGTAATTTGTCAAGTTCTGCACATTATGTTTCTTGGTAAAGCATTCTTTCTTATATAAGTATTTCACATAAGTGGAGTTATAGAGCTACTGAACAAGTATTAGTCACACATTCTCTACACGTCTGTACAGGTTTAAACGTAAACAAACAAGGAAAGCAGCTATGCACCAGTTGACACACATGACACGTCAGTCGTTGTTCTCAAGCACTGCTGGTGGGTTGTGTTAAACTGTGTTTTTCTGCTCAGCCACATACAGTAATTGTTCAGTTTTTTTGCTTTTAGTGTCTACCAAGAACGGCAATGAAAACAAGACGCTACAGTGATATTTGGTTAGTTGGTAAATGTGAAGAAAAATTTAGTGCCGCAAAGTTACCATCAAGGCGTGATGTACTAAAAGTGTTATTTAATTTTCATACTGATAAACAAATGAGTCTGAAGGAAAGTGTTAAGAAAACTGTTCGTTTAATTTTGCCGATTTGGGAAAGAGCACGTATACCTACAACAACTGAATTACATGTGCGTGAGAGAGTTGTATGTCTTCATAAAGAATGGCAGTCACTCAAAAAAAACATAAATAGATCAACATCTACTGAAAGCAAGAAACGTGATATTTTTGGTGAGTCACTGGATGATTTATTTGATATTGCACACCAGGATGCCATGAGTTTGATTAAGATTGAGGAAGATCGCTTATTCTTACAAGGTCAAAGAGAAAAAGGCCATCGTGGATCAATGATAGGAGTAGACATGAAACTTTCAAAGAAAGAAGCTAGCAGAATTGAGCGATCACTAGCATATGAAAGGCAAAAAGAGAAACAGAAATATTTGCAGGAAGCATATACATCATCAGCAGCAACAATTAATGAATCGATATAATTAGAATCATCAGGAGAATCATCTGATAAAAGTGATCATGCTGATTTTGATCAAGAGATTGCTCATAAGGCTGTTTTGTCTAGGTGTTCTAACAGAGGTCGTGTTCAAGTTGTTACGCAAGAAGTTGCTGCAGCACTAGATCGAACAAAAATAAGTAGCAGAAATGCTGTTCACGTTTTCTCAGCAATGGCTTCATCTAATTTGCTCAGAGCTCCCAGAAGTGAGTTACAGATTAGCCACAGAACAATTCATCGAGCCAGAAACAAACATCGTGAATCTCTAGCAGCAGAAATTCGAGCATCTTTTGATCCAAAAGTACCCCTTACTCTCCAATGGGATGGAAAAATTATGGATGATTATACTGGAGCTGTTCAGAAGACTGTAGAGCGTTTACCAATTTTAGTGTCTGGTAAAGATATTACAAAATTACTTGCTGTTCCAAAGTTCAATACTGGGAATGCTTCTGGTATTGCTGATGCTTGTCTGACAGAAATAAGAAAATGGGGACTAGAAAATAGAATAGTTGCATTGTGTTTTGACACTGCACCAACTAATACTGGATTGAAAGGTCGGGTTTGCCTTAAAATTGAAACAGAATTAGAGAAAGATCTGCTGAGTCTTGCATGCCGCCATCACATACTTGAAATTATGTTAGAGAAAGTATTTTCTCTGCATGATTCTGGTAGGTCACCTAATATTGAAGTTTTTTCTCATTTCCGTGAATCTTGGCCTCATATTGATAAAACGCAGTATAAAACTCTACTTAATATAAATACTGGTAACATGGTAGAAGAAGAAAGGAGAAAAGGTCTAATTGCATTTGCTCTTCAGCAGTTGCAGTCAAAACAGCTTCGGGGAGACTATCAAGAGCTCCTAGAACTCTCCATTATATTCCTTGGAGGTACTCCCTCCCAAAGCATCACTTTTCGTAAACCTGGAGCAGTACACCGAGCTCGATGGATGGCACGAGCAATTTATGCCATAAAAATGTGCCTTTTCCAAGAATAATATTTTGTTCAGCACCGTCAAACTGCAATTAGGGGATCCCGCCTCTCCTATGTCAGAATGTTAGCAGATCACTTGTTACGAGTGTCACTGTTCGTCACAACTGTGTACATTAAATATTGGTTTACATGTACGTCATCTTGTGATGCTCCAAGAAACGATCTCATGCTTCTAAAAACACTTGAAGACTACGCTGACAAAGAAGTTTCAACTGTTGCTTTGACTGCATTCTCACGACATTTGTGGTACTATTTATCTGAGATATCAGTAGGTCTAAGTTTTTTTGACAATAAAGTATTCCATGAAGAGAAGAGAAACATGATTTATAACATGAGAGTGCAACAAGGTTCCGAAGAGCCTCCAAAGAGGATTCCCCCTATAAAAAAATTTTCTTCATGTTCATTGGCTGACTTTGTGACAAAATCAACTAAAAACTTCTTTAGTATTTTGGGAATTGATGAAACCTTTCTCGGTAAAGACCCCGCAGACTGGTCCAGTGATGCAACCTACAATGAAGCTCAAGCAATTGTGTCATCTCTTAGAGTAACAAATGATTTGGCAGAACGAGGAGTTGCTCTCATGCAATCCTTCAATGAAAGCCTTACTCGTGACGAGGAACAGAAACAGTTCCTTCTTCAAGTGGTTGAGTATCATCGAAAGAAGTTTGATGAGGCTGTCAAAAATGTTGATTAAAGCTAAGTGTTAATGTTATTGAAAGTAAATGTTTGTTAATTAAAGGTAAATAAAATTAAAGGTAAATTTTTATGTTAATTGAAAGTAAATGTTTATGTTAATTAAAGGTAAATTTTTATGTAATTGAAAGTAAATGTTTATGTTAATTAAAGGTAAATTTTTATGTTAATTGAAAGTAAATGTTTATGTTAATTAAAGGTAAATAAAATTAAAGGTAAATTTTTATGTAATTGAAAGTAAATGTTTATGTTAATTAAAGGTAAATTTTTATGTTAATTGAAAGTAAATGTTTATGTTAATTAAAGGTAAATAAAATTAAAGGTAAATTTTTATGTAATTGAAAGTAAATGTTTATGTTAATTAAAGGTAAATTTTTATGTTAATTGAAAGTAAATGTTTATGTTAATTAAAGGTAAATAAAATTAAAGGTAAATTTTTATGTAATTGAAAGTAAATGTTTATGTTAATTAAAGGTAAATAAAATTAAAGGTAAATTTTTATGTAATTGAAAGTAAATGTTCATGTTAATTAAAGGTAAATAAAATTAAAGGTAAATGTTTATGTTAATTGAAAGTAAATGTTTGTTAATTGAAAGTAAATATTTATGCTAATTGAAAGTAAATGTTTATGTTAATTAAAAGTAAATGTTTATGTTAATTAAAAGTAAATGTTTATGTTAATTAAAAGTAAATGTTTATGTTAATTAAAAGTAAATGTTTATGTTAATTAAAGGTAAATAAAATTAAAGGTAAATTTTTATGTAATTGAAAGTAAATGTTTATGTTAATTAAAGGTAAATTTTTATGTTAATTGGAAGTAAATGTTTATGTTAATTAAAGGTAAATATATTTAAAGTTCAACATCTTTGAGCAAGTCCTAAATACTGTTCAATTTTGATAAGATTTTGTACATTATGTTTTTGCACCGAATACAAAAAAATTACATCCTGGTCGTTACAAAATTTTGAAGTTGCAATTTTAGGCACACCCTAAATTATATATATATATATATATATATATATATATATATATATATATGATACAAACCCACAAGGAAAAAGAAAAATTATTTTAAGGCCTTTCGTGTGTTCAGAAGTACACCTCGTCAGGGAATGTACTTCTGAATACACGAAAGGCCTTGGAATCATTTTCTTTCCTTGTGGGTTTGTATCATTTATTCATTTTACGTGTTTAATTGTGAAATTCGTCCATATATATATATATATATATATATATATATATATATATATATATAATAATAAATAATAATATTTATTATTATTATTATTATTATTATATATATATTATTTTTTTTTTATTATTATTATTATTATTATTTATTTAATTTTATTATTTAATTTATTTGTTATTATTATTATTATTTTTTATTATTATTATTTATTTATTTATTTTATTTATTTTTATTATTATATTATTTATTTTATCATGACCATCGTGGATTTTTAGGGATACCCCCTCATTTGTTCCAATTTGTCACAAAAACACCCTGTGAGAAATTCCAGGTCAAACAAATAACATCCAGAGGTCGCTGCCGCCAATTGAAAATTTGAAAATTACAAAAATTAGAGTAAAATCAAATTTTTTGAATTTGTTCTTATTTTTGTTGAAGGTTTGTTGCAGGTTGCAGGTTTTGTGCAGGTTTGCTGCAGGCAGAGTGGTAGGTGATGCGTATATGAGCAAACAGCAAACAGCGTTCAAGGAAATCGGTATCGCAGTGTGCTTGTGGCAGTGTCCGGGAGAGGTGCTATATCAGTGAGTCTCTCCGCCTCAATTTCTCTTCTATTTCCTGTATCTTAATTGTGACGAAAATGAGATCAAGAAGCTCAACAGATATCTGGCTGATCGGTCAACAAATAGATAAATTGAATCAAAGTAAGCTTCCATCAAAGAAAGAAGTAATTTCCTTATTCATGAATTATAAACATGTCAAGAATGAAACCGTCAGAGAAGCATTAACTTCAACCGTTAATGATGTATTGGAAGTGTGGCAGAGAGCAGGAATACCAACAACCCAGAAATGTAATGTTGTGAAGAAATTAAATAAACTGTATGATGAGTGGCAAGGGCTGAAGAAGAGCAAAGGAAAAAAATCGAAGTTTTCAATAGAGAAAGAGAATACATGGAAAGAAAAATTGGATGGACTCTTTGATATTGCGCATGCAAATGCTAACGAGTTAATAACTACCGAAGAAGATAGAGTGTTTCTACGGCTACAAAGGGAAGGTCGAAAGGGTGAAATGATGGCAGTTGATAAGGATGAAGAAAAACGTCGAAAGGAAGCTGCGAAGAGACATGAAAAAATGGATAAGAAAAGGTTATGTGAATCAAGTGCATTTGATGAAACAGTTGTTCTTGCAAGCAGCAGCAGTTCCTGCAGTGATTCACCTGCATCTACGGAAGAAGAAGTAGATCTGGAACAGCCCTCAACATCCAAAAGAGGCCTTCCAAGAAAAAATTCAAGATTATGAATGAAAATCTGCTTTCCTCATTGGATGTTGCTAAGATCAGCGACCGATCAGCCTCTTTAATAATTATTCCAACGATCGCAAATGTTGGAAAAGATCCAGAGAATTACAATGTTAGCTACTCATCGATTCGCAGGGCAAGACAGAAATCAAGAAAGAAGTTCAGTGAAAACTTGAAAGAAGAATTTCAAGCTGACAAACCCTTGATTGTTCATTGGGATGGCAAACTCCTCGAAGACATTACTGGGAATGAGGTTGTTGATCGGTTGCCAGTCCTAATCTCTGGCAGTGGAGAAGATCAACTGCTTGGAGTGCCAAAAATAGATAATGGCACAGGAAAGGATACTGCAAATGCAGTACATCAGGCGATCATTGATTGGAATCTAATAGATAAGGTAAAAGGCATGTGTTTCGATACAACTGCATCGAACACAGGTCGTAAAAACGGAGCTTGTGTCCTAATTGAACAGAAAATGGAGAAAGATTTGTTGTGGTGTCCTTGTCGACACCATATCCTTGAAATCATGTTGGAAGCAGTGGTATCCCCTGCATTACAGGCTTCATCAGGCCCTGACATTCAGTTATTCAAAAGATTCAAAACAAACTGGAATAAGATTAATCTAACTTCATACGATAAATTAGAAAATTATCCACAAAAGGAAAAAGAGGAAATCATCAACTTTGCAGCAAGAAAAATCAATGAAGATCAACCTCGCGACGATTACAGAGAGTTATTGGAACTGACAATCATCTTGCTTGGCGGTACTCCAACGACTGGAATAAAATTCAGGAAGCCTGGGGCTTATCATAGAGCCCGTTGGATGGCGAAAGTCATTTATTCGATGAAAATCTTTATGTTCAAAAGTCAGTTCAAAATAACAGCAATAGAAGAAAGAAATCTAAAAGAAATTTGTTGGTTTTCTGTTTCAATTTATATTAAGCATTGGTTTTCAGCACCCTGCGCAGCAAGTGCTGCACGAAATGATCTGAGTCTTCTCAAGAATCTTCACAGCTACAAAAGCACAAATGAACAACTAGCAAATGCTGCTTTAGAAAAATTCAAGAATCATTTGTGGTATCTCTCAGAAGAGTTGATCGCATTGGCTTTCTTTGATGATAAAATCAGCTTTGACACCAAAAGAAAAATGAAGGAGGCTCTTACAAAATCTTCGGAGCCAGATCCTCCAAAGAAGACACAAATAGACATCAAAACTATTGACAATAAGCAGCTTGAAGATTTTGTAACTGCTAACACAAAGTCCTTCTTCAGTATACTCGGATTGTCTTCAACGTTCTTGAGCAAACCAGTAGAAGATTGGCTTCTCGATGAGAGTTATTGGGTTGCAAAGAACGTAGTGAATCACATGAAAGTTGTTAATGATATTGCTGAAAGAGGAGTGAAATTGATTGAAGATTATAACAAATTAATTACCAATGATGAACAACAGAAGCAATATCTACTGCAAGTTGTATCAAATTATCGGAAGAAGCTTCCGGACAAAACTAAGAAAACTCTCGTATCTTTGACGCAACAGTAAAATTTACGAGTATATCCATTCTATGTATCTATTGTAAATATCTATTGTATTGTATCTGTTTTATGAACAAATGGAAAAAGGAAGGTGGTATGATAGGCCTCGTGGGGAACTTCCACTCAAAAAAAAAGTAACGTGACGCTTGCTGTACCTCCTGGGTGTCATGGAAATCAGCAAATTTTCAAATGGCGGGCGCGACCTCCAAATATTCGAATTTTGACCCGAAATTTCCCCAGGATCATTTTTCCACCAAATCAAACCGAATGAGAGGGTATCTCAAAAATTTGAAACAAAAATTTTTACTCCCCCACTTTTGCATCACCCTTTATTTTATTTATTTATTTATTTATTTATTATTATTATTATTATTATTATATATATATATATATTAAAGTGTGTAAATGAGTAAAAACATTCCTAAATGTATTACAATAATTAAACATGTGCTGAAGGTACTTCGTATGGCGTACTTACTCATAAGTAATGCATAGAAATATCAAACTTATGATTTTATTTTGGGGGCGGCTGAAACCCCCGTAGCCCCTCTCCCCCCTGTCTACGTCCCTGTGTACATATATATATTCCTCGTACAAAATTTTAGGTCTACATGATCATGCGTTTACAAATATTAAGAGGGAAATACGTTCATGTCTTTACAGTTCACACACACACACACACACACATACACACACACATACACACACACACACACACACACACAGAAAGGTTTATCAGGAATGGAACATCATAATTCTTCTCCGCTTGTCCGCTCGCTTCCTTTGACCATATTTTGCTTGGAAGGAAAGTTGCAATAATAAATAGATTTAAAGGAAAAAAAAACACTTACACGGGATTGTCATTAAGTGAATTACCTTTTATTTACTTCTATTCACTTTAATTTCTTTCTTTCTTAGATTTAATTTTATGTTAAATTTGTTAAGTTTCATGTTCACTTTTATGCTTTGTGTAATAATGGGGTTATTTCACCTCCTTCGCAACATTAAAGGTTAATGACGGAGGAAACCTACGGGTTTATGTGGGGTCTGAACCGTGTGTCGCTACATAATCTAGAGTCTAGACAATAGACAGACAACTGGCGGCCCGCGGAATGAAATTCTGCCAAATTTCATTGCTGAATTTTCTTCCCTATTTTGTCATTTCTAATAGGTAGAACAACATTCAGCGGGTTCCTAAGTCGTATTAACCAATGGTGTATGATTATAGGCCTACAATTTTACTTTAATAAGTGTAATTGTGGCCCACCATCTAACTCTTGTAAACATCTTGGCCCGCGGCTTTATAGAAGTTGGACAGCACTGGTCTAGACAATAGATAGACAAGTGGCGGCCCGCGGGCCAGTGTTATTTAGTATCTTTTACTTTTAAAATTGTTTGTGTTTTTTAACATTTCGTGTTACAAATTCTAAACGTACTTTACTCGGTCATATAGTTTCTTTCGGCCCCCAGTCTTCGGTCTTGGTACGGAATTAGCACGCGAGGATAAAGAAGTTCGCCATCCCCGATCTAGACGCAGAGGACGGTCTCCCATCCAACTACTCACCAGACCCAATGTCGCTTAACTTCGCTGATTAAAGGGAAGCGATGTTACGACCTTAAACATGACGTAACCTAAGTTTACATTCATATATTGATTTGTTTCTTCATAACTATTTGCACATAAACACTATTCATGCTTCTTGTAGTGGTATACAGTACATGTGTGTGTGTGTGTGTGTGTGTGTGAGAGAGAGAGAGAGAGAGAGAAAGAGAGAGAGAGAGAGAGGGAGAGTGGAAAAGATATATAGATATATATATGTTAGAGGGAATCTGTTTAAATAGGGACTTCACGAAATCCCTAAAATGTTCAGGGATTTCATGTAAGGTTAAGTCGTGATATTTTCGTTAAACCTACGGGAAAATTACTGAATGCCCGGTTAATTAAATGCGCGGTTAGGTCAACTGTACGCCCTTGACGATTGGTTACGTTAAGTCGTGATATTTTCGTTAAAACTAACGAAAATATCAATATTTAAGCTTACATAAAATCCCTCAACATTTTAGGGATGTCATGAAATCTCTAGTTACACAGATTCCCTCTAATATATATATATATATATATATATATATATATATATATATATATATATATATGTTAGAGGGAATCTCTAGTTACACAGATTCCCTCTAAATATATATATATATATATATATATATATATATATATATATATATATATATATATATATATATATATGTTAGAGGGAATCTGTGTAACTAGAGATTTCATGAAATCCCTAAAATGTTGAGGGATTTTATGTAAGCTTAAATATTGATATTTTCGTTAGTTTTAACGAAAATATCACGACTTAACGTAAACAATCGTCAAGGGCGTACAGTTGACCTAACCGCGCATTTAATTAACCGGGCATTCAATAATTTTCCCACATAAACGGTTCAATAATTATATATATATAGGATGTACGCAAAGTCCTTTCCCAATCATAAACTTTAATTACGTGAAATCCAAAGAAGACACAGTAATGCTTTGTTTTGCATGTCGTTGCGTAAAACACAATTTTTTTTTTCTTTTCAATGTTTGGTGTGGATTAATGCATGCTAGGGTGATAGGCCCATTCTTCTTTGCTGAAAAGAATGTTACGGCACAAGTGTACCTGGACATGCTCCAGTTCTTTGTAGACCCACAGTTGGAAGACCTTAGTAGTATGACCGCAAAATGTTAGATTGCAATGCAATTACAAATGTTGATCAATGTCGCAAAGTAAATGTTGCAAGAGGTTATGCAACAATGGTTATGCAACTATGGGGAGGGGTTATCCCCCAAGTTGCAATGAACTCCCCCAGCTTGCTGGGGGAGACCTCTTTGGGGGAGAAGTTGGGACGGCCTCACCCCCCAAAGGGGTATACCTAACCTAAGAGAGAAAAGAGAAGGAGAAAGAGGAAGAGAGGTATTCGCTTGACAGGAGCCAAACGCAGATTAAGACTTCAGCCTACAGGCATTATCAGCCAGTTGGCACAGTGTATACAACGTTTGGACAAATGCACGTACACTCTCGCCGATACGCCCATAAAATACCACACCCACACAACTATATGCGCGATTATATGCGCCGGGTTCGAGACCCGGTGAAGGTGTATCCTTCCACGGTTGGTAGGTAAATGGGAACCCTGGTTATCCTAGTGGTTGCTGGTGATCCGTGTTAAGCTGTAGGTCTAAGGTGGAGTGTAAACATACTTCCACGGTTGGCAGATAACTGGGAACCCAGGGTATTCTAGTGGATGCTGGGCTCCCGTTAAACTGTATTGCAAGACTCGGTCATGTCTCTCTCTTTCTCTCTCTCTTATATACCGGTGTGTATATATAATATCTAGAGAAAGGTGTAAACTCCTTCATATATATATATATATATATATATATATATATATATATATGTATGTGTGTGTGTGTGTGTGTGTGTGTGTGTATATATATATATATATGCGTGATTTCTGAATATAGAGGGAGAGGAATACGACGGTTTACCGACAGTAACGGAAGCATCTTCTGAAAAATAATACTTATCATTTACTACAGAAATTACTAATTAGTACAAAAAGCACACACACAACAATTATATAAACAGAAACAATTCCCTGCATCGTTTAAAAGGAAGATTAGTTTACACGTCGCCTACCATCAGCGGGTCTCGAACCCAGGTGGAGAGCAACTCGCTCCTCCACCAAACCATGCCTAGAGACGGGCCCCCCAACTTGACCTTCATGTGAAGAAAGACACTAGCAAGTACGAATTGTTCTTCGTCACGTATTTTACAATCAGCGAAACTTTTTTTATTGTACACACATGTACGTACATCCGTCAGTCTGCTTAGAAGGCAGCCACTTGGTATAATTAAATAATATCGTTTACATGTTGGATATAGTCTGCAAAATGGGTCGTGAGGCAGACGTTACTCAGTGGCAAAAAGGAGCCATCGTGTTTGGCAGAGCCCACGGACACAAAATGTCTGAAGTAGCCCAATTTGTTGGTGTGTCAACGCGTACTGTCCAGCGAGTTTACAAAGAGTGGTGTAGTTCGCAATCAACTGACAATCGACGGCGTAACTGTGGCCGGAAAACAATTCTCGACAATAGGGGCCGCCGCCCTGTTTCTCGTCTAGTAACTGCAAATCGTTTTCAAACCAGAGAACAATTGCTCCAAGAAACCAATGAGGTTCTCCAGCGACCAATTTCCCAACGGACATTGCGACGAGAACTGCATGCGATGGACATCTGGAGCAGGGTACCACGGAAGAGGCCGCTGTTAACAGCAAGTCACAAATTGGCAGGTTATAAATGGGCTCAGAGGCACAAAAACTGGACTGCGGCAGATTGGAAACGTGTAATTTGGTTCGATGAGTCCCGTTTTTGTTTGTTCTCCACTGATGGGAGGCGACGAGTACATCGCAGGTCCAATGAAGCCTTTAATCCTGAATGCGTCGAAGGTGTTGTTCAGGCTGGAAACAGAAAGTGAAGCGCAGGAATAGACACCCACGGACTCTGGCGGAACTTCGGGACCGGCTGATGAACGAGTGGCAGCAAATCGATGTTCAGTACATGCACAATCTCGTAGAGTCTCTGCCTCGCCGGATTCTTGCGGTTATCAAGGCCAGAGGCGCCGTCACACGTTATTAGGTACATTCTGAGAGGGGTGACTAATTTTTTGTCCGGTGTGCTTACATTAAAAATAATATATATATATATATATATATATATACAGGGTGGGCGGAAAGTAGCTCCCTATTTGGATTGGTAAAAAAATACGTATATTATCCATTTATTTCAGAAGAAATAATATGAAAAGGTAGGCATACATGGTAGGTTTTCTCTAAAATTCAATGTGGGCTCCAACTCTTTCCACCAGCTTCTGGAGCGCCCAGGAATGGCGTCCACTGACTTTAGCAGGAACTCCGGCGGGATGGAGGACATGACTTCCCGAATTCGGTCCTCCAGTTCTTCCAATGTCCTCGGTTTGGTGCGGTAGACTTCTTCCTTTACCCACCCCCAAAGAAAGAAGTCGCACGGTTACCGCTGAAAAACGGCAGAATCGGTTCAGTGTAACGGTGTGGTGTGGTATGACCTCAGATCAGGTTGTGGGCCCGTTCCTTCTGCGCAACACCATGAATGCTGAGCGGTACCTTGCTATGTTGCGAAACGAGGTCTGGCCGGTTGTCAGCACATGGGAGAACATCGACGATCTGATATTTATGCAAGATGGCGCCCCTCCGCACTTCGCTCCTGTTGTCCGTGAGTGGCTGGATGCCCACTTCCCTGGGCGTTGGATGGGTCGTCGTGGTCCACATCAATGGCCAGCCAGGAGCCCCGACTTGACACCGTGCGACTTCTTTCTTTGGGGGTGGGTAAAGGAAGAAGTCTACCGCACCAAACCGAGGACATTGGAAGAACTGGAGGACCGAATTCGGGAAGTCATGTCCTCCATCCCGCCGGAGTTCCTGCTAAAGTCAGTGGACGCCATTCCTGGGCGGCTCCAGAAGCTGGTGGAAAGAGTTGGAGCCCACATTGAATTTTAGAGAAAACCTACCATGTATGCCTACCTTTTCATATTATTTCTTCTGAAATAAATGGATAATATACGTATTTTTTTACCAATCCAAAATAGGGAGCTACTTTCCGCCCACCCTGTATATATATATATATATATATATATATATTATTTTTAATGTAAGCACACCGGACAAAAAATTAGTCACCCCTCTCAGAATGTACCTAATAACGTGTGACGGCGCCTCTGGCCTTGATAACCGCAAGAATCCGGCGAGGCAGAGACTCTACGAGATTGTGCATGTACTGAACATCGATTTGCTGCCACTCGTTCATCAGCCGG